>CM076903.1:19663810-20091070 GCA_039519145.1 Kokia cookei | reverse complement strand
TAACATTACAAGGTGTTGTCTATTACTGACATAAGCTTCCCATTCGAGGGTCAATATCAAAGCGTCACAAGTGCACTCAAATAGTTCATATACATAGTTTAAATCTAACACTATACACTTCACCATATCCTTCTTACTCATTGAACAACATTCAACTACTAAGACTCTGTCGGGTAGGATGTTACACCTTACGTGGCAAAAATTATTATTTTGTCCTTTTTTACCTTTTTAAGTTAATTCCTTCACAAAAAATAGTTTTTTCCTTAACCAAAATCTCATAATTAATATTTAAACTTTAATATAAATCCGTGACAAGCACACTCGTACTCATTTTTTGACAAAAATTGAGAAATTTACATATTAGTCCCTAAACTATCAAATCCTTTCCAGTTTGGTCCTAAAAGTAATTTTTATCACGACAAATACATATTACAACATATTATCATGTCAAATAATCAATAATAACTCACATTTCTCATTTTTTTCAATTTTACTTTTAGTCCTTAAGCTTTTCAAATTTTGCAATTTGGTTATTTTTGCCACATTTCCACATCTACAATACTTTTCATTGATTTTCATATCCAATATAAATTTTACTTTCATAATAATTCTTCATTTTACTCAATTTCCAATTGTCGGAAAAAATTCACTATTTCCAATCCTAGAACAATTCCTTATGTCTTAATGGAATTTTTGAGGTGTTACATGTTTGATCGGTCTATTCGCTAGCTAAACACAACTTTGTATGTATTGCAAATAAGAAACATTATGATGTATGAATAAAAATAACGAATGAGAAATAGATTGCATGGATTACTATCTGTAGTAGATGCAGTTTCTCAAAAGGAATAATAGATGACTTAGAAATTAATTTAACTTCCTTAGATTATTATTTAACTGAATGCAATTAAATATTTGAATCCAACGTGAAAATTAAATTAATTAGTCATTGTAGTCTTTTCAAATAGAACATTGAAATTTATTTATTTATAGATTCTAATACGATAAAGTCGTCATGACTTGATGGAATTAGAATTGGATTGACAAAATAATTTAATTTAATTAATTAATTTAATAATATTTTGAGAATAAAAAACTTGTTATTAGGATGGATAATTATGTGATCTTGTTTTAATTTAATTTAAAATTTGATTACACATATAATTATACCAAATAATGAAAGGTCCAATGAACTCGTATGTACATAGGGGTGAGAGGTACAATAGGAGAATCTTAATGTGTGTGTGTTTATGTGTTGCCCACCACAAAAAGTTCTAGTAGAGCTCTCTATTAAAATATAATTTAATCCTCCTTTACTATTCTAGTGGACTTCTTGTGATTTTTGCTCTATATAAAAGGGATTATGGGTGCCGAAAAACTCAAACTTTTATTCGATGATATTCTGTCGAAATTTAGTGAAAATTTATTTGGGTTAATTTCTTGAACACAAATAAAAAAAAATTTCATGAGTACTAGTTTATTAAATTTGTGAAATTATAATTGCAAATTTCTTGGCAATTATAATTCATATTAGAGAGGTTAAATTTTTTTATTTGATTTTCCCCATAGAGAAAGTTAACTTTCTCTTTCCACATAGAGAAAGTTAACTTTCTCCACTGGAAAGTTTTGGTTTCCATCATGTGCCTCATTCTTGATAAGATCTCACTCTTTAAGAATTTGAGCGTTTGAGAATAGTGGAGAAATTCTTTCGATAGAAATCTAGAAATGTTTAGATGCTATATGTAGAATTTGGCGAGACTCCCAAATTCGAAAACACAAGTATTAATTTTGGAATAAATTATTACTATAAATATCACAACCAAAAGTATGAAAAATCCTAAAATTCCACCGTGGATCAAAAATTTATTTTTTTGGTGAATTATAATAACAAGGAAAGTCCGAACAGCAAACGCGACTCGAACCGAGGCCACACCTGAAGTGTTGAACACCCTTGACATGTGAATTCGATTATTTTACCCAAATGACCTAGAAAATAAATAATTACAAAAATGACCCAACTTCAAAAACAATCATCCAAATGATCTAAAATGAACAGTAAAATTGGGTGGGGGACCTTAATGGTCGTCATTAGACTTTACCCTAACACAATCATTGCTTAATGATTGTGTCAGGGCTTAAAAATGATTTTTTCTAGTTTTGGGACTTTAATGATCGGCACCAACTTGTTTTTTTTTCACATTTTATCGTACTTATATACGTTTATACTAGTATTTGAAAAAAAAATTAGAGTGATGGGCATGTAATGGCTGACACCAATTTTTTATACAAAAAAAATAAATTTTTTTGGGTGCTGGCCATTTAATGGTTGACAACAACTTTTTTCCAATATAAAAAAAAGATATTTTTGGGTTTGGGATGATAGATGACCGACACCAGCATTAGAAAAAAATTTGGGTTTTGGGACATTGATAGTCGACACCAACTTTATCAGATATAAAAATATATTTTTTATGGGGTGTTGGGACACTAATGGCTGACACTAGCTTTATCAGCTATATAAAAAAATTTGCAGTGCTGGGACACTGATGGTCGGCACCAACTTTGTCAGATATAAAAAATTATTTTTTGGGTGCTGAGACACTAATGGCCAAGACTCCAATACCATATATATTTATATAGGTGTTTTATCTTCCATTTGAGTTTTTTGTTGGCTTTTATCAGTTGAAACCCGAGTTTAATAATAATAGTGTTTTGTTTGTTAAGAAAGAAGTAGAAATTATTGAAGATGATTTCCCATATTTCGTTTGTTTATGTTCATTTCAATGGAGAAATGATAAATAAAGTTGAAGAAGGTTATGTCTTCCAAAGATGGAAAAAAATCAGAATGAGATTCAACAAGCGTGTTTCGCTGGCAGATTTGAAACGAAAGATCGGTACAAAGATAGCTGCATGTTGTTGCGGGAATAAAATGTTGAGACTATTTTACAAATTTTTGATTTCAGATGCTACGCTCAAGTTCTTGAAAATGGAGCTTGAAGATGATGATGATCTAGGGACAATGATAGCAATTTATTGCCCCTGAGATGGATAATCATAGATCGATTGAGTTGTTGATGGAGATAGCTGAACTGGAACCCATTCAAGTTGTAATTCCAGTAAGCCAACATTTTGGAATTGAGTTTGGTCTTAATGTCTGCTGGGAAGATCAATTGGGTTGTGGAGGGTCAATGCAAAGTCCCAAAAATCCAAACACCGGTGGATGTTTGTATAACATCCCAAACTTGTGTCCTCGTCTAGAGATTCATCCAGAGGTGCTGGCCACCATAGAAGATAGAAATGAAGGGTCCAATAATGAAGATCAATTCCACTGTGATCTGAACGCTAATTTTAGTGACCCCGATTTGGATGACATCCCTAAAGACATATACGACAAGGGCGCGATGGAGGGTGAATATGTACACCCCATTCGACCGAGAACACGAGCCCCAATATAGTTATTAGGAATAATCCAGGGGGCTTCATGAACGATGTAAATCCGGATGCGGTTTTTGCACGTGAGTTCCCTGACAACAATTCGATAACAAGAAAGATTGTTTACAAGCAATAAAGAAATACAACTTGAAGTTAGCTATGGACTACAAAGTCACGAAGTCGACGTAGTCTTTATACGTCAGAGAATGATGGAAAGCCTCAAGTGGTTGTAACTTGCGTGTTAAAGCTGTGCTCATGCAATAGACTCAAATGTGAACAATCAAAAAATAGAAGGTCCACACATGCACAATTGCTCGTATGTCGCAAGACCATCGAAAGTTGGATGCAAAAATCATATGCAACTACATCATCCCTTTAGTGAAAGACTCGCCCACCATCGCTACATCATACAACAAGCTTCTAGGGTTGGTAGTCGTGATGTGGGAGTATGTGCCGGGGATTGATTTGCATACACTATGACATAGAGGCCCGAACGACGAGATACAATCGGGGATATAAGTTTTCCATCGATTGTTTTAGACGTTCAAATCGTGTGTTAAGGCCTTCCCTCACTGCGAGCCGATGGTGCAAGTGGACAGAACATTGCTGTTACACAAGACAGTAACCGAAATGTACTTTCGATCACTTTTTCCATCGTGAAGTGTGAGTCCTTCGAGTCTTGGGGAACTTTTCCTCACAAATCTACGGAGGCACGTTGTCAAGCAAGACAACATTTGCCTTATCTCAACCAGATCAAAAGGACTACTTGTTGCTATATAGCGTTTGGGAGTTCAGTGTAGGTCTGTTTATTACATCCGGAACATCGTAGCAAACTTCCACAGAGATTATAAGAATAAAGAATGGTGTAAAGAAATCATGAACATGGGTAAAAAATGTTGTTCCAAAATTTATCAATTTGTATATTTTTCAAAAATTCCTTTTCAAAATTTATCAGTCTGTAATTTTTTAAAATATTGATTCTAAATTGCATATGTAGGGTATGAGTTAGAACCGTAGAGATTCAGGAAAAAGTTTGTGAGGCTTGAATCTCAGATGTCATCGTAGCAAGAAATATTTGAAAGTGGTTAAGTAGCATGGAGAACTAGAAATGGACTCAAAGTTACGATGATGGGTTTTGGTATGGCTATATGACGACCAACCTCGTAGAGTGAGTTAACTCCGTCTTGAGGCGTACACATCATCTACCAATTTCTTCTATTTTCTTGTCACTATTCTATAGGTTGGCCACATTTATTTTTAGGATGAGGCTGAGACAAGCAAACTAGATGGAGTCCGAGCACATGTACGTTGAGACCGTTCCAAAGGCCATGGTGGTAAATAGTAGGAGGGTGCAAAAAATGAATGTAGAATTGTATTTGCGTGAGTTGGAGACTTTTTGAGTTCAAGAGTACATCAGCTATCGCTAGGGTCTTCCGCCTAGGTCATACGCAGTTGATCTGCGAAACTGGCATTGCGAGTGCGAGAAGTTTTAGAGTCTCCAATATCCGTGTATGCATGTTCATGCAGCGTGTGCGAGAGCAAACTTAGATGTTGAATAATTCATAGACGAGGTCTACATGTTGCAAAGCACATTGTGTATCTGGGAAACGAATTTCTCGTAATGTTAAATGCCTCGAATTGGGAAGCTTCATTGCTTGCTTTCGAGATGCTCCCGGACCGTAGCCTCCGTAGGCATCCTAAAGATCGACCACATTCGACGAGGATTCGAAAGGACATGCACGTCAAGGAGACGGGCAAACCCAAATTGTGCACAGTGTGCCAAACATCTGGCCATAATCGATCAACTTGCCCACATTGTGTTTATGTTGCCGATCAATCTTCACTTAATGTCGGATTGGAAGATGACGACTGATTTCTTATTTCTCCATGATTCTTTTAAAAATGTGACAGTAAAAAAGTTGTAAAATTATATACATTATACAAATTATATAGATTCTACAAATTATTTTGCCCACATTTTTAATTTTTATTTTCCATGAATTTTATTTTAAACAATCCAATTTCATTAAAATATCAACTTAAAGGAATTATGTAAAAAAAACATAATTTAATTAAAATATCAATTTAAAAGAATGACTTAAAATATAAATAAATTTAAAAAAATAATTTAATTAGTAGAATTTAATTAATATATATTTAAAATATATATATATATTTTTTTTTAAGAAGTAGAATTTAATTAATATATATATTTAAAAAAGAAAAAAAATTAAAGGTTGATCGATAGGACAAGGCCCGTGTGTCAAGCCTGCTGTGCAGGCTTCGATCATGTAATGGCTTGGACCAAAAGGCCTGCACTTTTGCTATGCAGTGGTCGAGACCAAAATGCGTGGCTAGGACTAACTTTGCAGGCCTTGCAGGGCCTGCTTTTGCAGGAAATGACCAAACATTGTCTGGGATCAGTCACGGGCTGTCAAGCCAGATTTTCTGGTGGTCGAAACCACCCTACACTAATGTGACCCCACGGGCATGAGCCACGATGCACTCAGGTAATTTTTTTTCCTTTTTTACCCCTTAGTAGCCCCATTGGTCCCCCACTATAAATAGTTCATTTGAATCATAACCCTTTCACGATTGTTAGTTCCACCGTCGACCACCGTAAATTCCACCATCGGTCACCAGAATATTTTTTCCATTTTTTCTAGTAATTAAAAAATGTAAGTTACTGTCAACATTTTGACAAAACAAAAGGATTTTTATTATTTTATTACATTCCTGATAATTTTATCGATTTTTACACAGATAACGAAATGGATCCTAATTCTCTTCTAAATAATGACAATCACATTGCTAACTCTGTTCACGATAAGGTAAATTTTATACCAATAGAAATTTACTTAGAATTACAATAATTTGTTTCTTAAACAAGAAATATAAATATTATATTTACTATAAACGCAAGATTGATATCGGATTGTGAGACCCCTACTGCATGATTGATCGGCTTTAAAAGTCAGAGCAATAATGTGCAAGCGTACACCGTCGATGCAAGTATAGTAAACAGATGTAAATCTATCGGATATTGATCCCACAAGGATGGTTGTCTTTTGTTTATTAATGTCAATACAATGAATAGATAAAACAAGATAAATTGTGATAATAGTTGTCGAAGCAATAACTTGAAAATAAAGATGAAATGTGATAATGATAAAATAGGGTCCCCAACATGAATAATTTGGCAGAATACTAAATGTGGCTCACAAGGTATGAAAGGATAGGTGATTGTCGCTGCAATAAAGTGCAATGAATATCTTCCCAAGCTTACTTCTCTATTCGATATAAGACTTAAACATGCGCATTAACCACACCTTCCGATGATGGCAATGCAACACATTCAATAATAAGTGGATTAAATTCCTTCAATCCCCAAGCAACTTACGTTGTCTTGCTTGTTAATTTAAATTGTCACTGCACCTTTCAGTGACAGTGACTGCAATAACACTTTCGTGGTCAAAACATTCAAACCCAAAGATTAAACAGTAAAAGCAAGCTTTGATAAAATATCATTTAGTTTAGAAATCAAGTGTACTTCAATACAAACATGAAATAAACATTAATCACCAGCATTTAAGAAAAGAAATGTAAAAGAACAAACGAAAAATACTATTCATAGGCAACTCGACTTGCTCTCTTACTTCCCTCTTGCATCGCACTTAGGGCTCCTCGTTAGGAGCTGTTCTACCTCCCCTTCACGTCGGTTCACCCGTGGGAAGCTTAGGCCTCAATAGCTGAAAAGCTCAAAAGCTAGGTTTTAGAAGATGATGCACCAAAGAGACTAAAAAAGACCCTTTTTCTCTCTCATTGTGAGTATTTATATCCCTCTAAATTGTACAGATGTCTCTTCTACAGAATTGAGTTGTCTATGGTCGTACCAGTTCGTTATACTAGACTGGACAGCTCATGAAATTTTTGTTCTTATCTGGACAACTGTCAAATGCGGCGACAATTTTGGGCTCAATTCTGGATATGCTCATACAGCGACAATAGTAGTAAAATATGGAAAAATTAAGGGCAACTAGGTTAAAGTCCATTGAGCTAGAAAATGGAATAAACTAAACTAAAAAAAAAGTGAAATATGTGCTAAGAACAAAATGGGAGCAACTTAACCAATAAGTAGGGAGAAAACATATGTTCTTTCTAGTATTATCACACCCCTAAACTTGAGTTTTTACTTGTCCTCAAGTAAACCAGAAACCAGCAAGGCTACACAAAAATTCACCAAGGCAAATGATCATTCTAACAACTTGATTTATCTAAAATCCCAATGAATGAATCACATTCAGATGATAGTATATTGCATCGACAACTCATAAGTATGAATAGCTAAGACTGCAACTTCATCGAAGTCAGCATCATGCCTCAAATCCTAAATTTCATCCACCAATACAACATTTATTTTACAATAATATATACATATATATTTTTCTTTTCCCTATTTTTTATGTGATTGAGGGATGTCGTTGCATTACTATACCGTTTGTTCTTGAGAAGTAACAATGGAGTGCAACAAACCCCCAAGGAGTACGTAATTGTGTCGACACACACTCTTGCAGCGACAGCCTTTGCTTAGATTCATTTTTCTAAGACTTGCATTGGAGTGTTCCCCCTTAAACAGTTCACAATACACCCACATTGGAGTGTCTCTTATTTATAGCTATATATATATATATATATAGGTAGCTGTAAAGGGTTGATTCATTCAAGATTCAAGGAATGATGCTAGTCATCCATTACTAATGCAATCTAAATCATTCATCAAAGAATCGAAGATACAACATTCAGTCAAATTTATCCAACTCATTCATTGATAGATCGCATGATTCAAGAATTAAGCATCGAATGTAACAAAAGTTTTCAAACACATTTGCATTAACCATTCATAAACCTTGAATGCTTCATTAAACTAAAAAAAAATATTGAAATGTAGGTGCATCTCCAAACCCCATATGCATTCCCCCAAACTTAAAGTTTGCATTATCCCCAATGCACTAACATTTAAATGCAATGACAATGAAAATGTAACGACAATGCTTACTAACAAAATAAAAATTATAGCTACATGCAATGCATGAATACTACAACTAAAAATTTAAAATAACTAACTCACTTTTCCGTAACCGTCGATGTGGCTACATGGTGCTTCTTCTTCCTTCTCTTCTTTTCTTCTTTTTTGTGATTTTTTTTCCTTAGAGTGCCTTCTCTTCCATTCTTTGGGCTTCGCCCAATCCTCAAATTACTCCTTAGCATCTGGCTTTGCCTCAACATCATCAGTTTCTTCTTGTGTAGGATGGTGTTCCTCACTAGTTATCTCTGTAGCTTTAGCCAGTCTAGCTTCATCTTGCTCCAAATTCTCAATAGTTCCACCCACAACATCGAGCGCAGTGACAGTATCTTCAGCTAAATCTTTCCAGCATCTTCTTCTTCATCTTTCTCTTTTACCTCTTCAACACAAACTTCCTCCTCTCCAACATCAACATCCTCCTCAACAGCAGGTTCTTCTTGATCAATAGTGAAGTCATCCTCGAATAGGCTATCAGTTCTTTGTAAGAACTCCTCAATGTCCCTTAATTTCACTTCTTACTCATCATCAGAGACTTGCACAATGGGAGGGAATGTCATCGATCGATCTTGGTCCTTTAAGTCAGTATCCTCTTATGAGAGTGCATAATCTCGGATGATTGGTTGAAACATTGGGAATTCTAAGAGTGGGGCTGGGCTCAGTTACCTTGATGTGGCTATAATAGAGCTATTCCAAACCTTGATATAAGCATAGAACAAAAATTGTTTTGATCTATCCATATCCTCTGTTGCAGTGACAAACCTGATCTTTCAATTGCTAATGGAATTGGCCAACTTCTCAACAACCTCCATTTTGTGCAGCAAGGTTGTCTCTGCGGTAAGGTTCATTCTCTTGCTCTCTACCTTGGCTTTCCGTTTCCTCGTCTTGCTTGTTTCAACCTCCTTTCATTGTCGGTGTATCTTTGCCACGAGTCATTCTTTTAATAGAGGCTTCATTTATCGGACCCTTATTATTTAGGATTTCTTCTTCATCACGAGGCACGATCCCTATCTACTAGAAAAATAGCATCACCAACAATGGGAAAACCAAAATTCTCATTTTCCTTACGATGCAATCAGCAATTTTCTGATGGATTATTGCGCCGACATCAATCTTGCTACCCTTGATAATTGAATGTATCAGACACATTCTATTAAGGTTGATTGTGGTGCTGTGAGTAGAGGGCTTCAATCAATGCAGAAGAGTAGCTTCCAAGATGAGTGCAGAAAATCTCCCACTTCAGCTTAGAGATGGTTTTATGGATTTGCTTGCCCAAGTCTTACTGTTGCGATAGGAGAATGCAATTGCATTACAACTATACGAATTACGTTGACAACAAAGCCCAAGTGCGACGAAAATGGTTCCTAATTATTTTGCAAAAACAAGACGTAAAATAAACTTGAACAAAAACAAAAATAAAATAAAATAAACAGTTGAAATAAAATGTGAAAATAGAGACAAAAAGAAAAACAAGCTAGTAGCAACTAAATATTATATAATAAAGATAAAGTACAAAAACAAAAATAAACAACAAAAAAAGCCACCCCGGTAATGGCGCCAAAACTTGATCGGCTGTAAACGTCACAACAATAATGTGCAAGCGTACACTGTCGATGCAAGTATAGTAGACAGATGTAAGTCTGTCGGATATCGATCCCACGAGTATGGTTGTCTTTTATTTATTAATGTCAATGCAATGAACAGATAAAACAAGATAAATTGTGATAATAGTTGTCGGAGCAATAACTTGAAAATAAAGATGAAATATGATAATGATAAAATGGGGTCCGCAACGTGAATATTTGGAAGAATACTAAGTGTGGTTTCACAAGGTATGAAAGGATAGGTGACTGTCGTTGTAATAAAGTGCAATGAATAACTTACCAAGCTTACTTCTCTATTCGATCGAAGACTTAAAGATGCATATTAACCACACCTTCCGATGATGGCAATGCAACACATTCAAGAACAAGTAGATTAAATTCCTTCAATCCCCAAGCAACTTTCGTTGTCTTGCTTTTTAATTTAAACTATTGTTTCACCTTCCAGTGGTAGTGACTGCAATAACACTTCAATGGTCAAAACATTCAAACCCAAAGATTAAATAGTAAAAGCAAGCTGATAAACTTGCTTTTTAATTTAAACTATTGTTTCACCTTCCAGTGGTAGTGACTGCAATAACACTTCAATGGTCAAAACATTCAAACCCAAAGATTAAATAGTAAAAGCAAGCTTTGATAAAATATCATTTAGTCTAGAAATCAAGTGCACTTCCATACAAACATGAAATAAACATTAATCACTAGCTTTTAAGAAAAGAAATGTAAAAGAACAAATGGAGAATACTACTCCTAGGCTACTCAACTTACTCTCTTACTTCCCTCTTTCATCACACTTAGAGCTTCTCGTCAGAAGCTGTTTTGCCTCCTTTTCACATCGGTTCACTCGTAGGAAGCTTAGGCCTCAATAGTTGAAAAGCTCAAAAGCTTGGTTTTAGAATATGATGCACCATGTCGAAACATTTATTTTTGAAAAAAAATAGGTCTCGAAAATTATTATAAAAATCGAAAAATGAGAGTCCCCACCAATCTTTTTATTTGGTGTGATTAGATCACCACAAAACGCTTGAAATTCGTTTTGAAAAATATTTTGGTCTTCGAAATCCAGAAAATGAGTTCGGGAGTCGGTTACGTGTGAGGAAGGATTAGCACCCTCACACGCCCAAAAATTGGTAACACATAGATTATTTTTGGTCTTGATTTGTTAAAAGTTTGAAAACTCTAGTAATATTTAAAATACGATCCTTAAATGCATGATTTACACATTTAAGGAGGAAAATCAATTTTCATGAGGAAGTCTCGTTATTTCGAAATGATCAAAGAAAGAAGTCACGTCAGTGAGTTAGGACATAACATCTCGAGATTCGAAAATAACGAGCATTCCTTCGTTGCAAATTTCAAACCTTTAAAAGGGTATTCAATTATTTCGAATTGAAGAAAAAAATCGCACCTAGTAAGTTAAGGCACAATTTTTCAAAATCCGAAATAAAGGAATATTGCCTTGATTTTAAAATTATTTTGTATGTATTTTTATGAAACAATTTAAAAAAAAAAATGAGTGTGCAATTTAAACACAAATATGCAATTTATTGGCAAAATTAAGTAGAACAATTAAGCAGGTAAGTAGATGCAAAAAATTAAGCATAAGATAAAACATGAAATGCGAAAGAATCACGAATCAAAATAAAAAATAGGATCAATTTAAAAAGCGAAGAACAATAATTAAGTTTTATATTCAAACATCAAAGAATAAGGAAAAAAAAAAGGGTTCAAAAATGAAGTCTTAGGGAATTCAAGGTTAAAATGTAATTTTGGAAAAGTTTAGCGTTAAAATGTAATTTTAGGGAAGTTTAAGGTTAAAAATGTAATTTTGGAGAATTTTAAGGGTCAAAATGTAATTTTAGAGAAGTTTTAGGGTTAAAATGTAATATTAGAGATGTTTTGGGGTTAAAATGTTGTTTTGGGAAGTTTAGGGTCAAAATGTAATTTTAGAGAAATGTAGGAATCAAAATGTAATTTTGAAGAAGTTTTGGGGTCAAAATGTGATTTTGGGAAGTTTGGGGTCAAAACATGATTTCTAAAAAGTTCAGGGACCCACTGGTAATAAAAACCAAAAAATGGGACACGTGGCAGCTTTAGCCTCCAAAAAAGTCAAGGGACCAAATTAAATGGAAATAAAATTGATGGGTAAATTTGAAATAAATTAAAAATATGAAAAGTGACTTAATTAAAACATTAAGAAAACAGAAGGGCCAAAGGGATAAATATCCCATTATCCAGAAACACGCGAACCCTAAACGAGTCCACAACAAGTAAGATCAAGGCGCCGTAAAACGCCGTCATTTTGGTCCTTAAAACCCCTCATCAAAACGGCGTCGTTCTATCATGGTATTTAAACAAAAAAAATCTCTAAAAAACTTCATTTCTTCATTTTAATTCAAAATTTTTTTCTTTTTTTACTTTGTTTTTTTCTCTCATCTCTCTCTTCTCTGCTCCATGTCCGACCATTCTTCCTACCGTGGATTCGTCGCACCTAGTCATTTCTTCATC
Organism: Kokia cookei; assembly: GCA_039519145.1. NCBI lineage: Eukaryota > Viridiplantae > Streptophyta > Magnoliopsida > Malvales > Malvaceae > Kokia > Kokia cookei. Next base: position 20,078,449 of record CM076903.1, on the reverse strand, counting down.
ACCATGCTCCACCGTCATGTGCCGTTCAGGTATGAAAGCCTCCCTTTTTTTAAAACACTTTTTCTTTTGAAGCGTAGATCTGAGTTCAGATCTAACTAGATCGAACCCGATTTCTGAAAATGTTTAATATTCCCCTTTTTTATTTTTTTGAATATGTCTTTCCTTTTCTAAAAAACTTTTTTTGATTTTAAAACAAAATCTATTCTAATTCCCTTTTTTATATTTTAAATCTATTTTGATTAATCCTTTTTGTTTTTCTTTTAAAAAAAATTAGATCTGGATTAAGATTTAGATCTTTGAAAAAGTTTCTGATTTCTCTTATTTTCTTTTTTTTTTGTTTTTTAATCTGTTTTGTATTTTGTTTAATGATTTTTTTTACAAATCTGTGAGTGCTGGAGTCCCTCACGAGTATGAACGAACTCGGAGGGACTCCGTTGCGGTCGAAAACGGCATTTCAGCTAAGGTTGGTACGTCTCTTGACTTGCCTTTATTATTAATTATGTTTATTGTATTTATTATATTTATTTATTAAAACGTTTAGTAATAAATAATAGCAATAAATGACAAAATGTATAAATATATTACTATATTTAAAACAAAACGTTTCGAACTTTGAATGATAAATAAACAAACAATAAATATACCTCAATAACATATATTGTTTTGGTTGTTCGAATCTGCTTTCTTCTCATTGCTTGATTAATTTTCAAATGCTTCGTAATTTAGTTAATTTTGAATCACTGATTGTGTATTGATTTCAAATGCTCAAAAAAGTCTGTGTTTGATTTCTCAAAATTGCTCGAAGGTCTGTAACCTCTACAATTGATTTTGAATGAAGCTTTATAGCATATATTACAATCATGCTATTTTGTTTCTTGCTATTTAAAAATCTATCTTTTCTCCTTGTAGGTACCAGTGGCGGTGGTGCAGCCTTCAACGATGGCAAGGGCAAGTGGAGCATCTTGCTGTTAACGTGGCGGGTGCTGAGTGGGCAAAGTAGGGTGGCTGGTGATGCAAGTGGTTTAAGCTTAGGGTTTGACTTTAGGTTTAGTTTTTTTATTGGGCTTATGGGTTGTAAAAATTTGGGTTTTGTAAATTGGGTTTACATTTTGTATTTGGACATTTTAAACTTAATTATTTAAATTTAAAACTTATTTTTTAGTTCAAATTGGGCCTATTACAGCTGCCCCTCTTTGCTCGTTGCTATGTAACAGGAACAGAGCAAAGACCAAAAGGAGGCCCAATTTTGTCATGTCTCATTTCTTTGATGCTCTTTCTTCAACTGGACCATCCTTCACTTTGTCGGTCATTCAACTTCGCTGCTTCCGCTTCTCTATATCTTCGGTGTTGTGATTTCATCTTGCCTTAAGGCAATTTCAAAAAGACAAAATTTGCAACTATATCTTCACTCAATTTGCTTGCAACTTCAGGTGTTTGGTGTCATAGCTTCATATCTTCGTCCACTTCTTTGTATTTCACCAGGAAGATGGACTTCAAATTCCACTCCACTCCACTGCAACTTCAGAGAAATTGATATTCTGCCTTCTTGACTTTAGGGTAAAAGATAAGATTTTTTTTAGGTAAGATATTGGATGGTTGTAATCTGCCCCTGGCTCGGGGTAAGAGATTGGTTGATGGTGATCTGCCTCATGCTCGGGGTAAAAGATCGAATGGCTACAATCTGTCCCAAGCTCGGGGTGAAAGATCGAATGGCTGCAATCTGCTCCAAGCTCGGGGTAAGAGATTGGCTGATGGTGATCTGCCTCATGCTCGAGGTAAAAAATCGAATGACTACAATCTGCCTCAGGCTTGGGGTAAGAGATTGTTGATGGTGATTTGCCTCAAGCTCGGGGTAAGATCGAATGGCTACAATATACCCCAAGCTCAAGGTAAGAGATTGGGTGATGGTGATCTACCCCAAGCTCAGGGTAAAAGATCGAATGGCTGCAATCTGCCCCAGGCTCGGGGTAAGAGATTGGTTAATGGTGATCTACCTTAGGCTCGAGGTAAAAGATCAGATGGCTGCAATCTGCCTCAGGCTCGGGGTAAGAGATTGGCTTATAGTGATATGCCCTAAGCTCGGGGTAAAAGATCGGACGGTTGCAATCTGCCTCAAGCTCAGGTTAAGAGATTGGCTGATGGTAATCTACCCCAGGCTCAGGGTAAAAGATCGGATGGTTGCAATCTACCCTAGGCTCGGGGTAAAAGATCGAATGGCTGCAATCTGCCCTAAGCTTGGGGAAAGAGATTGGTTGATGGTGATCTTCCTCAAGCTCAGGGTAAGAGATCGGAATCTTCAATCTGTCTTTCTTGATTAAGGGTAAAAATGAAATGATGTAGTTTGAATCCAACTCCACTGTAATTTCAGGAAGATAGGATTTAATGTCGAAATTTCATCTTGCTCTTACTGTAACTTTAGAGAGATAAAGACTTGGTATTGTAGTTTGATCTGATCCACTGTAACTTCGAGGTAGAAGATTTACTGTTACGGCTTCAATCTACTCCTCTTCGTCTTTAGGGTATCAGCTCTAATGTTTCCTTGGTTCATCTCGCCATTTTGCGGGGATGTGACCTGTAAAGTATGCTTCTATAGACCTCATATGTACGCCCGAATTATCAAAATGTCATGATCATAATGAATGAATGCGCATGATGAATGTCAGATTATTTTTTGGGTTGACATAACCTGTCGCTTGTCCAAGTTCTGTCATGGGTGCGCTGTCTTGTCTCTTCTAAGTTTAGCTTGAACTGCTTGTTTTCAGGTTTGTTTTCCAATTGGTAGTCTCGTTTCGGGCCCCTGTACTATTTAGGAAATTCCTGGGTAATGCTCATGGAACTTTGTATGATTCATATTATTAGTTCATTATCCGTTATTTTAAATGCAAAATGCTTGAAAGAGATTATGAAAGGATAAACTTGAAATTTATTGAAGAAACAATTCAAAAGATCAATAGGAGGTGAATTTTAGTCAAGAAATTGCCAAGTATACAACAAAAGACAATTAGATGCCCTGGATATTGCAAATGAGCTTCTCTAAGCTGACTCGCTGAGAATCATTCTGAGCCCAAATATGTGTTTGGAAGACTTTGAGTGCTTTGTTGATGCTTCAAGTTGTAATTTTCCTCCGTCTTATTACATTTGAGAGAAACGATCACTTCGAACCCATTCTTGAATTTGAGTCACCCTTTACGGGTTTTCAACTTAAAATTCCTTTTGGTTTCAAGACGCCCTATGCGGGTTTTCATCTTGAACCCCATTTTTTTTAGGCAAAATATTTTTTCACCGAGTCCGAGTTAACTGGGTTGTGCAGATCCTTGCCATCTATTTCGATTAGAATGAGAGCTCCTCTTGAGAAAGTTTTCTTTACGACATAAGGCCCTTCCTAGTTGGGCATCCATTTCCCTTGAAAGTCTTTATGTATGGGAAGTATCTTTTTCAAAACTAGATCTCCCTCATGAAATTCTCTAGGATGAATCTTTTTGTCATAAGCTCGCATCATTCTTTTTCGGTACATCTGACCATGGCGGATAGCTCTTAACCTTTTTTCTTCAATTAAATTCAACTGATCTTATCGGGCCTGAATCCATTCTGCCTCATCTAACTGTAACTCAGTCAAGACTTGGAGAGAAGGTATTTCAACCTCAATAGGTAAGACTGCTTCCATACCATATGTTAGTGAGAATGGTGTTGCCCAGTAGAAGTTCTGATTGAAGTTCTGTAAGCAAAGAGGGCAAATGATAGTTTTTCTTGCTAGTCCTTGTAGGTCTCAATCATTTTCACAATGATCTTCTTGATGTTTTTGTTTGCTGCCTCTACAGCTTCATTCATCTTTGGGCGATAGGGAGATGAATTGTGATGCTTGATTTTGAATTGCTCACAAACTTTCGCTATTGTGCTATTGTTCAAATTAAAGGCATTGTTAGATATGATCCTCTCTTGCATCCCATATCGATAAATGATCTCTTTTTTCAAGAACTTACTAACCGTAAATTTCGTGATGTTGGCGTAAGAAGCTGTCTCTAACCATTTGGTGAAGTAGTCGATAACCACGAAGATAAATCTATGACCATTAGAAGCCTTTGAAGAAATTGACCCAATGACATCCATGCCCAACATAGAAAATGGCCAAGGAGAAGTCATGACATGAAGGTGTGATGGAGGTACATGAATCTTATCTCCATAGATATAGCACTTATGGCACCTCTTAGCATAATTGATGCAATCCCCTTCCATGGTAGACCAGTAATACCCAAATCTCATTATCTGTCTGGCCATTGTGAAACCATTGTCGTGTGTCCCACAAATGCGTTCATGAACTTCTTCTAAGATCTTTCTAGCTTCAACTGTGTCGATACATCTTAACAACACTTGATCTTTTCTTCTTTTGTACAAGATTTCCCCGTCTAGGACATATTCAGTTACAAGCCTTCTCAATGTTCTCTTATCATTCTCAAGAGCTTACTCAGGGTACTTGAAATCTCTTACATACTAGAGAATATCTTAGTACCATGGGCGGTCATCCCTCTCTTCTTCTTCTTCTTGAATATCATAACAATGAGCCAGAGCCTCATAGATGCTCATTTGAATGGGTTTCATACCTTCTGGTCTATTTACTTTAATCATAGAGGCCAAAGTGGCAAGAGCATCAACCATCTGATTTTCTTCTCGTGGGAGATAATGGAATGTGACATCATCAAACTCTTTAGTTAACTCGAGAACCAATTTTTGGTAATCAATTAGCTTAGAATCTCTCGTTTCCTATTCTCCTTTGAGTTGATAGATTACTAGTGTGAAGTCTCCATATATTTCCAAAACTTTGATTCCCTGTTCTATGGTTGCACGGATTCCCATCATACATGCTTGTATTCTGCCATGTTATTTGTGCAATCGAAATCGAGTTTTCTGGTGAAAGGATAGTGGTCTCCTTCTGGTGATACCAAGACTTCCCCAACTATATTACCTATGACGTTTGAAGCTCTATAAAAATTTAATCTCCAAGGATGCTCTACTCTGGTTGCAACTTTAGTGGTTGCAACATACATTAAATCCTCATTCAGGAAGTCGAAGTTCATTAGCTCATAGTCCTCTAAAGCCCTACTAGCTAGAAAGTTTACTATCGTACTCCCTTTCGCTGCCTTTTAATTCACATAGATTATGTCAAATTCAAAAAGCAAGATCTGCCACCTAACCAATCTTCCATTCAATGCGGCCAACTCCATCATGTATTTTAGAGGGTCTAGTTTTGAGATTAACCAAGTGGTGTGGTACAACATGTATTGCCTTAATCTTCACGTGGTCCAAACTAGAGCATAACATAGTTTTTCAATGGGCGAGTATCGAGTCTCACAATCGGTGAATTTCTTGTAGAGATAATATATCACCCTTTCCTTCTTTCCAAACTCATCGTGCTGGCCTAGTATGCATCCCATAGAATTTTCAAAGACCGCCAAGTACAGGATCAATGATTTATTAGGAATTGAAGGCACCAAGATGGGAGCATTGGACAAATAATCTTTGACCTTGTTAAAAGTTTCCTAACATTCATCATCCCATACACTTGGGTTGCACTTTTTAAGCAAACAAAAAATAGGATCACATTTCTTAGTCAGCTGTGAGATGAAACGAGCAATGTAATTTAATCTCCCTAAGAACCCTTGAACTTCTTTTTGCATACTGGGTGATGGTAGCTCTTGTATGGCTTTGACTTTATCTGGATCAATTTCAATCCCCTTTTTGCTGACCACAAAGCCTAACAACTTTCCCGAAGTGGCTGTAAAAGTGCACTTTGTTGGGTTTAGCTTTAGTTGATACTTTCTTAGCCTCCCAAATAGCTTTCTCAAGATCCTTACATGTTCTTCCTCTGTTAGGGATTTCACAATCATATCGTCAACATAAACTTCAATTTCTTTATGCATCATGTCATGAAACAAAGTCACCATGGCCCTTTGATAAGTTGCCCCTGCATTTTTTAGTCCAAAAGGCATCACCTTGTAACAGAATGTTCCCCACAACGAGGTTTTCTCCATATCTTCAGGATCCATCCTTATCTGGTTATACCCGGAGAAATTGTCCATGAAAGAAAATAAGGAGTGACCTGCTGTATTATCTACTAAGGTGTCAATGTAAGGTAATGGAAAGTTATTCTTTGGGCTAGCTTTATTTAAATCCATATAATCCACACACATACGCACTTTCCCATCTTTTTTAAGAACATGGACTATGTTGGCTACCTATTCTGAGTATTTAACTACTTGGAGAAACTCAGCATCAGATTGCTTTCTAACATCCTCTTTTATTTTCAATAACACATCAGGTCTCATCCTTCAGAGCTGTTGCTGAACAAGCTTGCATTCTTCCTTTATGAGGAGTTTATGTACCACAATGTCAGTACTCAGGCCAGGCATGTCCTGGTAGGACCATGCGAAGATATCTTGGAACTCTTGAAGCAACTTGATAAGATCTTTTCTGGTTTCTAGGGAGATGCTTGTCCCAATTTTTACTTCTCTCTTTTAATCTTCGTTCCCTAGGCTTATTACTTCCACTATTTTCAAATGAGGCAATATTTGTTTTTCTTCTTGCTCCATCATTCTTAACAAATCAAGAGACAAATTACAATCTTGATCCTCTCCTAAAGTTCTTCTAAACATATATCTTGCTCGAAATGAGGCTCTAAGTTAGCATCAGGGTCACTCATTTTATTGATATTCAAGGACCTGTCAAAGGAATAAAAAAGGAGGTCTAAAGAACAAAATAAATTTACGAAAGAATGATTATATGGTATGAGTATGAGTATGTTTGTCAAATTGGACAAGAATGTATGTATTAAAGAATGATTAATTTTGTTTATTGGATATGTACGAACGGTTTGTTAAGTTGGATTAAGAATGAAAGAATAATTAGCGAAAGATTTTTCATGTAAGATAGAAGATGCATTTTCATTCAAAATAACCAGATAATGATCATGGGCCCTTTTACAAAAAGATCCATATTGCTTTCGAGCCTAAAGAAATAGGTGTGTTCTGAGCATTACTCTAAAGAAGCCCTAAAGACTATAGAGAGTTCCTCTTCAGTCCAGTTGTCGAGAGTACTCTCGAGGGTGAAAGGATGAATTTTTCATAGGTTTCTTTCTTCATTTCCATCCTCGAATACAGCGTTGATACTCAAACCCTTCATTGTCCCTATTTCTTCAATTAGTCTCCCCTCTCTCTCTTCGACCTTTGGCCTTGAATTGATTTTTCCTCCTGATATGAATGTTTTTGATATATAGGGAAAAATCATTGGCTCCCATTTGATCTCCTCTTCGGCTAATCAAGCTCTTCTCCGTTCTTGCTTCTTTTTCGGCTTCCTTCTCTTTCCCCATGCATCTGGTTTATACCCTTGGCCAAAGTGATCTCGTTTCTCTACCAACATTGGCACATTGATTCTCCCCTAGTGAAACCTTCCTAATCATTTTCCCATTAGGGCTTTTTTACCAATTTTCATTTGCAGGACCATCCTCATAATCTTTGATATTTTGGGTACAGGGATCCTGCTTCCTTCGGCAATGAAGGTTGCATTAACGAACTCCAAGGATCGAAAAGAACATTCCAAGGCTTTTTCATATGCTCTAATGTATGGTGCATCATTCGCTGTTGATGCAATTAAGTCCTCCTCATCATTAATTGTGACTAATCATCCTTTAGTCACCAATTTCAGCTTCTGGTGTAATGCTGACGACACTTCCCCTACCGAATGGATCCACGACCTTTCGAGCAAGCAGTTATAGCTTGGTTTGATATCCATTACTAAGAAGTCTACTTTGTATGAGTTTAGACCAATTAACAATGGTATCTCAATTCGACCCATAACTTTCCTTCTGTTCCATCGAACGCTCTCACTACAATGTGGCATGTCTTCATATGAGAACTATCGATCGGTAACCTCTTTATTGTTTCCAATGGCAGAACGTTCAAGGCTGAATCGTTGTCAATCAATACACCAAGCAGTGTGCAACCTTTACAGCAGGTGGTGATATGTAGCGCTTTTGTTGACCCCATACCTCTTGGGGTATTTCGTCATTATTAAAAAAGATGAAATTATCGATGCTGACATCATTGACCAAGCGGTATAATTTATTCACTAAAATGTCATCGACTACATAAGTCTCATTTAATACTTTCATTAGCGTGTTGTAATGTGCTTCCGAGCTTTGTAACAACATTAAAAGAGATATATGAGCCGACTACTTGTGTAATTGCTCCACCATGCTGTATTCGCTGTTCTTGAGGAACTTCAAGAATTCCTTAGCCTCCTTTTCTATCACTGGCTCGTTAATTGGTGACTTTAGTCCACTAGTACTTCCTCTTTTCGGCTCTTTTAGGTTTTTCCCAAATGTTTCATTTTCTATTCTTGCAGAGCCATAGTCTTTCCCATTGCGCGTGACAAGACTCATGTCTTGAGCTCCTATTGATTCAACCTTGAAATTTTCCTCTCTTGATACCGTTACATTACAGTTGTAATTCCAAGGTACCTTTTTGTCATCCTTGTATAGGAAGGCTACTGGTTTTTGGATTATTATTGTTGGAGCAACTATTGCTTCAGTTTTGTTGTTCATTGGTCGTGATATGATTATCATTGGATTATTAACCCCAAAAGTTTTCTAGTTGTGTCCTCTTTAGAGGCACACACTTCTTCCATTTCTTTTTTTTCCTTAAAAAATTCTAACTCCTTATTGTCCATCAATCCTTATACCAAAGTTTTGAACTCATTGCATTCTTGAATCTCATGCCCTTCATTACCGTGAAACTCACAGTAGCGTCCTTTTCTCACTGCTTTTCCTGAATCTTGGGCAATAAAACCCATTTTTACTATTTCGTGCCATACCCATCTCAATGGTGATCTTACCACCTCAATGCGAGTCTTAATCTTCCTTCCCTCTCCTTCGGCTATTGCATTCACCCCTTGATCTGGATGTTTGGCTAGCGAATTCCTTGATACATTGGGATTCGTAAGGTTCTCGAATCTCAGTACCTTGGCATCGATGAGTTGTTACACGTGTCTTTTTAGAGCCGCATAGTTCTCAATTGAATGTTCAACTATTCCTGCGTGATATTCGCATTGTGCGTCCGCATCATACCAACTTGAGAATGGCGGTAGCAATGGCTTTACATGGATTAGCGACATGAGACGTTCATCATACAATTTTGGATAAAGATCTCTGTATGTCATGGGAATAAGAGTAATTTCATTCTTGGCCTCGAACCAAACCTCTGCCTTGGATTTCTTTGATAGTTTACTTCCGTGGTCTTGGGTGATGCCATCACCATTGACTTTGAGTAATTTGTCTTGTAAGAATCTGCGTTGTTGACCTTATTTTCCCTTTTTCTAAGAGCTGTTCTTCTGACACCTTCCCCTACCTCGATCCTCCCACTTCGAATTGCGTTCTCAACCATCTTCCTTGACATAACAATGTTAGAGAAACTTTTGGCAATGCTTCCCAACATATGGTTAATGAAAGGGGTCTTCAAAGTATTAACGAACAACATAGTTGTTTCCTTTTCCAATAATGGTGGTTGTACTTGGGTTGCTATGTCTCTCCATCTTTGAGCGTATTGTCGGAAACTCTCATTTGGCTTTTTCTCCATTTTTTGCAAGGTCGGTCTATCAGGTGCCATATCAGTTACATGACTGTATTTCTTCATAAATGCTTGTGCCAGATCCTTTCAGGAGCTTATCTTGGCACGACTCAATTGATTATACCATTTCATCGTAGATCCTACAAGACTATCTTGGAAATAGTGTATTAATAACTGGTCATTATTGACATGCCCAGTTATCTTTCTGCAGAATATGGTAATGTATGCCTCGGGGCAGTTGGTCCCGCTGTATTTGTCAAAATCAGGTGTTTTGAATTTTGGGGGGAGCACTAGGTTTGGGACAAGGCACAGCTCCTTAACGTTAATGTCATAGAAGGTATCAGCGCCTTCCATTGCTTTCACTTTGTCTTCCAACCATTTGTATTTGTCCTCAAATTGTCTAGGGATCTCAGGCTTTGCTCTTTCCGTCTCCTTTACGTCATCCAAGACATGGACGATAGGAATGGCTACATTATCTCCGGGGTTGGAACCAGATCCCATCTGAAAATTTGCTGGCCCTGACATGCCGTCGGAGTGTTGTTATGCTCTTATTGTTACAGGTACCCCATGTTGGTACATTTTTAGCGGTGCTTGACATGCATGCCACCGGGGTGTTGTTGTGCTCTTATAGCAAGACCTTTTCCCTTATCCTCCCCTTCTCTTATCAGTTGTGTTAGCTCACTTATAATGCTCCTTTGAGATTCTATAATCTGATCCTTCATATCTTGTTGTACCTTTTTCAAATGGTCAAGCAGCTGCACTTGCACTTGCTCTTGCATTTCCTTTTGGATTTGTTCTAAACGTTCGATTCTCTAACCCATTACTTTTCGAGTGTTGTAGCGATGTGGTTTCTCTATGATTTCTGATTTAACTGTTTAAGATTTTAATTAATTAGGGATATTTCCTTTAATGCATGTTGATGAAATGCAATGCTTATGAATGCATATATGCAAAAGAAATCTATTGACTTATAATTCAATTTCCATTAGAAAACTTCACTAGATAACAAGTTTCTTTACATAAAGCAGATTTACATAAACGGTTTTACCTTAATACTCAAAGTTTTGATTCTCTTGAGAAGTCCAACTAAATTCTGACCTCAATCTGACTTTGTCTCATACTACACACTTAACATATCTACTTCAACTGCTAAAGTTTGCAAGTGGTCAGCTACTCCCCGAATTTTATTCAAAGCTTCGCCCATAACATAATCCTTGTCTCGAACTTGCCTCTGAGTATGGTGAAGGTGACATTCATTTGTTTCCATTGTCCTCTCAAAAGCCTCAATCGTATCTAAATACTCTGCAACGCGACTTCCAGTTCTTTCACCCTCTTATTCAACCCCTCAATCTCAACTCGACTTGCTTTCAGCTCTACCATCGAATTTCGGCTACGATGTCTATATAAGGATCCCTCTAACTCTTTTATTCGGGCCTTTAACTCAGTTATCTCATCTTGACTTTCCAACAAGCCATTTTTCATGGCATTTTCTTGAACTTGGACATCTTGAAACTTGTTCTTCCACTGATTCATTCTAATCCTTTCTTCACAGATTTTTTGTTGCCATTGCTTTGACGTTTTACCCAAACCAGCAGTCCTCATTGATAAACGAAGTTTCTTGTAGTCTTTCTTCTGGCTATCGAGATCTTCTTCAACCTTGTTCTTCCCTTTTCTCAATTTTTCTACTTCTAATTTCTGAACATCAACATCTAATCCCAAAAGTATCTTTTCTTCTTCCAATTTTTCTATCATTTTTTCCATTTCAGAATTCTTTCTCTCAAAATGTTGTTTGATAATTTCAAATTCTGTCGGGACAACCTACAAGTGCTCCTCAATTGGACCTACAACTTCTGGGTTTGGTACAGGAATGTTGTCATTGATCCTTCTATTCCTCCACCAATCATATTCTGTAGTTGTCATGGGATTGGTGCTGAACACTATCATTCTGCGAACTTGGTTCCATGCATTCGAAATCTCTCGAATTCTCTTCTTATTGTTCTCTCCTCTATATGCGAATTCACACTGGGGCTAATCCTCGAGTTGCTAGTATGAATTGTCTCGAACTGAACTGTCTTGAAACCAATAAAGTGTGTACCCTACGGCTCCCCAAATCCCGACCAATGGAACCCAATCGAATTCTCCACATCGATACAGAATTTCATCAGTAACAAACCATGGTGCTCGCCATTCTATGTCTCGTGTCAGAGACTTTGAAGTATTGTCAATCATTTTTCCTTCGAGAAGTTTCTTTTTCTTTGCGTAGCTACAAACTGTTTCAGAGAATAATCTTTAGAAAGGTACTGATAAGAGACTTTTTTTGTCTTCCAAAAGTGACTGTGGAACCATACTATCAACAATGGTGCGTAGTCGATAAACCGTCCTTCACCTTCTTTTCTGCACGTATTTAGCGATCTAAAAGTTTCAGCCAATATTACCGAGATTGGTGTAACCCTTTTATTCAACCTATTGAACAAGTCTGTAACTGCATCTTCTATGTGTCCCAGGGCTTTGGGAAAAATGACTAACCCATATATACTTAGAGTCAGGATGTCAATCTTTTTCTTCGCATCCAAGTGGACCATGATCAAGTCTTGCAAACTATTCCACGTAAAGCATTTGTTGTCGCCTTTCACCTTAACCCGAGTTGTGACCCATTGCTTGCTCATGCCAGAGATGTTTATTAATCTTTTGACAAAAGTTGGGACACTCGGACCTCTTGAGTAAGCTCTGTCGGCCGAGATCTTTAGACAGCGGAGTAAAGTGGTGTATTCCTCTATCGTAGGTGATAGGTTTATATTCCAAAAAGTGAAGCAACTGTAGGCCGGGTTCCAGTGTTGTGCCAAAGCTGGGAAGAGGCATTTATCCACTTTCACCTTGAGTAAGTACGGTAAATCTCCGTACTCGTGGAAAAAGGTTTGCTTCTGGTCATTATCCCATTGGTCCATATTTCTTTCAACTCTTGCACATTATTCTGAGCTGTATTAATTCTGGTATAATCCCAAAAGTCGGATTCATGCCCTTCTGCTAAGCTATCACCCTTCTAGCGTTGATTCTCCTCTAACCACATACGCACAACTATATTGTCCTCCACCTTATCAAGTAATTGGAATTTTGGATCAATATCTTCCCTTGTATGATGATGCAATGTAATGCAAAAGAGACAAAACAGAACAAGTTAGCAAAATACATTAGCATCAATATACATGTATAGAACAAAGAACTTAAGAACTTGTCTCGGGTAGTTGCTAAAAAGGTTCGGTAAAACTCCTTCTAAGGCAAGTACTTATAGCTCGCTATATGTGGGTCAGTCTCTAAAGTAAAGGGTACCCAAACCAGCAGATTCCTCGATCCTCACCCATTACAGGCTCATATAGATGAGTTCGATTTAGGGGGACACATTTCTCACATGATTGCACGGAAGTGAAAACTTCACGAAAACATGGGTACGGATGTAATCCCGAAGGCGATCCATTTTCCTGCACGGAGGTGAAAACCTCACGAAGGAGTAGCTTCCCGCTTCCACTTAAAGGGATAGTAACAAATGCATATGAATGCAAACTTAACTAGCAAAATCGACATAATATAGCATCACACAAAAATGCAAAGGATCGTATATTAAACAAAAGTGAGTGTTTAATAATTTTAACAAAAAAACACGAAAATAATCGATTTTTGGCTTGTCTCACTTTTATTTTTAAAAAAAGATCCCCAGTGGAGTCGCCAAGCTGTCGAAACATTTATTTTTGGAAAACAAACAGTTCTCAAAAATTATTTTAAAAATCAAAAAATGAGAGTCCCCACCAATCTTTTTATTTGGTGTGATTGGATCACCACAAAACGTTTGAAATCCGTTTTGAAAAATATTTTGGTCTTCAAAATCCAGAAAATGAGTTTGGGAGTCGGTTACGTGTGAGGAAGGATTAGTACCCTCACACGCCCAAAAATTGGTACCAAATCGATTATTTTCGATCTTCATTTGTTAAAAATTTGAAAACTCGAGTAATATTTAAAATACGATCCTTAAATGCATGATTTACACGTTTAAGGAGGAAATTTTATTTTAATAGTCTAAATCTTTAAAATTTTTAAAAGATTAAATAAATTTTTTATCATTTTGAGGGGCAAAGTACAATTTTATCATTACTAATTTAAAATTTTATTATTTATAAAGGACCCCTGCTAGCCCCTGGCTCCGCCATTGGGTCCAAACAAGACCTGTTCACGGACTGAGCTACCCGTCCAGGTTCGAAGACTTGCTCGGGTCCAAACAAGACCTATTCATGGACTGGGCCTACCCGTCCAGGCTTGAAGGCCCGCTCGAAATTTGGGAGGGTTTGAATAAAAATATTACATCTAAAAAATGGGCTTGGACAAAAAATTAGGCCCATTTAAAATATGGGCCAATCTTGAATATTAAAAGCCTGAACCCGACTCATTTTAAGTTTATAATATGTTATTTTTATATATTATGTAATTTAAAACACTTTAAAAAATAAACTTATACTAAATATATAATACTATTCTAATGTAAACATTAAAAAAATATTCAGATAACTATATAAAAAATTTCAATAAATAAAAAATTTATAAATTATTAAATATTAAAATAAAACAAGATAAATATTTTTATAAAAAATTAAAAACTAATATGGACGGGCTTAAAATGGGCTTAGGTTAGTCTTTTGCAAATATGGGCGAGTTTGAGTAAAATTTTAAACCCAGATTTTGAGTCGAGTCGTGTTCAGACAAGTATAAAGTGTGTTAATATCATGTTTAGGACCGACCCAACTCGACCCGTGAACACCTCTAGTCCAAACATACTAAATAAACAAAATTAATAAAATAAGATTAAACTACTAGCAAAGAAATTCTATAACATCTAAAACAACATTAAAGGATTTTTTTACCAAAATAAATAAAAATAATAATAAAATACCAAAATAATATACTTCCCTGATTAATTACTAAAATGGTATAGATAAGTGGGTGGTGCCACTTAGATAGGCGGCACCACTAATATTTCTCTGACAATTTTTTTATTTTTTATTATGTTTTTATATTAAAAAATGAAAAAAATATTGGGTGGTGCCTGTTAGATAGTCGGCACCACTTTTTTGTTCGGATCAAAATACAGATCATACGGGTCTACAACGAAAATACGAAATATCGAGTGGTGCCTATCGATAGGCGGCACCAATGGTGCCATATAGAGAGGCGGCACCAGTGCTTATTTAAGCACCCCATCCTGATCAGCTGAAACAAAAATTTTTGAAGAATAAGTCAAATTTTGCTCAAACAAAAGAGAAGAATTTAGAGAAGGTTAGTATAAAATTTTAATAGCAGTTTTATTTATAATAATTTATTTGTTGTCCGAAATGGTATGATATTGATATTATTTATTTTTTTAATAGATGGAAAATCAATTTTTCGTATGCGTTTATTTCAATGGAGAAATTTTGGTAATAACAATTGGATGTATATTTGAATGTCACCAACAACTAGCAATGAGATTTAACAGAAATCTCTCGATTGATAATATGAAGGCAAAGATTTGTGAAAAAATTGCTAGACGTTGTGGGAGAAGGATCTCGAAACTTTTCTACAAGTTTCCAATTTCAATAGATCCTCTCAAATTCACCAAGATGGAACTCGTAGACGATGAAGACATGGAGACAATGATGACTCTTTATTGTGCGAACCGGAGTGACGAAAATGCATAGATTCAATTATTTGCTAAGCTAGCTGATGTTGATATAGCTGTAGATCTCACTCCATTAAGTATGGTAGTTTCGACATCGTACGTTGATAGTCAATCTGTAGCTTGCGAGATAGGCATCGATCTTATGTTGCACCCGAGAATGATGCAGAAGGTCATGATGGATATGATAGTAGTGATCCTTCTTATCACAAGGTCGATATTAATAGTGATCCCGACGTGGACGAGGTCCTAGATGATATTGACGAGGAAGGGTTGAATGACGAGGTCTCGAATGGTTCACGTATTATGATGCACAATAATCTTGCTGGGGCACACATGTCACTTATAGACCCTGATATGACACATGTAGCTGAGTTCACAGAGTACCCTGATATGGCACAAGCAGCCTAGTTCACGGAGTACCTTGATATAATACCTGCTCACCGTCTGGCAGTAGCACCAGAACCTAAAGAGTTGTTCGTGGGCCAGAAATTTGAATCCAAGAGAGAGTGCGTATTTTCCATTAAGCGGTATAGTATGAATATGTCAATGACTACAAAGTCACGATGTATAAACCGACATTATATATTAGGGAGTGTTGGACAGAAGATTGTAATTGGAGGGTACGATCTGCACTTATCCAGAAGTCACAGAAGTTCGAGATAAGAAAATTTGTTGGGCCTCACACATGCACTTCAACACGTATGTCAGAAGATCATCGAAAACCCGATTCCAAAACTATCTGCACATATATCATGCCAATGGTGAAGGACGAGCTGACCATCAAAGTTTCTACATTGATTATCGAGATGCAAGCGCGATTCTAGTATCAAGTTTCATATCGGAAAGCATGGATTGCGAAACAGATGGTAATGAAATAGTTGTTCGGTGATTGGGATGTGTCGTACAATGAACTGCAAGGGTGGATAGCCGTAATGCGATAGTTCGTGCCGGGACTTCTAATGAGTTGGTGACACGGCCTTATTATAGCCCAAATAACAACCTATAATCGGGAAGAAGAATATTTCAGTATATGTTTTGGACATTTGATTCCTGCGTTCGAGCATTTTCTCACTGTAGGTCATTTATCCAAGTAGATGGAACCTGGCTATACGGGAAATATACGCATATCCTACTTAATGCGGTGGCTCTAGATGGGAACCAGAACATGTTGCCGATAGCATTTGCTACTGTGGACAAAGAAGACATGAAATCATGGGAATTCGTCCTGACAAACCTGTGAAGGTATGTTGTTCATAACGATAATATTTGCATCATCTCCGACAGAGGGAAGAGAATAATTACTGCCATTAGGCGTACCAGTGTACCATGGAGATCAATTTACTGCAACCATCACATTGCGACTAACTTCCAACGAGAATATAATAATGCAGACTGGCGAAGACAACTTGTAAAAATGGGTAAAAAAAATTAGTTTCAATTTATATTTTTAATTTTTTAATTGGAGACTGTAACTTATGTTTTCTTGATATTCCTACAACGTACGAGCTAGAGTCACATCGATTTCGGCAAATAAAGATCGGACTTTAGTGTGACATGGAAGGTCAAACGAACAAGGCTTTTTGCGAGAGTGGTTAGGTACCATAGAGTCGTGGCAATAGTCTCAAAGTTTCGATGATGGGTTTCGATATGGTCAAATGACGACCAACCTAGCAGAGTCTGTTAATGGTGTGTTCAAGAGAATATGAAATTCTATAGGTTGGCTACCTTGATGCTAGTAATGGGGAGGAAAAAAATTGATCAGATGAACGTCAGACAAGTGTTTGTTGAAGCTATCAGGAAGACAATGGATGCAAACTATCGGAAAGTGAGGTCGATGAACGTTGAAATATATTCACGACAATTTCAAAGATTTCAAGTTACAAAGACCATTGGGCGTTGACCTGGTATCCCACATAGGTCTTATGGGGTTGATCTCCAGAACAGACACTGTGGTTGCAAGAGGTTTGATACACTTTTTTATCCCTATGCGCATGTCGTTGTAGCTTGTGCTCATGCGTCGCTAAATGTTGAACAGTTCATCGACCTCGTCTACACACTCGAGCACATGTTGTGTATTTGGGAAAACAAGTTCCCTGTCCTGGTTGACTTGTCTACATGGGAGGTGCCTCCGAAAACTTTCGAGCTTATCCAGAACAAAGGTTTGCGAAGGAATCCAAAAGGTCATCCGCATGTGACCAGAATCCGTAACGAAATGGACATGATGGAGAAAACAGACGGGGACAAGCTTTGTGTAGTTTGTAGGCTAGCTGGGCATAATTGACGTAATTGCCCCAACGAACCTACCATATTGGTTAGTCATTCGGATCGGGTAGGAATTAAGCTATTGTACTCGATTATGAAATGAAATTACTATGTTTACTTTAATACATCCAATTTATATTACTATGTTTGTTCCAACTTAAGTTCTTAATTGTTAGGTAATAAACACTAAACATTAAACCATAAACTCTAAACTACTAAACCTTAAACCCTAAATATTGAACACTAAACCCTAAACCACTAAACCTTAAACCTAAAACACTAAACCTTAAATTATAAGCACTAAACCTTAAACCTTAACCTCTAGCCTCTAAACCTTAAATCCTAAACATAATTAATTAAATACAAACATAAACATGATTAATGAAATACAAACATAAACATAATTAATGAAATACAAACATAAACTGAGTTTGTTCCAAATTCAAATGTCCAATACATAATTAAGAAAATGAGTATAAATGTCCATCTCATTGCATTTGATGGTTCGATGGTGTGGGCCTTGGAGTAAAACGTTATGGTGGTTGACGATCAGGTTGCAGGTGCTTATGATTGAAAAGTCATCATCTCCCGAACCTGCGAGTGTCTCACACGTCATCAATGATGATGGGCCATGAGTGAAGTTTTGGGATGGTAATGGGCGAGAAGGACAAGAGTATTGCGATGGGCTGAAAGGAGTGCATAACTGCGATGGTATTAGGCTGAAGATATCAAACATCATACTCGATCTCGGATCCTAGTGATCAGAGCTAGATCCGAGAAACTTCAAATGATATTCGTGGCCTGACCAACTTGTATGATATCCATGGCCTGACCATCCTAGATGATAACACTCGGGCACCAGCTCTAGCTCGGGCTCAAGCTTGGGCTTAGACAGATTAGAGTGTTGCCCATGTAATGGCATGTACGGGAGGACTAACATTGTTTGCCCACCAAATAAATTTGGTTTCCCCGTCAGGAAATATCACTGTTTATACTCTAATAATGCCTCCAAATCGAAACAAAGATCCATCTGAAGTTGAGGTCTCCGCTCCGGTCAATTCCCCCACACTACAACATAATCTTCATGCACTTGCGCCTTGTCTAGTCCATGTTTCCCCTTCTTATCAATACCATAGATCTTCTCCAAGTTTATTAGGTGTGCCGGGATGTATTGTATGCACCAAAACTTTCACAATACTCCTTCTCATGGTACCACTCCACTGACTAAAAACATATAATGGGTGTGTTAATGCACCACATGTGCAAGTGGGCTTGAGTAGAAGTGGGAATAATAGTGACAATGTCTGCGATGAAATAGGGCATCCAAATGAACTACAAATTTAAATAATATTGTTATAGTAACACGACTCAATTAATATTAATAAATTAAGATCAATAAAGTAATTTCATGTCACGAATAACTTACCTTCTCCCCACATGTGTCTCAATCATCTTTCGATATATCGAAACCGTAATTGACCTCTCGATATTCGGATTCTCACACCATCTACGAAAAATAACTTGTTGGAACAAATTCACTCAAAAAAATGTCAAATAATTGTTACAATGCTTAGATGTTATCACCTATTCACAAGTGGGAAAACGTATGATAGGTGTTTAACTGATGCCATGAAAGGCATTCGATAAAGGGCCCATGATTGTAGCGATATTAGGCATTCGCCTATGCCAACGATAGAAGGACAAAGCTTGCAATACAACATCGCTAGTACTGTCGAGCCTCAACTATACGAATCTGCTTCATGAAAATCAGTTAAGAGGGGCAAGTACATTAGGTGGACCCTATTTTTGTTTGCGGTTGGCATCAATACACCCCTTATGAGGTGCATGATATAAGCCCGAGCAGCGCACATCACCTCTCGCTCGGTGGCATCAGTAAATGCTCGAATTTTACTCTCAACCATGTAAACTTCAACCCCATAAATCTCGAATCACCATCGTCGAGTGAGTCTCCCAATAAGCTATTACATAGGGCGACTGGATCAGATATCATACTTACGCCCGTAAGGCACTCCCGTCGATTGGGAGCCTGAGCTGCAGTGCAACATCCTCTAATGTGATGGTGACTCCCCACACGGTAAGTGAAATATGTGGATCTCTGGTCGTAACCACTCGGCCAAAGCGAATATTAGGTCGTAGTGCAAATCAAAAGTCTGGATCAATGTAGCTGATCCAAATCCCGCTGCCGACAAGTATGGCATGAGGCGTTCATCCGATGGATTGTTTACACCATCACGTGACCTTTTAATTTGTGGTACTCCTCCTGACAATATTAAATTACCTAAATAATTAATATAATCTAGTTTAATTCCATAAATGAAATGAACTTTTTATAATGTAAAAAAGAACAATTTATTATCTCATTATTAATATTTTTTGGTATGTGCTCATGATCTTTAATCAAAGAATTCATTTTGATATTTGCAATAAAAAAATTGAGATTATAAATAGGATTATCAATAGTAAAAACATTAATTTTAAAAAAGAAAACATATCGAAATGCATAAAACACTCTAAATTTAAAGTTTTTGTAAGTTATTAATATTTTTATTAATTTTATTCTCACCTAAAGATAATACAATCTAAATTATTCATTAAATTGTACCAAACATCATATACTTATTTTAAATGAAAATTAATTAATTTTAACTTTTAAATATAAACCACTTAATAATAAAATCAAATATATAGGGATTACATATTTCTAAAATAATTTTAATATTCATCACCCATTTTAAAATATTTGAATAAAATTATTATTTTTAAAAAATTAAAAAATCATTATTATTTAAAAATACATTGTAAGGTAAATATACATTAATATTTATTACAAAGTTAAAAATAAATAAATTTTTTTAACATCTGGTTGATGTAATTTATTGAAAAAAGTAACAATTTTATATTAAATTTACTTGAATAGATAATATATATTAAATTTAGTTTTTTTTTTCACAAAATAATTCATAAAAAGTGATTAATTATAATTATAAACAAATTATTTATGCATATTAAAAAACATAACAATAAAAAAACATACATTTCAAACAAAACATAAAAAAAAAACCTACATAATAAAATAAACATAAAAATAAACATAACAATCAAAAAAAATAAAAGATAAAATCTTTAAACAAACAACCTTCCTTTTAACCTAATTTAATAAAAAATTCAATCAAAAATTAAATTAATCAAAAATAAAAATAAAAAAAACAATTAAATAATTAAATTAATCAAAATCAACAAAAATTAATATTTATAAATCAAAATAAATAAAAAAAACATACCTTTTTTTTTCCCTTCTTGTGCTGCTGCCGAATGCTTCCCTTTCCTTGCTCTTGTGTGGTGTGTGTGATCAGATTTTTGGAGACCATTATAAAGTCCCCAAACACATTCACGAGACCATAAATGGTCTCATTCCATTCCAACCAAATACCCATTCACGAGACCATAAATGGTCTCATTCCATTCCAACCAAACACCCATTCACAAGGCAGCAACGGGAGGTAGCAGTCCCCTCAATGGTGTTTTTTGGTACAGTCTATCAGGTAAATACCACCAAATATTTTAATGTTTTTTTATATAATACTTATATTTTAATTTCGGATTTATATTATACCCGTAAAAAATAGGTGTCGTCTATTTGACAAGATTCACCTAATATTTTATTTTTTAAAATTTTTAAAATAAAAATATAATAAAAAATAAGAAAATTGTCAGAAAAATATCAATGATACCGCTTATCTAAGTGGTACCATCCACCCATCTATATCATTTTAATAATTAATCAAAGGAGTATATCATTTTGATATTTTAATATTTTTTTTGATATGATTTTGATCAAAAATCCCAACAATAAACATACCAATTCTACTTGAAATTAAACATAACTCAAGTGTGAAAATGCCCGGAAAGATATAATAAATTTTAATTAATATTTATATTTAAATAATATTTTGTAAAATACACGAGCAACCCGTCTATCACGCTAAGTAGAAAACTAGTTATATATTAATTTGCATACTACTACGATGCACAGGGTAATTATGTATATCAATTATATCAAATTAATTGTTTTAGTCTTTAATAAAATTGAATAATTGCACTTACAATTTTATATTAAATAAAAATCATAATAATATAAATGTTTTAATGGTTATGTTGCAAAAATGGTATTTATTATAAAATGAACATGAATTTTTAAAATATTTAAAATATGAAGAGAATTAGAATGTAACATTATAAGAATAATAACTTTATAAGCAATTAAAAAGCTGATGATATTATTGTTTCATTGGTAGCTTTACTTCTCTTAACTCAATATCAACAATTTATTAATTTGTGACTATATTGATTATTTGTGTCATGAATTAAAATTAAAATTAATTAATTTAATTATGTTTAAAATAAAATAACTATTTTAGCATTCTAAAAATTTTAATATTTTAATTTTAGTATATATCATGATATTTTATAAAGTTATTTTCCTTCTTAAAGTACAATTACACTTCACAAGTATAATTAATAGATTCCTATAACTACAATTAAAATCACACAATAAAACTGTATTTAAAATCAATAAATCTATATAATTATGATCATAATCAAATATTTTCATTTTACAGATTATAATTTTTTTTCTTTTACATTTTATATGAGATACTTCAAATATCTTATAATAATTTAAATTCAAAATAGGGATTTCAATTGGACGGGTGGGTGCGGGGTGCTCCTTCCACATTCATTTCTGTCAAGAATTTTTATCCTCACTCTCTCTTCACGATCCACTGCGGGTACAAAATCTAAATTATTCTCGTCTTGAGACCCATAATACTAAAATCATCCCCACCCCCACCACCTACGTAGGTCTATAGACTCACCTAATTCTCGTTATATTCGTCTCGTGATTCACTTCATATAATATATTTATAAGTATCAATTAAATAAATATAAATCAAAATTTTTTATGAAAAAAATATGAAATATCTATCATTTAGACTACTACCACATATTGGACATTATTTAAACTAAATGAGTGATATGTGTTAAAATTGGGTGAAAAACTGTGGAGTACTTTTTTTTTTTCAAAAAAAATAGTGAATGTGAGTTGAGCACTGTATCAAAATTAATTTTTTTATAAATATTTATTTTTTAAATATGCTTATTATATTATGCGAGATGAGTTGAGGATGGGGCAAGGCGGATGGGGTGGGGTGGGGTGGGGATGAGGGGGTACAAAATCATATACACACCTACCCATCACCCACGACAGGTCTAATTTTTTGTCTCCATTCCCGTCCCATCACCCATGAAACCTGTACTCATCCCCGCCCAAATGGGTGCGAAGTGGGGGCAAAACCCGCCTCAAACCCTAATTCAAAACATTTTTAATTAAGAATATAATTAAAAACACTTTAAATTATACTTGCCTTTTAATTTTTAAAATTTTAATTTTTCTTGCCGTAGAAGGAATAAAAATAATATGAGAATCCAAATTTAAAAGATATAAATCCTATTGAGGTGTGATATTTGTAAACAATTATTCTAATATTGTTATGAAAAAATATTAATTAATTAACTAGTTAGTAATTTTTAAATAGTTCAATTAATTATAATATATAGTAGTATTCAAAATAAATTTAATCAAATTAAACATGTAATAATAAAATTATAAAAATTAAAGTAACTTAACTTTTTCTAGAAATATTGAATTATCACCGTTTAATCAATTATTTGAAAAATATTATACAAATATATTTAGTAATTGTTATGCAAATAAATAACTAAAATAATATTGTAAATATCAATGGTACCATAAACTAAATACTTTTTTTCTTTGAAAAAAAGAATTGATAAAGAGATATTTTCATAACATATCATTTTCATACTTCTATTAAAAGTTTAGAGATGATTACATAAATAAAAAACAATAATAAAAAGATATTTATGAAAGGGATGGGCAAATAAAAAAAATATCTAATTAAAACCAACAAATACCAATAAAACATAGAAAATGAAATAAAAACTTGACATAATAATTGATAATTAAGTTTTAGTGATATTTTAATTTTTTTTGGTGAATTACAAACAGTGATTAGTGCGACTTAAATTTAGATAATGCCTAAAATAATAAACACTCTGACCATCAAGTCAATACACGGATAGTAATATTTTAATTTAAATACTAACCACAACCTAATACAAATAAATCACTAGTAAATGATAATAAGGTAAATAGAAATGCTAAAACTTAATCATAAATGAAAATGTTAGTTTTACTTATATAAGGGTAAACTATAAAAATAGTTACTTTTATTTGTCTTAGATTACATTTTAGTCACTTATATTTGAAATGTTACGTTTTAGTCACTTACGTTATCATTTTATTACGAAATGATCACTCTGCCGTTAAGCTCTGTTACCTCCCTAATAGCAATCCTACATGGCAGTCCAATTGGGTTTTAAATACCAACTTGGATGTCCAGTTGGGATGAGAATAAAATTTTAATTAAACAAATTTAATTAATTGAAATTTTAAACTAATTACAACTGGAAAAAAACCCAGTTGGACATCCAAGTTGGTATTTAAAACTCATTTGAACCGCCACGTAGGATTTTCATTAGGGAGATAATGGAGCTTAACGACAGAGTGATAACTTCGTAACAAAACGATAACGTAAGTGACTAAAACATAATATTTAAAACATAAGCGACTAAAATGTAATATGAGGAAAACAAAAGTGACTATTTTTATAGTTTACCCATTTATATAAAACAGACGCAACTATTAGAGAGAAAATTTTGAAAATTAAAAAATAATATCTTGAATAGAAAAGTATAATCGGTAAATGTGTTTTTTTTTTTTTAGTAAAAGAGACCATTTAAGGCCTAAATATCAAAAGTTCAACCAGACAAATTACATGTGAAATCATTAGCTAACAACTGCCTCACTTGAGCAAGAGGGACATTTATAATTCTAATGTCATGAGAAGAATCATCGCAATCCTTAGTAATCCATTTGCTGTTAAATTACCTTAACGTTTGATAAATTGGAGCCGCACCTCTTGAAACTCCCTTGTAGCTTCCTTGATCCAACGAACAATCGATAACGAGGGAACACTGTTCAAACACTCCTTAATCATATTTACTGCAGTCATACAATCAGACTCCACTATCACATTGATAGCACCTTAAAGCTATGCCATTTGGAGACCATGGAGAATGGCCCAAAGTTCAACATTTAAAGCCGAACCTTGCCCCAAAAATCTTTGGAATGCCACAATCCATTTCCCATCCGTTCCTCGAATTACACCACCTGCAGCAGACCAATCTTCCCCAATACTAGTTGCACCATCAGTGTTAACTTTCACCCAACCAATGTCCTGTCGATGCCATCTAAACCTCTCGCTACCAATATCCAACACCACTCTGTTCCAACAACTAGCATCTATGATGTTGCTAACCATACTGCTAGCAGCACACAAAAGAGCTTCCACTTGACCACACTTTCCTTGGAACACATACGTGTTTCTATTCTTCCATATTAACTAAACAACAACAGCAAACATGACAGCCAATTGATCCCCAAAAGTGTTGAATTGAAACTTCCCATTCAAACAAGCAAAAAACCATACCTAAAAATTTAATTCAAAAAAATCACAAACTTGATCTACAAACAAAAGCTTTCTAGACACAATTGAGGCAACAACACAATCACGAAGAACATGGCACACCGTCTCTTGAGGCTCACCACACAGCACACACCTCAATTCGTCCATAAGCATCGTCGGGCTCTTTCACAATTAGTAAGTAGCCTTTGTCTTCGAGCGAGCCAGAGAAAATGTTTTATTCGAGGCAAAAGAGGATTCTTCTAGACTTGTTCCCAAACGTCCTTGGCCATAGGATCTGAGCTCGTAGATAAACTAAAGAAAGTTGTTTTGACAGAGAAAGAGCCATTAATATTCAGTTTCCACAAACAGAAATCACTTCCTAATGCAACCATTAGGGACGGTACAAGCCACAATGCAATCCAGGATATTTTTTGGGAAGAATTCAGACAACTTTGACCAACTCCAACCTCCTAACTCTTTCACAAACTCCGAGACAGTAGCCCGAGATGGAATAAACAACCTCGGAAAAGCGTATCGCACCAGAGTTCCCAACGACGGAATCCAATCATCATGAAAAAGATCTACGATTTCCCCATTACCAACACCCCATGTAATATTCTCTCGAAATGAAGACCACACTTTGGCTAAAGACCGCCAATCGTACGAGCAAATTGGTCTATTAATAGATGCCAAACAAATCTCGATAAGTATGTACTTAGCTCGTACAACCCGAACTCATAAAGTGTATTAACCTTCGATACCAGTTGAAAAGCCAATTTCATCAGGTATGTTGTATTCTGAACCGAAAGTTTCCTAATTCCAAGCCACCATTCATAAGTGGTTGACAGCAAGTCTCCCACTTAACCAACGACGTTTTACTGACTTCATTCGAACCACCCTAAATAAATCGTGTAACCCCCTAAACCCAGCCTAGAAGATTTTTACTCAATTCTTCTTATCTGTTTATATTTGGATTTAATTGTTTTAACCAAGGAAGTGTGATTGCAATCACAGTCATTGGAAGGTGCGGTGACAAGTTAGATTAACAAGCAAGACAACCAAAGTTTCTTAAGACAAGAAGGAATTCTGGCCACTTGTTCTTGAGTACAAAGCATTACCAGCACTGGAAGGTGTGGTAATTGTGAGTACTTGGGTCTTTGTTAAACAGAGAGTTGGTAGCAATAAGATCTCATTGAACATAATTGCGGCGATAATTCACATATTAGTTACCTTGTAGTCACAGTAGCATTGCTAACTTGTGAAGTTAGTGATCCTCTCCAATTCTTTACACTTGATCCATTTCTTTTATATTTCTAAATTTACATTACAACAAATCAACAATCAATTTATCTTTTATTAATTTTCTCTGACATTTTATATTACATTTGCACTGACAATATTTAACTTCTTAACCTATATAGTTTTAATCAACTTCCATTGACACTACTCTTAATAATTCTCATCATTTTAAATCAAGTTGCTTCGACAAATTTAAACATAAACAACCATCTCTGTGGGATCGATATCCGACAGATTCACTTCTGTCTACTATACTTGCATCGATAGTGTACGCTTGCACATATTTACTATGACGTCATAGCGCGATGAAGTTTTAGCGTCATTGACGGGGATGACATTTGTTTGATGTTTATTTTTGTAGTTGCATTTATTTGTTTCTTTTCTAACCTTTATTGATTACCAATATTTTATGTTAATTCTTTTCAATTTTCTTTGTTAGGTGTTTTATGTCCACGAGGAGAAATCCTAACAAAATTGTTAGTTTTGATTTGAAAATTGAAAGGACAATTCGGAGGAAAAGACAAGAGCAAAGAAAAATGACTGGAAATAATAATGATCTACCACCATTGCTGCCACAAAATGTTGTTCCTCCAGTGCAACCACAAGGAGTAAATAATATTCCGTAGCCACAAACAGAGCAAGTTCCTGATAGGACAATTAGAGACTTTGCTGTTCCTATGCTCGATGATCTACAACCAGGGGTAGTTAGATCATCAATACAAGTTGGTAATTTCTAATTAAAACCAGTTATGTTTCAAATGCTTAACTTGAATGAACAATATGCAGGTTTACCTCACGAAGATGTGAGGGAACATCTCAAATCTTTTCTACTTATATGTGCTTCCTTCAATCAACATGGTATTCCTGATGATGCCTTAAAGATTCAGCTATTTCCTTACTCTTTGCAAAGAAGGGCATGAACATGGTTTCTTGGTTTACCAACTAGATCTATTACTTCATGGAATGCACTAGCAACTCAGTTCGTTTTGCGATTCAATCCACCGATAATGAATGTTAGATTGCGAAATGATATCACAGAATATCATCAATTGGATGATGAGAATTTAAGCACTACGTGGGAACTTTACTAGACTCTACTGAGACGTTGTCCCATGCATGGAATCCAACAGGACACATAAATCGAGATCTTCTACAATGGATTAAATGCACAGATAAGAAATCTTATCGATGCGTCTACTAATGGTCCTTTGTTGGATTGCACTTACAATGAAGCCGTGCGAATCTTAGAGATGATTGCGCAAAATGATTATCAATGCCCAATTTCTTGTTTTGCTCAAGTGAAAACAAATCCTGGAGTTATGGAATTAGATTTCATTTCAGCTCTGAGTGCACAGGTATCCTCACTAGCAACTATGATAAAAAACATGAAAGGGACAAGTGATGTTGCCCCTATTCAAGTAGCCCAATAAATGGATGTCTCGACATTTTCCTGTGAAATTTGCGATGACAACCATAGCTGTGAGGATTGTCTAAAACATGTTGAAAATCAATAACATCCGTGAAAATTCCTATGGTAACTCATACAACAGTTCAAGTAGAGCTCAACAACCTTGGGGGAGTCAGAATGCATCTACATACAAGTATGAAATTTCTCAAATCAAGGTAGTTTTAGACAAGGGAGTTACAAATAATAGCAGCAGAATTATAATCACAATCCTCAAGTATATGCGCAACCCGATTAGATGCGATCACAAAATCAGATGTAATCACATACTCTAATACAACCACAGGTTCGAATGTCACCATAATAGATTGTGCTACCAAATATGCAAGGACAACATCAACAACAGTAACAACAACATTCTTAACCAAGACCAAACCTATTGGCTACTCTTGATGCTTTGATGCATGAGCATATTACCAGAATAGAAGCAATTATACATGGAAATTCATCTTCCATCTGAGCGTTGGAAGCATAAACTAGCTTCTAACATGAGCACATGACCACCACGTGCTTCGCCAAGTGATATTGAAAATCTGAATAAGAAAGGTAAGGAGCATTTTAAGGCTATTATGTTACGGAGTGGAAAGCAAACTGACGAACACAATAGTAGCTCTAACCAAGCACCTACTGATGTAAATGAACTAAAGCAACAAGGAGAAGTTGCATCTGAAGAAGATATAGCAGAAACGATTGAGGAGGAACCACCAATAGTTACACCGATGCCAAACATTCATCCAAGGAAGTTATCGACATAACTGCCCATGTCGACACAACCGGTTATATCAAAACAACCCACTGTGAACATAACTTTGTCATTTCCACAGAGATTCAAGGAGAAAGAGCATGACAGAGATTATCAACAGTTTGTATCTACCTTGAAATAATTACATATTAATATACCTTTAGTTGATGCTCTTGTGTAGATCTCCAACTATGAAAATTTATGAAGGAGCTATTATCGAAGAAGAAGAAGCTTTCTGATGTTGAAATGATTGTGCTCACAGAAGGGTGTAGCGCTGTACTGACAAATAAATTACCACAAAAAATGAAAGATCCTACCAGTTTTACAATTCCATGCTCTATTGGAAAACATTACTTAGGTAAAGTTTATATGATTTGGGAGCTAGCATTAACCTTATGTCATTGTCAACTTTCAGGAAATTAGGGATTGGTCATATGAAGCCCACTGCGGTGACATTACAACTTGCAGACAGATCTTTAGCACAACCTAAAGGATAGATTGAAGATGTTCTCGTCCGTGTCGACAAGTTTGTGATCCCGGTTAAATTTATCATACTTGATTGCGAAGCTGATAAGGAGGGGCCTATTATTCTGGGACGCCCATTTCTCGTAACGGGATGCACTCTTATCGATATTTTCAAGGGCAGGCTGATTATGCGTCATAATGATGAGCATGTAACCTTTAACATTTTCGAAGCATCTCCATTACGCAGTAAGGAACAATGTCACCACATTTATGTTCTGGATGAGCTAATTATAGAGGGATTTAATGAACGAAGCTCAGTAGTGCTAGAGGAATATGCTGTGACATTTGACGACAGTATCTCACCTAAATGTGACCACACAGTTAAGACTAATGTTTGTGAGCTAAAACATGGCTAGCAATTGGAATCTTTGGATCTAACAAATAGGACGATCCTTGTTTTTAAACCATCGGTTGAAGAAGCTTTGACTTTGGAGTTAAAGCAATTGCCAGTACACTTGAAATATGTTTTCCTAAGTGACAATGATACATTACCTGTAATTGTTAGCGCAAGTCTCGACGAGGGCCAAGATGAAAAATTAATCGGTATATTAAAGCAGCAAAAAAGAGCCATCGCTTGGAGCATAATAGACATCAGAGGCATTAGTCCCTCTTTCAACATGCACAAAAATAGGTTGGAAGATGAAGGAAAACAGTCAATTGAGCAACAACGAAGATTAAATGAGAAAATGATAGTAGTGAAGAAGGAGATTATCAAATGGTTAGACGCGGGCATAATCTACCCTATTTTAGACAGCACATGGGTGAGTCCGGTCTAATGTGTGCCTAAGAAGAGCGAGATAATGGTAGTAAGTAACGATAAAAATGAACTAATCCCTGCTTGTGTTGCTATAGGTTGGCGAGTGTGTATGAATTACCACCGTTTAAATGCAACCACAAAGAACGATCACTTCCCACTTTCGTTCATTGATCAAATGTTGGATAGGATAGTTGGTAAGGCTTGTTACTATTTCCTTGATTGGTACTCTAGATATTACCAAATTACAATTGTGCCAAAGGATCAAGCAAAGGCAACTTTCACTTGCCCATTTGGAACCTTTGCGTTCCGACGAATGCCATTTGGTTTGTGTAATGCCCCAACCACATTCTAGAGGTGCATGATGGCCATCTTCTTAGATATGATCGAGGATTCATTAGAGGTATTTATAGATGATTTCTCTGTGTATGGGTAAAGTTTTGATATATACGCTAACAAATTAGAAAAAGTATTAAAAAAATGCGAGGACACCAACTTTGTTCTAAACTGGGAAAATTGCCACTTCATGGCAACCGAAGGAATTATCCTTGGTCATCGAATATCTTGTCAGGGCATTAAAGTGGATAAAGCGAAGGTGGAAATCATTAAAAAGCTACCTCCACCGAATAATGTAAAGGGAATAAGGATTTTTCTCGACTATGCCAGATTTTATAAAATATTCATCCGAGACTTCTCCAAAATAGCGAAACCACTCTACTCCTTGTTAGATCAAAATAAAAGGTTTTTGTTCGATGAAGTTTGTTTGGAAGTGTTTCTAAAGATTAAATAGTAGCTTGTGCAGACACCCATTATCGTTACACCAGATTGGTCGCAACCGTTTGAGGTCATGTGCGATGCAAATGACTTTGTTGTAGGTGCTGTGCTTGGACAAAGGAAGGATAAGGTATTTCATTCAATATATTAATAAGAATTCATATTTTTTCGTGAAGGTTTGGTTCCCTGGAGTGTCGACCACATAAACGCTATCTTCCATATTGTTGAGGGAGAGTATGAACATGTCGAGTTCTTAGAAAATCTGACTGAGGATGGTGTCGAGCTTTTACTGAACGATTTATATGTCGATGACCAAGTTTGGACTGGAAACAATCCAAACAAGTACACAATGCACCGTCGCTTTCTCACTGTTCAAAGTACGGTATGGTTCCATTTTATAAACTATCGTCTCCTGTCATCCACCTACAGTACGACTACAACTTTAGATAGAATGTGCTTGCTACATTCAATACTAAAGGTACGCAGAATTAATATCGACGTAATCCTTCATCAAGAAATTGTTGTGGCTGCCACTAAACAAACAAGTATCCTACCTTTCCCTTCTCTGATAATATTGTTGTGTAAACAGAGAGGCATTGTGCCTTAAGAAGGGGAGGAAACTTTAGAAAATAAAGGCCTAATTAACGATGTTTCAGTAGAGAGGATGATAAGGGGCCAAGAAACCACTATGTTGAAGGAGGTGCTGCCAAAGAAGGAGAAGGGGAAAGGGAAGAAGAAAGCCACTCAGACACATGCGTCCACAGATCCTCAAATTTGGAGGAAGCTTGATGAATTGAAAAGTTTGTTGATCGATGAGCAGCAAACAAATTAGACTTGTCGGTGCAGAGGAGGAGATGCAATTCAGATAGAATTTATTCTATGCATATACTAGGGCATGGAATACTGCTATTGTCAGCACATTGCACGGCTTGAACATGAACCCAATGCTAGAATTCCCTGTGTTCCCTCTTATTATTGATGAAGCCACGCCATCCTAAAAGTAGCATAGTTTAGAAGGTAGAACCTAGTCTTTCCAGTCCCCAAATAGAATTCACATCTCTGATAATGAGGATTAAGAGGCGCACTCCAAGGACATGGAAGATTGTTTCCAACATATAGCTAGCCTCTTTGAAGATGAACTGTCAAACAGTTTGGGGGCCACTATGGCAGAGAGGGAGACTGTAGCTATGGCAGAGCATACACCAGTTGTTTCTGTGGGTATTGAGGCAGAAGAGGAAAGAAAAGAAGAAGAAGAAGAAGAAGAGAAGGAAGAAAAAGAAGAAGAAGCTGCCCTGACAAATTTATCTGAGAAATTTGTCGACGCACCCACCAATGTTGGTGTATCTGTTGAACATTTGGCAACGTCTGAAGTGAGCTGGGCTGACGCAGTTACATCCGGCAATAAGGATTCAAATCCTCTGGCTATAGTGCCATACTTGGCACAACTTGCTGAAATCCAACAATCGGATGTGACTATCGATGAAGCCAACATTCAACCAGCAATGGAAGAGCAATCAACTTTACCAGTTGAACCAAAAGAGAAGAGGCGCAAACGAAAGGTACATAAGAAGAGAAAAGAGGAGCGCCCTAAGAAGAAAATGAAATCCAAAGTAGCCACATTTGAGGCTGCAACACACTGAGTTAGTTTACTTTTCAGTAGTTAGTTGCATGCATTTCTTTTAATTGTCATTGCATTTTTATTATCTCTACATTTTATTTATCCTAGCATCTTTATTGTAGTTGCATTTCCATTATTTTTTGTATAATATTGTTAGTGTATTAAGGACAACGCAGACATTAACTTTGGGGGGAAGTGTGGAATGAAAATGCAATTACACCCACAAGTTTAAGAATATATTTGTTTTTGTAGTGAATGAAAGTATGCATAATTAAGAAAAATGTGACCACAATTTTTTTCATTTGATGCGTAAATTCTTGAATTATTTGGAATGCTAATGTATGAATTGAATGAATGTGATTGAATGTTGAATCCTTATATTTTTGGATGAATGGTTGAGATTACATTAGTAATAAATGAGTAGTATCATTCTTTAAATATTGAATTGACTTACCATCTTGCAGCTATGTATATAATTATATTTACTAAGTAAAAGACACTCAAAAATGGGTGCATTGTGGCTCAACAAGGGGGAACACTCCACTGCATGTGTTAGAAAAATTATCTATCCAAAGACTGTCACTACAAGAGTGTGTCGGCGCAATTACATGCTCCCTGGGGGTTTGTTGCACCCCATCATTACTCCCAAGATCAAGAGTATAGTAATGCAATGACATCTCTCAATTGCATAAAAGAAAATAGAAAAAAATTAAAGAAAGAAAAGTTGATAAAAGAAGAATATATATTTATTATACAATAATTGTTGTATTGGTTAAGAAGATTTAAGATTTAAAGTATGATGCTAGCATTAGTGAAGTTGCAATTTTGATTATTCATGCCTATAATCGACGCATTATTCTAGCATATGAATACAATTTATACATTAGGATTTTAGAGAATATAAGTTCCTAGAATGATGAATGTGGTGACAAGAATTTGGATATAACTTTGTTAACTTTTATTTACTTAAGAACAAGTAAAAACTCAAGTTTGGGGGTGTGATAGCATTAGAAATGACACTTAATTTCTCCTTAAATTAGTGTATAATTTGTTCCTTTTGTATCATATTTAGCATACATTTTTAGCATTTCATACTTAATATTTGCATGTTGTAACTCAGTGGTGTTCGATCTTATTTTCTTTTTCTTTCATTTTATCTCTTTTTGTGCTATTAGTTTCGCTATATTTAGTGTTAGTTTTGCATCTAAAGTTGTCAGCAAAGAAATCCAATTCGGAAGATCAGAGTAGGAAAGCATTAAAAATTGCGGCCACAAGTTTGATCCAGATTTGCGGCTAACACTGTACTACATAATTGCTGTTATATTTTATCAGGAGTTTTTACGCTGCTAACATATTCAGAAGCACCAACATAGGAGAATATTAAGATTGTCGCAGTAAATTTAAATCATAATTTGCGTCCAGAGATGTCGTGACAATCTATAATTGCATAACGAACAAACTAGATCTGCGTGAGTGCACAGCTGACAATAACAAACTTATACAGTTGCAAAAAGAAGAATTTAGATCTGAGAAGAAGGATAAACTAGTGCTGAGAAGAGATTATAAATAGAGGGAAGAAAAGGGAGATCGATATCAAGATGTCAAAAATTTAGATTTCTAATTTCTCTAATTCTCAAAGTCAGCTGCCATGGAAGCTTGATTCTGGAGGGAGGTGACTTGATGCAACAAAGAAGCAACTACTTCTGACAAGAAGTGCTATGTGTGACGTAAGAGGAGCATCTATGGAATAGTTCTAGTAGCCTAGAATACTTCAACTTGTTCTTTATTTCCTCTATATTGTTGGTGAATCCTATTGACAATTGATTGTATACGGAAGTATCTATTAATGTTAGATTTACTTTGATTTCTACTCAATTCTTCTCATCTATTTATATTTGGATTTAATTGTTTTAACCAAGGAAGTGCGATTGCAGTCACAGTCACTGGAAGGTACGGTGACAAGTTAGATTAACAAGCAAGACAGCGGAAGTTGCTTGTGGAAAGAAGGAATTCTGGCCACTTGTTCTTGAGTACAAAACATTACCAGCAGTGGAAGGTGTGGTAATTGTGAGTACTTGGGTCTTTGTTAAATAGAGAGTTGGTAGCAGTAAGATCTCTTTGAACATAATTGTGACGATAATTCACCTATTAGTTACCTTGTAGTCACAGTAGTGTTGTTGACTTGTGAAGTCAGTGATCCTCTCCAATTCTTTACACTTGATCCATTTATTTTATATTT
Source organism: Kokia cookei (assembly GCA_039519145.1). Classification (NCBI taxonomy): domain Eukaryota; kingdom Viridiplantae; phylum Streptophyta; class Magnoliopsida; order Malvales; family Malvaceae; genus Kokia; species Kokia cookei. The sequence goes on along the minus strand of CM076903.1, from coordinate 20,043,831 downwards.
TTGAATTTACATTACAACATCTTATTAATCAATTTATCTCTTATTAATTTGCTCTGACATTTTATATTACATTTGCACTGACAAGATTTAACTTCTTAACCTGTGTAGTTTTAATCAGCTTACGTTGATATTACTCTTAACAGTTCTCATCATTTTAACTCAAATTGCTTCGATAGATTTAAACATAAATAGCCATCTCTATGGGATCGATATATGATAGATTCACTCCTATCTACTATACATGCATTGACAGTGTACGCTTACACATATTTGTTATGACATTCATAGCACAATCAACCATCTAAAGCATCTGGCTCATCATGATCCTCAAGTTTCCTAGTCGCATAAACCAGAACTGGCTATCTCACCTTAGATCTAGCTACACTAACACTCTGATCGGGTCTACCTCTACCAATCGCACCCGAAGCAATAGGTCTACCTTATCCTCTATCTCCAATAGGAGTCCGAATCGGTGCTTGAATCTGACTCTGATCAAAACGAAGCGCATTGAGATGTGGATAATCAATGAGAAAGTGGTCCTAAGAGCCACATCTAAAATATGCACCTATTTTCTTTCTACACTCACTGTTATGGCTCTTATTACAATAAAAGCATAACTGCCAAGGACGAGAACCAGTTGATTGGCCAGTAAACATCAGAGAAAATGTGCAAGCGAACACTGTCTATACAAGTATAGTAGATAAAGATGAATCTATCGTATATCAATCCCATGAGGATGGTGTTCTTGTTCCTTAAATTGTTGAAGCAATTAGAGTTTAAATAAAAACAATTGTTAAGAGTAATGTCAACGCAATTTGGTTTAGCTGAACAAATCAAAGAATTAAATATGTCAACGCAAATATAGCATAAAATGTTAGAGCAAATAGAAAATGAATTGTTGTGGAAGATGTTGTAAATGTAAATTTAGAAAATTAAAATAAATAGATCAAGTGTAAAGAAATAAAGGTATCCCTGACTTCGAAGTTGACAACACTAAATGTGACTACAAGGTAACTAATAGATGAATTGTCGCCGTAATTAAGTTCTAATGAGATCTTACTACTATCAACTTCTCTGTTTAACAAAGACCCAAATACTCACAATTACCACACCTTCCAGTGCTGGTAAGGCTTTGAACTTAAGAACAAGTGGCCAGAATTCTTTCTTGCCTCAAGCAACTTCTGTTGTCTTACTTGTTAATCTAACTTGTCACCGCACCTTCCAGTGACTGTGTCTACAATCGCACTTTCGTGGTCCAAAGAGTTAAATCCAAATATAAATAGTTGAGAAGAATTAAGTAGAAATCAAAGTAAATCTAACATTAACAGATACTTCCGTATATAATTAATAGTCAATAGAATTTATCAGCAATTAAGAGGAAATAAAGAACAAGTTGGAGTATTCTATTCCTAGCCTACTAGAACTCTCCCATAAATGCTCCTCTTGCATCGCATATAGGTACTCCTCGTCAGGATGCAGTTGCCTCCTTGTTTCGTCAGTTTATCCTCTTGGGAATCAAGCTTTCATGGTAGCCGACTTTGAGAAAAGATGAAAAAATTTGTGAAATTGAATTCTTCACAGCTTGATATCTATCTTCCTTTACTTCCCTCTATTTTTAATCTCTTCACAGCACCAGTTTATCCCTCTTCTCAAATCTAAATTCCCTTTTTGCAACTGTACAAGTTTGTTGTTGCCAGCTGTGCAGTCACGCGGATCTGGTTTGTGCACTATGTGGTTGCATATTGTCACGACATCTCTAGTCACAAATTATGATTTAAATTTGCTGCGACAACTTGACATTCTTCTGTACTGGTGCTTCTGAATGTGTTAGCAGCGTAAAACTCCCTGATAAAATGTAGGAGCATTTATGTAGTGACATCTTTGGCCGCAATTCTAGATCAACTTGTGGTTGCAACTCTAAATGCTTTTCCATTCTGATCTTCTAAAATGGATTTCTGTGCTAACAACTTTAGATGCGAAACTGATACTCAATACAGCAACATTAGTAGCATAAAACGAATAAAATGAAAGAAAGTAAGACCATACAACATTGATTTAGAAATTGCAAATATTAAATATGAAATACTGAAAATGTAGGCTAAATATGATACAAAAGGAAAAAATTATACACTAATTCAAGGAGAAATTAAGTGTCATTTATAATGCTATCACACCCCCAAACTTGAGTTTTTCTTGCCCTCGAGTAAATAAAAGCTAGAAAAGTTATATCCAAATTCTTATCACCACAATCATCATTCTAGCAAGTTATATTCTCTAGAATCCTACTTTATAAATTGTATTCATATGCTGGAATATTGCACAGACAATTTATAGGCATGAATAATCAAAATTGCAACTTCACTAATGCTAGCACCATGCTTTAAACCTTAAATCTTCTTAACCAATATAGCGTTTATTGTCATATACATATATATAATTATTTTTATCAAATTTTCTTTCTTTTTTTTATGCGAATAAGAGATGTCATTGCATTACTATACTCTTGTTCTTGAGCAGTAACGATGGGGTGTAACAAACCCCTAGGGAGCATGTCATTTCACCGATACACACTCTTGTAGTGACAGCCTTTGGCTAGATAATTTTTCTAACACTTGCAGTGGAGTGTTCCCCCTTGTTAAGTCACAATGCACCCACATTGGAGTGTTTTTTATTAGTAGATATACTTATATACGAAGCTGTAAGATGGCAAGTTAATTCAAGATTCAAATAATGATACTATTCATTTATTACTAATGCAATTTCAACCATTCATCCAAAAATAGAAGGATTCAACATTCAATCACATTCATCCAATTCATGCATTAGCATTCCAAATAATTCTAGATTTAAGCATCAAATGAAAAAATTGTGGTCACATTTTTCTTAACTATGCATACTTTCATTGACTAAAAAGACAAATATATTCTTAAACTTGTGGGTGTAATTGCATTTCCATTCCAAATTTCCCCCAAAACTTAATGTTTGCATTGTCCCCAATGCATTGACAATACTATACAAATATTTATGGAAATGTAACTACAATGCAAATGTGAGAACAATTAAAATGTAGTGACAATTAAAATGTAATGACAACTAGAGAAAATATATGCAACTAAGCTAAATACCGAAAAGTAAAACTAACTCAGTTTTGTTGTAGCCTAGGAAGTGGCTGCTTTGGACCTCTTTTTCTTCTTAGGGTGCTCCTCTTTGCTTTTATTCTTTACCTTTCGTTTGCGCCCCTTCTCTTTTGGTTCAACCGGTGAAGATGATAGCTCTTCCACTGCTGGTTGAGTGTCGGCTTCATCGACAGTCACGTCCGATGGATGGATCTTAGTAAGAGGTACCAAATATGACACAATAGCTAGACGATTGGAATCCTCATTGCCAAATGTGATAGCCTTAGCCCAGCTCGCCCCAAATGTTACCAATTGTTCAACAGATGCACCCATATTGGCGGGTACGTCGATAAATTTCTCCGATAAATTTGTCGGGGTAACATCTTCTTTTTCTTCCTTTTTTTTCTTCTTCTTATGCTTTAATATCCCTAGAAGCAATTGGTGTATGCTCTTCCACAACATCAATCTCTTTCTCCGCCATAGTGGCCCCCAAATTGTTTGAAAGTTTGTCTTCAAAGAGGCTGGCTATGTTTCGGAAGCAATCTTCCATTTCTTTGGATTGCACCTCTTGATCCTCATCATCAAAGATGTTGATTCTATTTTGGGACTGGACGAATTGGGTTCTTCCTTCTTAACCATGCTGCTCTAATGATGGAGTGGATTCATTGATAATAGGAGGGAACATAGGAAATTTAGGCATCAGATTTCGGCTCAAACCTCTTAATGCGCTGACAATAGCAGTGTTCCATGCCCTAATATAGGCATAGAATAAATTATGTCTGAACTGTATCTTGTCATTTGCACAGACATGTTTGATTTGTTTGCTGCTCATCCGATCAACATACTTTTCAATCTCATCAAGCTTCCTCCACATTTGAGGATTTATGGGCGCATGGGTTGTGGTGTCTTTCTTTTTCCCTTTCGCTTTGTCCTTCTTTTGTGGTACCTCCTTCACCATAGAAGTTTCCTACCCCCTTGTCATCCTTTCCACCGAAATATCATTAATTAGCCTTTTGTTTTCCAAAGTCTCTTCCCCTTCACGAGGTACAATGCCCTTCTGTTTACATAGCATCATGTTCAGAGAAGGGAAAGATAGGATACCCACCTGTTTGGTTACGGATTTTGTGATTTCTTGATGAAAGATTACACCAACATCAATTCGTTGTCCCTTGAGTATAGAATGCAGCAAGCACATTTTATCTAGCATTACAATCGTACTGTGGGTGAATGGCAGGAGATGGTAGTTGATGAAATGAAACCACACTTTGCTTTGGATAGTGAGATAGCGACGATGCATCGTGTAGTTGTTTGGATTGTTGCCAGTCCAAACTGTGCCATCAACTTATAAGTCATTCAGTAATAGATCAACACCATCCTCCGTCTAGTTCTCCAAGAACTCGACATGGTCATCCTCTCCTTCATCAATATGGAAGAGAGCATTGATGTGGTTAGCACTCCATGGAACCAACCCTTCATGAATGAATATAAATTCTTGTTTAGGATCAACCAGATTAGCACAAAACTCCATTACCATGAAGGGAGAGTATCCTACCGGATGGTTACAAAACTACTCCCAACCTAATTATGAAATAGTTCTAACAACTTGCTTCCCCAATGTCAGATGCGGGGATAACTGAAATCCTTGTTCAGGATGACAATTCCTCTTCATCATCACTTCATGATAACAATCCTTCACTGCTTTTGATTATAACAGGACAGGTTCCTTTGGTAGTGGTTGGTTGGCGTATCTGACCATAGTAGCCGACGATTTAACAGCGAATTTAGATGGGGTTTTCGCACCGTGAGTTATCACCGTAACTACTGAAATAAAGAAAGTGAGAATAACTTGCAGAAAGATTGAAGGTTTGAAGAAAAAGAAGAATATAACAATAATGGTGGTTGTGAGTGTGAAAATTCAATCAACACAGAAAGGGTGTACTATAGAAGATGGAGGTGAAGAGATGTGATGATTGCTACTGCCGTTAGGAGTACCTTGTGCCTGCAACCAATAAATGCTAGGACACAGATCTTACTTTTTCAGAGTGATCCAATGGTTAGGGAAAGAGGTAAACCAACCGACATAATTCTTTCTCGAAACGCTTCACTGAGTCATCAAAGAAATGCATCGACAAGTCGTGCTTTTGTGTGCATCGACAAAAAGGAGATCTTTTATTCCTGCAAAAATTAAAGAAACAATTTAAAGTAAAATAAAAGAAAAAAATTAACAGAAAAATGTTACCAGGTTAATGGTCTCGTTTTGTTCGTTGATGCCTAGGCTTCGGCAATGCTTCAATCGTTGGCCATTTACTTTAAATTAGTGCCCGTCATTCAAATCCTTAATTATCAATGCACCATGTGGAAATGCTTCGACAACTTCAAAAGGTCCTGACCATCTTGAACGTAATTTTCATGGATGCAATTTTAAACGTGAGTAAAATAAAAGCACTAACTGACCAGGAAAAAGTTGTCGCCGAAAAATGATGTTGTCATGCCATCTCTTAGTTTTTTCTTTGTAAATGGCAGCATTTTCATAAGCATTGCGTCAAATTTCTTCCAGCTCTAAAATGTCCAACAATATTTTCTGTTCAGCAGCATCATAGTCCATGTTCACTTACTTGATTGCCACATGGCCTTATGTTCAAGTTCGACTGGAAAGTGACAAGATTTACCAAAAACTAGTTGATACGGTAACATCCCTAAAGGTGTTTTGTATGCGATGCGAAGCCTCCATAATGCATCATTCAACCGCGAAGACCAATCTCGTCGAGATGGGTTAACCACCTTCTCAAGAATACCCTTGATTTACCGATTGGATACTTTCGTTTGTCCATTTCTTTGCGGATAATATGTGGTTCCCATGTGATATTTCACACCATAAAGTTTCAAAGCTGTCGCCACCTGATTACAATGGAAATGAGTGTGTTGGTCGCTTATTAATGCTCGAGGTGTTTCGAATCGTGTAAGGATATATGTGTGAAAGAACTTTAACACCATTCGAGCATCATCCTTTGGAATAGTGATTACTTCGATCCACTTGGAGACATAGTCAACAGCAACCAGAATATACACATTTCCAAAAGAATTTGGAAATGGTCTTATAAAATCTATACCCCAAACATCAAATAACTCAACCTTTATGATAGGCTGTTAAATCATCTCGTTGCATCGAGATATAGAACTAGTGCGCTGACATTTGTCGCACTTTTGAGCAAAATTATGAGCATCTCGAACCAATGTTGGCTAGTAAAATCCTAATTGTAGAACCTTTGCAACAGTACTAACACCACCAAAATGCACTCCAAAAGGAGCATCATGGTAATGTTTTAGGATAGATATCATTTCTTCCTAAGGAACGCAGTGACGAATGATATTGTCAGTGCATACCTTGAAAGGTATGGCTCATTCCAATGATACTTTGTAGCATCCCGAAGAAATCTGACCTTCCAATGACCTGTTGCACTTAATGGTAGCTTTCCACAGACTAGATAATTGACGACATGTGCATACAATAGAGATGCGTCAATAAAGAATAATTTCTTATCTGGAAATGCATCGACAATTTGTGACTTATTTCCATCCTTACTTCCAAATTCTAGATGAAATAAGTGGTCTGCTACTTGGTTTTCCGATCCTTTCCTGTCCTTAATCTCAACATCAAATTCTTGCAATAAAAGGATCCATCTAATCAGCCTAGGTTTTGCTTCTTTCTTCGCAAAAAGGTATCTCAATGCAGAATGATCAATATACACTGTAATTTTTACACCGACAATATATGAACGGAACTTGTCAAATGCAAAAACTACTACCAGTAACTCCTTCTCAGTGGTTGTGTAATTCACCTGTGCTTCAGTTAAAGTCTTACTAGCATAATAGATTGAATGAAATACCTTATCTTTTCGTTGCCCAAGCACAACACTCACAGCAAAGTCGCTTGCATCACACATAACCTCGAACAGTTGCGACTAATCCAGTGCGACGACAATGGGTGCCTGCACTAGGTACTGTTTAATTTTCAAGAATGATTCCAAACAAGCTTCATCAAACAAATTTTTTTTCTTTTGCTCCAAAAAGAGTAGACTGGTTTTGCTATTTTGGAAAAGTCTCGGATAAATTGTCTATAAAATTCGGCATGGCCGAGAAAACTCCTTATTCCCTTCACATTATTGGGTGAAGGTAGCTTTTCAATGATTTCTACCTTTGCTTTATCCACTTCAATGCCCTGACAAGATATACAATGGCCAAGAACAATACCTTCAGTTGCCATAAAATGGCAATTTTCATAGTTTAGTACCATGTTGGTGTCCTTGCATCTTTTCAACACTATTTCTAAATTATCAGTGCTTTTATCAAAATTGTTGCCATAGATAGAGAAATCATCCATAAATACCTTAATGAATCCTCGATCATATTAGAGAAGATGGCTATCATGCAACTCTGGAATGTAGTTGGGGCATTACACAAACCAAATGGCATTCGTCAGAAAGCAAAGGTTCCAAATGGCAAGTAAAAGTCATCTTTGCTTGATCCTCCGACGCGATTGCAGTCTGGTTGTACCTAGAGTATCCATCAAGAAAACAGTAATAGGCCTTACTAGCTAGCCTATCCAACATTTGATCAATGAACGAAAGTGAGAAGTGATCCTTCTTTGTGGCCGCATTTAGACGGCAGTAATCCATACACACTCGCCAACCTGTAGCAATGCGAGTAGGTAATAGCTCATTTTTATCATTACTTACCACCGTGATGTCGCTTTTCTTAAGCACACATTAGACTGGGCTCACCCATGTACTATTCAGAATTGGGTATATTATGCTTGCGTCCAGCCATTTGATAATCTCTTTCTTCACTACTTCATTTATTTTCTCATTTAATCTTCGTTATTTCTTAATTGACTGTTTTCCTTCATCTTTCAACCTAATTTTATGCATGCAAAAAGAGGAACTGATACCTCTGATATATGCTATGCTCTAGGCGATGGCTCTTTTATGCTACTTCAATATGTCGATTAATTTTTCTTCTTGGCTCGCGCTGAGACTTGTGTTGACAATCATTGGCAGTGTATCATTGTCACATAGGAAAGCATATTTCAGATGTGTTGGAAATGGCTTTAGGTCTAAAGTCAAAGCTTCTTCAACCGATGGTTTGAAAATAGGGATCGTCCTATTGGTCAAATCTAAAGATTCCAATTGCCAACCATGTCTAAGCTCACAGACATTAGCCTTAACTTTGTGGTCACATTCAGGTAAGGCATTATCTTCCAATGTCACCTCATATTCCTCTAGCACTACTGAACTTCGTTCATTAAATTCCTCTGTAATTAACTCGTCCAGAACATCAATGTAATGACATTGTTCCTTACTCCGTGATAGAGATGCTTCGAAAACATTGAAGGTTACATGTTCAACATTGTGATACATGATCAACTCGCCCTTGAAAACATCTATTGGTGTGCGTCCCATTGCAAGAAATGGGCGCCATAAAATAATGGGTACCTCCTTATCAGCTTCACAATCAAGTATGATGAAGTCGGCCGGGAACACAAACTTATCGACATGGACAAGAACATCTTTAATTTGTCCTTCAAATTGTGCCAAAGATTTGTCCGCCAGTTGTAATGTCAACGCAGTGGGCTTCATATGACAAATTCCTAATTTCCTAAAAGTTGACAATGACATAAGGTTAATGCTAGCTCCCAAATCACATAAGGCTTTACTTAAGTAATGTTTTCCAATGGAGCTTGGAATTGTGAAACTGCCAGAATCTTTCATTTTTTGTGGCAATTTATTTTTCAGTACAGCGCTACACCCTTCTGTGTGTGCAATTGTCTCAATATCAGATAGCTTCTTCTTCTTTGATAGTAACTCCTTCATGAATTTCCCATAACTGGGAATCTGCACAAGAGCATCAACTAGAGGTATATTAATATGTAATTGTTTCAAGGTAGATAAAAACTTTTGATAGTCTCTGTCTTGATCTTTCTCCTTGAATCGCTGTGAAAATGGAAAAGGTATGATCACAGTGGGTTGTTTTTATATAAATGGTTGTGTCGACATGGGTAGTTGCGTCGACAACTTCGTAGGACGAATGGTTAACATTAGTGTAACTACTGGTGGCTCATCCATTTTTACTTCTGCTGTATCCCCTTCAGATGCAACTTCTCCTTGTTGCTTTGGTTCGTTTGCGTTGACAGGTGCTTGGTTGGAGCTGCTACTTTGTTTGGTAGTTTACTTTCCACTCCGCAATGTGATAGCCTTGTAATGCTCCTTTCCTTTCTAATTTGGATTTTCAGTATTACTGGGCAAATCACCCGGTGTCGTGTGCTCATGTTAGAACCCAATTGTCCTAGCTGTGCTTCCAAAGCTCGGATGGAAGACGAATTTCCTTGTACAATTGCTTCTGTTCTGGTAATATGCTCACGCATTAAAGCTTTAAGAGTAGCTAATGGATCAGATCTTGGTTGAGAATACTATTGTTATTGTTGCTGATGTTGTTCTGTTCTGGTAATATGCTCACGTATTAAAGCTTCAAGATAACGGAAGTTGCTTGAGGCATGAAGGAATGTTGGCCACTTATTCTCAAATGCAAAGTATTACCAGCACTGGAAGGTGTGGTTAATGTGAGTGTTTGGGTCTTTGATAAACAGGGAAGTCAAAAGTAGTGAGATCTCATTAAGCTTAATTGCGATGACAATTTATCTATCAATTACCTTATAGTCACATTTAGTGTTTGCCAAATTATCAAGTCAGGGATCCCCCCATCTCTTTATCATTTTTTTACTTCATTAATTTTCTTAATTGCATTGACAAAATATCTTCAACATTCATTTCATTTTCTAGTAAATCGCTTTGACATTTGTATTGCAGTTTTACAAAAATTGTGTTGACAGTTTTAACTCTTTATTTGCGCAAATTTTAACTTAATTGTGCTGACATTATTTCTGATAATTTTTCTTATCTTAACTTTTTTCGCACCGACAATTTTAGACAACAGACACCCATCCTCATGAGATCGATATCCAATAGATTCACTTCTGTCTACTATACTTACATCGATAGTGTACCCTTGCACATTTGTTATGACGTTCATAGCGCGATCAAGTTTTGGTGGCATTGCCGGGGATGGCATTTGTTTGATAACTATTTTTTTTCTTTGCATTTATTCTTTATTATATAAATTTTATTTGTCACTAACTTGTTTCCTTTTTGTTGTTTACTTTTATATTTTTCTTTTAGCGAAATATGGCTAGGAACGAGATTTATAGAACCTCAAGATGTTGGACTAGTATAGGTGATGCTATAGAAATGGAGCTCGATACCGTAACCACCCAGGTATCTTCTTTGACTAATATGAGTAATTCAATGCAAAATGCTACATCAATTGCAGAATGGAAATTTGTTGTGATAGTTTGCGATTACTGTGGAAGCAACCATGACTTTGAACAATGCCCATCAAATCTAGCAAATGTGTACTACATGGGGAATTTCGGTTGAAATGAAAATCCATATTCCAACACCTACACGCTAGAGTGGGAGCAACATCCAAATTTTTGTTGGAACAATCAAGACCCTAGAATTATAGATAACGATGTTAGATCCGAGTGGACACTGCCCAATTATGATCAACTCTTGTCAAGGCAGCATACCCAGCAAGACGAAGCATCAGAATTTTCATCAATTGAAAATTTGCTGAGATAATATTTTGCCAAGACTGAAGTTGTGCTTCATAGTCAAGTTGAATTCATACGAGCTCTAGAACATCAATTTGGCAAGATTGTGAGCGCAATAAATTTGCAACCACAAGAATCTTTATCAATTGATATTGAGAATTCATTATCACAAGGGCAAGAACATGGTAAGAGAATCATTTCCAGAAGTGAGACTTACCTAATTGAAGTTGTTACAAATGCTACAGTAAAGGAAGATAATTTAGATCTTGATAATGGAAAGATGTCAGAACAATCTAAAAAGTAAACTACAGTTGAAGAGGTTAAACAAAATATTGTGAAGACAGAATCAGATCATTTTGTCACCAAAAATGCTACAGTAAAACAGCCTAAAAAACTTGAAGATGCATGGTCAAATAAAAAAAGATTGAGAGAAGTCAAAGCAATCGCACTTACTGAAGGGTGCACTATCATGACAATTAAATTGCTCCAAGAATTTAAGGATCCCAAGAGCTTCACAATACCCTTTTCCATTGGTGATCGGTATATTGGAAAGGCATTATTTGATTTCAATGAAAGCATAATTTTGATGCCTATATCCGTAATTAAGAAGTTACGGAATTGGAAAAAATGCAAGAAAGAGTGGAAATTTTTTGAGACTGTGTGGAGAATAAAAGAGTACGAAGCACTTGAAGAAGAAGGAACAAATATTGTGTCTGCATCGATTGAGGAATAAGTAAACACCATTGTCGATGCATTAGGATTCCATTTTCATCGTAATTCTTTTCTATTGTACTGCACCTACTGACTTAATGCTGAAAACGGAAGAAGTTCATGTGGAGGAAGAAAAAGATGAAGAAATAGATGTCGAGGCAAATTTAGTTGAGAAATTTGTCCCCGCACCTAAAGTTGTGGGTGCAATAACTGAAGGCTTGGCACAAGATGGAGCGAGTCAGGCGAAAGTTATGGATGAAATTAATGAGGACCACAATCCTTGGGCAATAGTGGTCTGTACTGGACCAATGAATGAAGCAGCTGATGATGCCAGAGCAGAGATGGAAACTAAGGATCAATCCACAGACTATGCGAAGCTCAAACAAAAGAAAAAGAAGAAAGAAGAGAAGGATATGATGTCGCGACAAATTTGTTTGAGGAATTTATCACCGTACCTAAACTTGTGGGTGCATCATCTGATAATTTGGTGCCACCTGAAGTGAGTTAGGCGGAGAATGTGACACTCAGTAATGAGGATTCCAATCCTCTAATCATGGTGCTTTATGTTGCACCGCTTGCTGAAATACACCCATCTGATGTCATGTCGATGATGTGGGGGCACAGCCTGATGTTGAGGAGCAATCAGCAAATCCAACCTAGCCAAAGGAACTTAAGAGGAAGTGTGCCAAAGATAAGAAGCACCGTAAGGAAGAGCGGAAGCATAAGAAGAAGAAGACCAATGCAGCCATATCTTCGACTATACTGAGTTAGTTTTTATTTTTAGCGCTTAGTTTAGTTTTCATGCATATCATGTAGTTGTAGTATAATTGTCCCTGCATTTTTGTTGTCACTAAACTTTTATTTTCACTGCATCTACATTGTCATTGCATTTCCATATATATTTATTAATGTCAATGCAAACTTTATGTTTGGGGGGAATGTATATGGGCTGGAAATGTAATTGCACCCACATTTCAAAAGTTTGTCCTTTTGAGTTTAACGAAGCATGCATGGTTATTGAAAATATGCTTGAATTTTTTTTAATGCTTAATTCTTGAATCATGTGAACTGTTAATAAATGAGTTGGATGAATTTGATTGAATGTTGTATCTTCAATTTTTGGATGAATGATTTAGATTGAATTAGTAATGAATGAATAGTATCATTATTTAAATCTTGAATAAATTTTCCATTTACAGCTACTTGTATATAAGTATAGTTATGAATAAAAGACACTCCAATGTGGGTGTATTGTGAACTATCAAGGGGAAACACTCCAATGCAAGTGTTAGAAAAAGTAATCTTACCAAAGGCTGTTAGTGCAAGAGTGTGTGTCAGCCCAATTATATACTCCCTGGGGTTTGTTACACCCTATCGTTACTTTCTAGGAACAAGGGTATAGTAATGCAAAGACATCCCTGAGTCACATAAAAAAAGAAAAAAAAAAGGAAAAGAAGAAAAAATATATATGTGTATATTATTTTACAATAAATGTTGTTTTGGTAGAATGAATTTAAGATTTAAAGAATGATGCTAGCATTGATGAAATTGCAATTTTAGTTATTCATACCTATAAATTGTCGGTGCAATATTCTGTCATTTGAATGTAATTCATGCATTAGGATTTTAGAAGCTTCAAGTCGCTAGAATGATTATTACCTTGACAAAAATTCTTTTGTAGCCTTACTAGTTTTTGTTTTACTTGAGGACGAGTAAAAACTCAAGTTTGGGGGTGTGATGGTACTAAAAAGAACATATGTTTTCTCCCCATTTATGGATAATTTGTTCCCATTTAGTTTTCCTTAGTACATATTTTAGCATTTTTTTTAGTTTATTACATTGCATTTTCTAACTTAGTGAACCTTGGCCTAGCTTTCCTTAATTTTGTCATATTTTACTACTAATGTCACTACATTTAGTGTCAGTATGGCATCTTGAGATGTCAGTACAGGGATCTATCTTAAAAGATCAACGCAGGAAAGTGTTCGAGGCTATCATCGTAATCCTAATCCAGAATTCCGCCCAAACATGTCACTGCATGAGCACTTCTAGATTGCGCCCAAAACTGTCACCGCATGAACACTTCTAGATTGCACCAAAACTATCACCGTAGGAATATTTCCGGAATGCACCCAAGACTGTCGCTGCATAAATATTCTTCAAATTGCATCCAGAACTATCATTGCATAAGTATTCTTCAATTGCACCCAAGAATGTCGCTGCATGAACATGTATAAAATTGTTGTTGCATTAACATGTCCATAATTGCGCACAAAATTATTGCCGCATCTGATAGCTATCTGATAAGAACAAAAATGCGTGAGCTACCCAATCTGGTATAACCAACTTGTATAGCTTAATTTTGCAGAATAGACACCTATACAATTTGGGCTAAATATAAACACTCACAAGGAAAGAGAAAGGTGTCTCTTCTTCCTTTAGTCTCCCATTTTTCAATATTATTTTCTTGAACCTAACTTTTGAGCTTATCAGCTATGAAGGCTTGAGACCATTCGGAGGAACCTGATGTTGATGAGAAGGCAGCATCTACTCTTGACGAGGAGTGTTCTAAGTGTGACACAAGAGGAGAATTTATGAAATAGTTCTAGTAGGCTAGGAACAGAATGCTTCAACTTATTCTTTAATTCCTCTTGAACGTTGATAAATTCTGATGACTTTAATTATGTATGGAAGTACCTCTTAATGTTAGATCTATTTTGATTTCTACTTAAATCTTCTTAACTGTTTATCTTTGGATTTAATCATTTTGACCATGAAAGTGCGATTGCAGTCACAATCACTGGAAGGTGCAGGACAAGTTAAATTAACAAGCAAGACAACAGAAGTTGCTTGAGCCACAAAGGAATTTTGGCCACTTGTTCTTGAATGTAGAGCATTACCAGCACTAGAAGGTGTGGTTAATGTGAGTGTTTGGGTCTTTGATAAACAGGGAAGTCGAAAGTAGTGAAATCTCATTAAGCTTAATTGCGGCGACAATTTATCTATCAATTACCTTGTAGTCACATTTAGTGTTTGCCAACTTATCAAGTCAGGGATCCCCCTATCTCTTTACCATTGTTTTACTTCATTAATTTTCTTAATTGCATTGACAAAATATATTCAACATTCATTTCATTTTCTAGTAAATCACTCTGACATTTGTATTGCAGTTTTACAAAAATTACGTTGATAGTTTTAACTCTTTATTTGTGCAGATTTTAACTTAATTGCGCTGACATTATTTCTGACAATTTTTCTTATCTTAACTTCTTTTGCACCGACAATTTTAGATAGTAGACACCCATCCTCATAGGATTGATTCCGACAAATTCACTTTCGTCTACTATACTTGCATCGACAGTGTACGCTTGCACATTTGCTGTGATGTTCATAGCGTGATTAATCATTCAGCCCGTCTTCAAACCGAACGCACATATCTTCATCCGTCGATAGAATCTCTCGAGCATATTTACTGAGCTGCACAAACTCTCTCTCATATTCAGTAACTGATTTGTTTCCCTATTTTAACTTAGAAACTCTTTCTTCTTTGGATCCAGGTACCTTTTACTAATGTATTTCTTTTTAAATTTATTCTGAAAGAAATTCCAGTTGATTTCATTGTCATACTGCCAGCATAGTCATCCACCAACTGTAAGCTTCACCTTTTAACAATGACGACATAGCACATCTCAGACAGTCTTTAGGAGGACAGGCCATTTCATTAAGAACTCTCTGTGTGTTCTTTAACCAATACTCGGCCCTTGAAGGATCATCCTTAATGCTACCTCAAAATTCCACTGTACCATACTTCCTTACCTTATCAGTTGAAATACGTCGCCTCTGTTAAACCATTGGGGGAGGTGGAAGCATAACAGGAGGTATTGGAGGTACTGTAAGTCGTACGACAGGCTGTGCCATAGGAGGTGGAGGTTGCGATGCCATAGGATTATTTCTCATGAACTCTGAGAACCATTGTCCCATTAAATCAAAGAACATATTTTTAACTTCGTTTCCTGTCATCGACAGTATCGATACACAGTGATGTGCCCCGAAATCATAGGTTGGAACATTACTATTTACCTCGTTTGTCTCATCTCGTTCAGAATCAGACATTTTCAATTATTTGTAAAAACAGAGGTTAGATCGGATCCACCAATATTACACTATCACAAGTTTATATGACATGTATTTCTAAACTTTAAGTCTCACTAAATGCAATCCAAGAATCAACTAAATCGTAGGCTCTTATACCACTAAATGTAATGCCTAAAACTCGACAACATTGCCGGTTAGGGTTCCAAGGCTACTAACATCATTGTCTCAACACAATTACGAATCACATCTAATTTCAATAACATTCATAATATAATTATACATTCAATTCTAAATCATCATTCATACTTAGCTTATCAATGCGATTCATAAGGACTTGATTGAACACCGCGAAACAGATCATGAAACATAGAAATCATCAAAACAGGGGTCACACGACTGACCGTGTGCATACATGAAATACCAATACATGGTCGCATCACAAACCGTGTAACAAGCCATGTGAACATGCGAAATTACCCTACATGTCTATGTGTGAAACCGTGTACTGGGCCGTGTGTCAACTCGAAAATGGGCCACAAGACGGTGTCACAGCCTGTGTGCAGCCCGTTTGAGCCCTGCACCTATTTTACCTAGGGCACACACCTATGTACTAGCCTGTGTGTCAAGTCGTGTGTACCTGCGAACTTCCATAAATTAAATGCATAACCTTCATAAATGCAACTCAAATTTTACCTAACTTGTTACAATCCCCTTATCTATGATCATACATAAAAAAAAAGGCAGTTAAGGCTTCCAATATTCCTAAATCATTGACAAATATCATCTAAATGAATAAACTCATTTCTTATACATTTCATAAAAAGGTATATAAGGCTAACAAGTAAAGACATATTCATCCAAAGTATATACTTAACAATTCACTTCAAACTTAACAACTAATGCGAAGTACCAACTTGACATCTTAGTACATAACATCAAAAATAGGTTTTAAACATTTCCAACAAGCCAAGTAAATCCCTAGTACATGCCTTATAACTGAGTGAGGTAAAGTCTACCTAACGAGCTTCTGAGATAGAGTGATTTTCTTCTAGGTGATTCGATATTTAACTAGCAAAACAAAATCTACAAAACAACAATAAATCCACAAGTAAGCTTTTTAAGCTTAGTAAGTTTGCATGTAGTATATTTTACCACAACATTAAGTGTCTTTTAATGATATAATTCATCCAAGCCTTGTTTACGAAATATCGCTTCCCCTGAGCTGAGATGACCTGATGCTCTATTCGTGAGATAAGCACTTCCTTAGAATTACGCTCTAACCAAGACGTAAGCACTTTCTTAGCATTACGCTCTAACTAAGACGTAAGCACTTTTATAGAAATACGCTCTAACTGAGATGTATGTAATCACACAGCATTACACTCTAACCGAGAAGTAACCATTTCCTTTACATTACACTCTAACCGAGACGTAAGCATTTCCATAGCAATATGCTCTAACCAAGATGTATGCAATCACACAACATTATGCTCTAACCGAGATATAAACTCTTTCATTTGAGAAATCGCCAAGTCTTCTGTATGTCATATCATTCAAAGAAACTTCCAAGGTAAACATAATTAGTAGTATAAATATGAAATTTAGCAAACGAACTTATCGAACTAAATTGCAGTTGTGGACAAACTCTAAGGACTATTGTATCAATTTACCTTTCCCTCGATCTGTGGCACTATCTTGATCCAAATAAAAGCTCAAAGCTTGAAAATAAATAAAAAAAACCCTAATTTTCTCTCCTTAGCCATATGAAGAAAAAGAAGATGAGAAAATAAGATGAAAATTATCATTTTTCTTTCTTTTAATTTCATTTATATAGTAATGACATTTTTGTAATTTTTGTAACTTTCATCATTAAGCTTACTTAATCACTTTTAACCTTAATTAATCATTCCGTTTACACTTCCACTAACTTAACCTCTATTTGCTAATTTACTTATTTGGTCCTTCTAATCAAATAATTATACTTTTGTACCTTTTACGATTTAATCCTTTTTATTTAATTAACTATCTAATCGATAGAATTTTCTAACCAAAATTTAATATGACATTAATGACATCATAAATATTTAATAATTAATATTTATGACTCGACTCGTCAAAGTTGTAATCCCAAAATCACTGTTTCTAACACCATTAAAAATCAAGCTGTTACAGACCTAAAGATATTTTGTAAGGTTAATCATCCAACTTTGAAATCAATTTGAGTTTAAACTGTTTGTTCTTTTCAAAACTTTCCTGAACTTATCAAGAACTTACCTTCTTGTGGCATTCAATAATTAATCTTATCACTTCTCGAAGTGTGGCAATCACCTTATATCGTTGGTTTCTATCTCTTTTATAGATTGTGGGTCACAATCTTTCTATCCAAACCAAACTAGTTAAAATTTAACTTTCTTTGTAATAATCGGGTCACATTGTTTTACAGTGTTGGTTCATTTCTGGAACGAGTACCTATTTAGACAATCGGGCAAACAAATTGTAAATCAATTTCCAAAATCGTAACCGAGTTCACGTCAAAATCACACTTGGAATCGCCTCCCTTAAAAAAGTTCTCACCCCTCTCAAGACCTTCCACAAGATGTAATTGTGTTCTTGTATTTCTTCACCTATCATGCAAACATAGTTAGTCGCACATACTTGAGAGACTGAGCCAGGTGCGACATGCTACGCAAACAGAGTTCCTTCATCCCTTCATCCTTCATCTTTTGAGGGTTAACTAAATTATGCTCTGATACCAAGCCTGTAATGCCCTCCACTTGACTCGATTGATTAGATCCAAGTATTAGATGTACGTCCTATAACAAATGTAACCTAGACTCTTTACCTCATGCCTATGTGACTATTCTAGCGAAGACTAATAATTTTTTTTCATTTTGTTCTGAATTACCTCTTGTGTTCTTATTATGAATAACCTCTTGTGTTCTTATTATGAATAACCTAATGTATATTGTATGTTCTCATTTACATTCTGAAATAAAACTGCAAAGATCGGTACTTATTACTTGCTTTTAATAAATACATAGTCAAAGTACTATTTGATAACTTATGTGTAGACTTTAACTGCGTCATATGACCTTTTCACATATCTTTCTCTTTTCGTCCTTTTTTTTTCTCTTTCTCTATATGGACAATAGCTCCTCCTCATAAATTCCTTTGTATGCATAATAGCCCAATCTGTCGCCCCTTTGGACGTAGCCTCGACATCGTCTTTCAACGCTTTCTCTTAGCCTCAGAATGCCCCACTAATCCATGTACAAGAAATGAATGGAGTTGAAATAAGGGTTGAAAAATATACCTTCCAAAAACTTAAAAATGACGAATAGTGTTGATTATAGGATCCCTTTCAGACATGTTTATTCCAAGTCACAAGAATAACGTCTCAACCTCTACGTAATCCACCCAGTTGAAGAACGAATGGCAACAACCTCTTGAAATTTTCAAAGAGTTTTTGAAAACAGTTGTTAGACTTTTTTTTTTCTTAGTAACCCTAATAAACTAAGGGATTCTTTTTCCTTTTATTTTCTTTGATATCATATATCAAAAAATAAAACTGAGATTATTCCCTTATTGTTAGGGAAACAAATGGAAAGTCAAGAAAAAGATTATATTCTTTCCAAAAGAATATCACTTTCCATGTCCTTTTATATTTTGACCAAAATTATTATAATTGTGTATATTAATAATTTTGGTCAATATATATATCATTAATATTTTGTATGAATAAAAATATATTAATTTTATCTATGTTCTATATTTGTGTACAACAAGTTTGTACATATAATGTGTTTAATATTTAACTATCAAATTAAAATTAAACAATTAATTTAATTCCTGTGACAGCTAAATACAATACCAAATGTATTTGGATTATGTTCATTTCAGCTATAGGGTGTGACCCTGTAGGCTCTTGTAATGTTGGTAGTAATAATAGAACATTTCTACATTACAAGCAATGAGTGGCATCTAGCAATGCATCATTTCCCAAGAAATCATGATTCGACATAGCCTTTCTATGATAATCTTTTCATGTATTGTATCATTTTATCCTTAATATCTAGATTGGACACAAGCCATGGAATAGTCACACTTGTATAGTCCAATATCATATTTCTTGATTTTCTAAGTAGACTACAAGAAACAAATAAGTGTGATATCTCATATCAACTTATTCGACCATGGACATGCATTTCTAGTATCACTCCATCAAGAGGACTAAGATATTACTCCCATTATGTAGAAGGGATAAATCTTATCTTGATCAACCATATCCCACTACATGGATTGAGTTATATTCACATTAGTCTTTATAGTACAACCTATTACGGTAGACATTAGACTATATCAAAATATACGACTCACGATGTTTGAAAAATGATGATCTCAAGTCCAAGAATCATATACATAGTTATCACTATGTATCTAAGGATCATACAGTATGTTGTTCTCTAATACATACTCATGTATTGATTTTGACGTCCCTATGTCAATGATAATACTTTGTCATCAATTAACTATACATTAGTCTCAATGCATTATTATTGTCCAAGCCCACAATAATACTTGACTAAGGACCTTTTGAGAATAATCTTATTATTCTTAGGACTTTATCATTGATCAGTTTATTTATACACACAAAAAAAGAAACTGAAATAACAATAGCAATATCTTATATTAAGTAACAAGGTAAAATGAGTATGTGATTACAATCATCTCATGATTGGTCTTTCCACATACTCTAACAATAACTTCATAAGAACTTAGTGAGATAATCATTAAGTACATGCTTGTTGTATCGTATTGAGTTTAGTGCATTGCACTTTCCTTTTTCTTCTTCGAAGGGTACTTGCTAGGATCAATTCCTCTCATTTTTAGGTTGCATTCTTCTTACAGATTCTTCCTTTTCACTCTCTAGGCGATCATACCTTAGTCAGAACCACTTGTCTTACCTATAGTCATGTACTTGTGGCATACTTTTTGACCCTTCTTCTCATTCTTCTAGGCGATATGGACTACTTCCACTTCTCAGCATGAAATGTTCATCACCAATCTTACATTACTTCAAGCTCATAGATTACACTTACATTGTTCTTTTTGAGTTCGCCCAATCGATGTTGTCTTCTGATAATTACCAAGAGGCTATTATATAGACTACGCCATGAAGGCGTACTTTTCTTTGGAGATAACTACAGAAGTCTTCCCTTTAACATAGATAACCACAGAGGCGTCCTTGAACAATGATAGCCACAAAAGTGTCCTCAGAAAAAGATAGCCACAAGGGCATCCATTAACAATGCCACAAAGGTGTCCTTTAAAAAATCAACCACTGAGGGTCATTTTAACAAAATCAGCCACAAAGGCTTCACTTTAATAGAATTAGCCACATAGGCTCTCTTTAACAGAATCAATCACAAAGGTTTGACTTTAATAGATTCAATCACAAAGGCTTTCTTTAACAAAATCAGTCACAAAAGGCTCCAATTAATAGAATCAGCCACAAAGGCTCACTTTTTCGAGAAACTGGTGTTTTCGATGATACGAATTTGCCTAAACTCACCGTCATTAGGTTTCATCTCATTGCTTAGTACTTCCCAACCATCCTTTTCATCTTCTTCCATATGATGTCATAGCCACCATGGCTAGGTCTTACACTATATGGTCTTCGATTGCCAGCCATAGACTTTCCATATCAGAGATTCATGTTTATTGTCCTAGCGGACCCGTTATACAAACATAGACTCATCATGCAGAATCATGCTTAACAGACTCACTTCTTCAGACTAGATACATTCATATTTTCAAACATGCAACTCATTCTCTTGGACTTCATGTAAACTCCTCATGCAATGACTTACTCATAATAGACACAAACACACTTTCACACACATTCATCAAACATATACTTATTTTCATATTAAAGGCATAATATCATAGAAGTAACACATGCAAGTTCATCAGACATACATCCTTCAAAGAATCAACATATTACACTTGTATCTTATGTTTACGTTTCAAAGATTAGTCATTTAGTACAGAATATATTAACATAAAAACATACATGAAAGAGTAAGTTTAGAGACTCACGAGATACTCACAAAACCCTCACAAGACCCTCACCTGAAGATCCTTGAACTGCTCCAAACATCAAATCTAGGCTTTCATCGAGTATATCAATAGCCCCTAAACGATAACCATAGGAACTCATCAATATCTATTCATTTAACCCATTCTTCCTTTCACTTTGAACACCAAAATCTCGTAGCAAAACTTTACCATGCTTGTTCTACTAAACTAAACAGATCTGCTCTTCGGCAACATAGCATGCAATATCATAAGTCTTACATTAACAAGGGGCATCTCAGAGCTTAGAGCTATTTCCCAACCTCTACTTAAAGTATGAGAGGATTTTTTCTTGGTTCACCCTTTTATAAACTCTTGACTTGACATAAGTCCTTATTGGAACTTGATAAACGTCAAATCAGTCATTCGATAGCCTTATCCAATTTTATATATTTCAAGGAAACTGATCAAGTGTTTCTTTTGGTTTTTAACTATCTTGGTTCATGTTCGATTGATCCCTAACTATCTTTTCCTTATAACGTAATTGGCTCTAAGCCAACATTACAAGGTGTTGTCTATTACTGACATAAGCTTCCCATTTGAGGGTCAATATCAAAGCGTCACAAGTGCACTCAAATAGTTCATATACATAGTTTAAATCTAACACTATACACTTCATCATATCCTTCTTACTATTTGAACAACATTCAACTACTAAGACTCTGTCGGGCAGGATGTTACACCTTATGTGGCAAAATTATTATTTTGTCCTTTTTTACCTTTTTAAGTTAATTCCTTCACAAAAAATAGTTTTTTCCTTAACCAAAATCTCATAATTAATATTTAAACTTTAATATAAATCCGTGACAAGCACACTCGTACTCATTTTTTGACAAAAATTGAGAAATTTAC
This sequence comes from Kokia cookei, assembly GCA_039519145.1. Lineage (NCBI taxonomy): Eukaryota > Viridiplantae > Streptophyta > Magnoliopsida > Malvales > Malvaceae > Kokia > Kokia cookei. Next base: position 20,021,256 of record CM076903.1, on the reverse strand, counting down.
ATATTAGTCCCTAAACTATCAAATCCTTTCCAGTTTGGTCCTAAAGTAATTTTTATCACACCAATACATATTACAACATATTATCATGTCAAATAATCAATAATAACTCACATTTCTCATTTTGTTCAATTTTACTTTTAGTCCTTAAGCTTTTCAAATTTTGCAATTTGGTCATTTTTGCCACATTTCCACATCTACAATACTTTTCATTGATTTTCATATCCAATATAAATTTTACTTTCATAATAATTCTTCATTTAACTTATTTTCCAATTGTTTCGAAAAAAATTCACTATTTCCAATCCTAGAACAATTCCTTATGTCTTAATGGAATTTTTGAGGTGTTACATGTTTGATCGGTCTATTCGCTAGCTAAACACAACTTTGTATGTATTGCAAATAAGAAACATTATGATGTATGAATAAAAATAACGAATGAGAAATAGATTGCATGAATTACTATCTGTAGTAGATGCAGTTTCTCAAAAGGAATAATAGATGACTTAGAAATTAATTTAACTTCCTTAGATTATTATTTAACTGAATGCAATTAAATATTTGAATCCAACGTGAAAATTAAATTAATTAGTCATTGTAGTCTTTTCAAATAGAACATTGAAATTTATTTATTTATAGATTCTAATACGATAAAGTCGTCATGACTTGATGGAATTAGAATTGGATTGACAAAATAATTTAATTTAATTAATTAATTTAATAATATTTTGAGAATAAAAAACTTGTAATTAGGATGGATAATTATGTGATCTTGTTTTAATTTAATTTAAAATTTGATTACACATATAATTATACCAAATAATGAAAGGTCCAATGAACTCGTATGTACATAGGGGTGAGAGGTACAATAGGAGAATCTTAATGTGTGTGTGTTTATGTGTTGCCCACCACAAAAAGTTCTAGTAGAGCTCTCTATTAAAATATAATTTAATCCTCCTTTACTATTCTAGTGGACTTCTTGTGATTTTTGCTCTATATAAAAGGGATTATGGGTTCTGAAAAACTCAAACTTTTATTCGATGATACTCTGTCGAAATTTAGTGAAAATTTATTTGGGTTAATTTCTTGAACACAAATAAATTTTTTTTTCATGAGTACTAGTTTATTAAATTTGTGAAATTATAATTGCAAATTTCTTGGCAATTATAATTCATATTAGAGAGGTTAAATTTTTTTATTTGATTTTCCCCATAGAGAAAGTTAACTTTCTCTTTCCACATAGAGAAAGTTAACTTTCTCCACTGGAAAGTTTTGGTTTCCATCATGTGCCTCATTCTTGATAAGATCTCACTCTCTAAGAATTTGAGCATTTGAGAATAGTGGAGAAATTCTTTCGATAGAAATCTAGAAATGTTTAGATGCTATATGTAGAATTTGGCGAGACTCCCAAATTCGAAAACACAAGTATTAATTTTGGAATAAATTATTACTATAAATATCACAACCAAAAGTATGAAAAATCCTAAAATTCCACCGTGGATCAAAAATTTATTTTTTTGGTGAATTATAATAACAAGGAAAGTCCGAACAGCAAACGCGACTCGAACCGAGGCCACACCTGAAGTGTTGAACACCCTTGACATGTGAATTCGATTATTTTACCCAAATGACCTAGAAAATAAATAATTACAAAAATGACCCAACTTCAAAAACAATCATCCAAATGACCTAAAATGAATAGTAAAATTGGGTGGGAGACCTTAATGATCGTCATTAGACTTTACCCTAACACAATCATTGCTTAATGATTGTGTCAGGGCTTAAAAATGATTTTTTCTAGTTTTGGGACTTTAATGATCGGCACCAACTTGTTTTTTTTTTCACATTTTATCGTACTTATATACGTTTATACTAGTATTTGAAAAAAAAAATTAGAGTGATGGGCATGTAATGGCTGACACCAACTTTTTATACAAAAAAAATAAATTTTTTTTGGTGCTGGCCATTTAATGGTTGACAACAACTTTTTTCCAATATAAAAAAAAAGATATTTTTTGGGTTTGGGATGATAGATGGCCGACACCAGCATTAGAAAAAAATTTGGGTTTTGGGACATTGATAGTCGACACCAACTTTATCAGATATAAAAATATATTTTTTATGGGGTGTTGGGACACTAATGGCTGACACTAGCTTTATCAGCTATATAAAAAAATTTGCAGTGCTGGGACACTGATGGTCGGCACCAACTTTGTCAGATATAAAAAATTATTTTTTGGGTGCTGAGACACTAATGGCCAAGACTCCAATACCATATATATTTATATAGGTGTTTTATCTTCCATTTGAGTTTTTTGTTGGCTTTTATCAGTTGAAACCCGAGTTTAATAATAATAGTGTTTTGTTTGTTAAGAAAGAAGTACAAATTATTGAAGATGATTTCCCATATTTCGTTTGTTTATGTTCATTTCAATGGAGAAATGATAAATAAAGTTGAAGAAGGTTATGTCTTCCAAAGATGGAAAAAAATCAGAATGAGATTCAACAAGCATGTTTCGCTAGCAGATTTGAAATGAATGATCGGTACAAAGATAGTTGCATGTTGTTGCGGGAAGAAAATGTTGAGACTATTTTATAAATTTTCGATTTCAACTGCTACGCTCAAGTTCTTGAAAATGGAGCTTGAAGATGATGATGATCTAGGGACAATGATAGCAATTTATTGCCCCTGAGATGGATAATCATAGATCGATTGAGTTGTTGATGGAGATAGCTGAACTGGAACCCATTCAAGTTGTAATTCCAGTAAGCCAACATTTTGGAATTGAGTTTGGTCTTAATGTCTGCTGGGAAGATCAATTGGGTTGTGGAGGGTCAATGCAAAGTCCCAAAAATCCAAACACCGGTGGATGTTTGTATAACATCCCAAACTTGTGTCCTCGTCTAGAGATTCATCCAGAGGTGTTGGCCACCATAGAAGATAGAAATGAAGGGTCCAATAATGAAGATCAATCCCACTGTGATCTGAACGCTAATTTTAGTGACCCCGATTTGGATGACATCCCTAAAGACATATACGACAAGGGCACGATGAAGGGTGAATATGTACACCCCATTCAACCGAGAACACGAGCCCCAATATAGTTATTAGGAATAATCCAGGGGGCTTCATGAACGATGTAAATCCGGATGCGGTTTTTGCACGCGAGTTCCCTGACAACAATTCGATAACAAGAAAGTTGTTTACAAGCAATAAAGAAATACAACTTGAAGTTAGCTATGGACTACAAAGTCACGAAGTCGACGTAGTCTTTATACGTCAGAGAATGATGGAAAGCCTCAAGTGGTTGTAACTGGCGTGTTAAAGCTGTGCTCATGCAATAGACTCAAATGTGAACAATCAAAAAATAGAAGGTCCACACATGCACAATTGCTCGTATGTCGCAAGACCATCGAAAGTTGGATGCAAAAACCATATGCAACTACATCATCCCTTTAGTGAAAGACTCGCCCACCATCACTACATCATACAACAAGCTTCTAGGGTTGGTAGTCGTGATGTGAGAGTATGTGCCGGGGATTGATTTGCATACACTATGACATAGAGGCCCGAACGACGAGATACAATCGGGGAAATAAGTTTTCCATCGATTGTTTTAGACGTTCAAATCATGTGTTAAGTCCTTCCCTCACTGTGAGCCGATGGTACAAGTGGACAGAACATTGCTGTTACACAAGACAGTAACCGAAATGTACTTTCGATCACTTTTTCCATCGTGAAGTGTGAGTCCTTCGAGTCTTGGGAACTTTTCCTCACAAATCTACGGAGGCACGTTGTCAAGCAAGACAACATTTGCCTTATCTCAACCAAATCAAAAGGACTACTTGTTGCTATATAGCGTTCGGGAGTTCAGTGTAGGTCTGTTTATTACATCCGGAACATCGTAGCAAACTTCCACAGAGATTATAAGAATAAAGAATGGTATAAAGAAATCGTGAACATGGGTAAAAAATGTTGTTCCAAAATTTATCAATTTGTATATTTTTCAAAAATTCCTTTTCAAAATTTATCAGTCTGTAATTTTTTAAAATATTGATTCTAAATTGCATATGTAGGGTATGAGTTAGAACCGTAGAGATTCAGGAAAAAGTTTGTGAGGCTTGAATCTCAGATGTCATCGTAGCAAGAAATATTTGAAAGTGGTTAAGTAGCATGAAGAACTAGAAATGGACTCAAAGTTACGATGATGGGTTTTGGTATGGCTATATGACGACCAACCTCGTAGAGTGAGTTAACTCCGTCTTGAGGCGTACACATCATCTACCAATTTCTTCTATTTTCTTGGCACTATTCTATAGGTTGGCCACATTTATTTTTAGGATGAGGCTGAGACAAGCAAACTAGATGGAGTCCGGGCACATGTACGTTGAGACCGTTCGAAAGGCCATGGTGGTAAATAGTAGGAGGGTGCAAAAAATGAATGTAGAATTGTATTTGCGTGAGTTGGAGACTTTTTGAGTTCAAGAGTACATCAGCTATCGCTAGGGTCTTCCGCCTAGGTCATACGCAGTTGATCTACGAAACTGGCATTGTGAGTGCGAGAAGTTTTAGAGTCTCCAATATCCGTGTATGCATGTTCATGCAGCGTGTGCGAGAGCAAACTTAGATGTTGAATAATTCATAGACGAGGTCTACATGTTGCAAAGCACATTGTGTATCTGGGAAACGAATTTCTCGTAATGTTAAATGCCTCGAATTGGGAAGCTCCATCGCTTGCTTTCGAGATGCTCCCGGACCGTAGCCTCCGTAGGCATCCTAAAGATCGACCACATTCGACGAGGATTCGAAAGGACATGCACGTCAAGGAGACGGGCAAACCCAAATTGTGCACAGTGTGCCAAACATCCGGCCATAATCGATCAACTTGCCCACATTGTGTTTATGTTGCCGATCAATCTTCACTTAATGCCGGATTGGAAGATGACGACTGATTTCTTATTTCTCCATGATTCTTTTAAAAATGTGACAGTAAAAAAGTTGTAAAATTATATACATTATATAAATTATATAGATTCTACAAATTATTTTGCCCACATTTTTAATTTTTATTTTCCATGAATTTTATTTTAAACAATCCAATTTCATTAAAATATCAACTTAAAGGAATTATGTAAAAAAAACATAATTTAATTAAAATATCAATTTAAAAGAATGACTTAAAATATAAATAAATTTAAAAAAATAATTTAATTAGTAGAATTTAATTAATATATATTTAAAAAATATATATATATATTTTTAAGAAGTAGAATTTAATTAATATATATATTTAAAAAAGAAAAAAAATTAAAGGTTGATCGATAGGACAAGGCCCGTGTGTCAAGCCTGCTGTGCAGGCTTCGATCATGTAATGGCTTGGACCAAAAGGCCTGCACTTTTGCTATGCAGTGGTCGAGACCAAAATGCGTGGCTAGGACTAACTTTGCAGGCCTTGCAGGGCCTGCTTTTGCAGGAAATGACCAAACATTGTCTGGGATCAGTCACGGGTTGTCAAGCCAGATTTTCTGGTGGTCGACACCACCCTGCACTAATGTGACCCCACGGGCATGAGCCACGATGCACTCAGGTAATTTTTTTTCCTTTTTTACCCCTTAGTAGCCCCATTGGTCCCCCACTATAAATAGTTCATTTGAATCATAACCCTTCACGATTGTTAGTTCCACCGTCGACCACCGTAAATTCCACCATCAGTCACCAGAATATTTTTTCCATTTTTTCTAGTAATTAAAAAATGTAAGTTACTGTCAACATTTTGACAAAACAAAAGGATTTTTATTATTTTATTACATTCCTGATAATTTTATCGATTTTTACATAGATAACGAAATGGATCCTAATTCTCTTCTAAATAATGACAATCACATTGCTAACTCTGTTCACGATAAGGTAAATTTTATACCAATAGAAATTTACTTAGAATTACAATAATTTGTTTTTTAAACAAGAAATATAAATATTATATTTACTATAAACGCAGGATTGATATCGGATTGTGAGACCCCTACTGCATGATTGATCGGCTTTAAAAGTCAGAGCAATAATGTGCAAGCGTACACTGTCGATGCAAGTATAGTAAACAGATGTAAATCTATTGGATATTGATCCCACAAGGATGGTTGTCTTTTGTTTATTAATGTCAATACAATGAATAGATAAAACAAGATAAATTGTGATAATAGTTGTCGAAGCAATAACTTGAAAATAAAGATGAAATGTGATAATGATAAAATAGGGTCCCCAACATGAATAATTTGGCAGAATACTAAATGTGGCTCACAAGGTATGAAAGGATAGGTGATTGTCGCTGCAATAAAGTGCAATGAATATCTTCCCAAGCTTACTTCTCTATTCGATATAAGACTTAAACATGCGCATTAACCACACCTTCCGATGATGGCAATGCAACACATTCAATAATAAGTGGATTAAATTCCTTCAATCCCCAAGCAACTTACGTTGTCTTGCTTGTTAATTTAAATTGTCACTGCACCTTTCAGTGACAGTGACTGTAATAACACTTTCGTGGTCAAAACATTCAAACCCAAAGATTAAACAGTAAAAGCAAGCTTTGATAAAATATCATTTAGTCTAGAAATCAAGTGTACTTCAATACAAACATGAAATAAACATTAATCACCAGCATTTAGGAAAAGAAATGTAAAAGAACAAACGGAGAATACTATTCGTAGGCAACTCGACTTGCTCTCTTACTTCCCTCTAGCATCGCACTTAGGGCTCCTCGTTAGGAGCTGTTCTACCTCCCCTTCACGTCGGTTCACCCGTGGGAAGCTTAGGCCTCAATAGCTGAAAAGCTCAAAAGCTAGGTTTTAGAAGATGATGCACCAAAGAGACTAAAAAAGACCCTTTTTCTCTCTCATTGTGAGTATTTATATCCCTCTAAATTGTACAGATGTCTCTTCTACAGATTTGAGTTGTCTATGGTCGTACCAGTTCGTTATACTAGACTAGACAGCTCATGAAATTTTTGTTCTTATCTGGACAACTGTCAAATGCGGCGACAATTTTGGGCTCAATTCTGGATATGCTCATACAGCGACAATAGTAGTAAAATATGGAAAAATTAAGGGCAACTAGGTTAAAGTCCATTGAGCTAGAAAATGGAATAAACTAAACTAAAAAAAAGGTAAAATATGTGCTAAGAACAAAATGGGAGCAACTTAACCAATAAGTAGGGAGAAAACATATGTTCTTTCTAGTATTATCACACCCCTAAACTTGAGTTTTTACTTGTCCTCAAGTAAACCAGAAACCAGCAAGGCTACACAAAAATTCACCAAGGCAAATGATCATTCTAACAACTTGATTTATCTAAAATCCCAATGAATGAATCACATTCAGATGATAGTATATTGCATCGACAACTCATAAGTATGAATAGCTAAGACTGCAACTTCATCGAAGTCAGCATCATGCCTCAAATCCTAAATTCATCCACCAATACAACATTTATTTTACAATAATATATACATATATCTTTTTCTTTTCCCTATTTTTTATGTGATTGAGGGATGTCGTTGCATTACTATACCCTTTGTTCTTGAGAAGTAACAATGGAGTGCAACAAACCCCCAAGGAGTACGTAATTGTGTCGACACACACTCTTGCAGCGACAGCCTTTGCCTAGATTCATTTTTCTAAGACTTGCATTGGAGTGTTCCCCCTTAAACAATTCACAATACACCCACATTGGAGTGTCTCTTATTTATAGCTATATATATATATATATATAGGTAGCTGTAAAGGGTAGATTCATTCAAGATTCAAGGAATGATGCTAGTCATCCATTACTAATGCAATCTAAATCATTCATCAAAGAATCGAAGATACAACATTCAGTCAAATTTATCCAACTCATTCATTGATAGTTCGCATGATTCAAGAATTAAGCATCGAATGTAACAAAAGTTTTCAAACACATTTGCATTAATCATCCATAAACCTTGAATGCTTCATTAAACTAAAAAAAAATATTGAAATGTAGGTGCATCTCCAAACCCCATATGCATTCCCCCAAACTTAAAGTTTGCATTATCCCTAATGCACTAACATTTAAATGCAATGACAATGAAAATGTAACGACAATGCTTACTAACAAAATAAAAATTATAGCTACATGCAATGCATGAATACTACAACTAAAAATTTAAAATAACTAACTCACTTTTCCATAACCGTCGATGTGGCTACATGGTGCTTCTTCTTCCTTCTCTTCTTTTCTTCTTTTTTGTGATTTTTTTTCCTTAGAGTGCCTTCTCTTCCATTCTTTGGGCTTCGTCCAATCCTCAAATTACTCCTTAGCATCTGGCTTTGCCTCGGCATCATCAGTTTCTTCTTGTGTAGGATGGTGTTCCTCACTAGTTATCTCTATAGCTTTAGCCAGTCTAGCTTCATCTTGCTCCAAATTCTCAGTAGTTCCACCCACAACATCGGGCGCAGTGACAGTATCTTCAGCTGAATCTTTCCAGCATCTTCTTCTTCATCTTTCTCTTTTACCTCTTCAACACAAACTTCCTCCTCTCCAACATCAACATCCTCCTCAACAGCAGGTTCTTCTTGATCAATAGTGAAGTCATCCTCGAATAGGCTATCAGTTCTTTGTAAGAACTCCTCAATGTCCCTTAATTTCACTTCTTACTCATCATTAGAGACTTGCACAATGGGAGGGAATGTCATCGATCGATCTTGGTCCTTTAAGTCAGTATCCTCTTATGAGAGTGCATAATCTCGGATGATTGGTTGAAACATTGGGAATTCTAAGAGTGGGGCTGGGCTCAGTTGCCTTGATGTGGCTATAATACAGCTATTCTAAACCTTGATATAAGCATAGAACAAAAATTATTTTGATCTATCCATATCCTCTGTTGCAGTGACAAACCTGATCTTTCAATTGCTAATGGAATTGGCCAACTTCTCAACAACCTCCATTTTGTGCAGCAAGGTTGTCTCTGCGGTAAGGTTCATTCTCTTGCTCTCTACCTTGGCTTTCCCTTTCCTCGTCTTGCTTGTTTCAGCCTCCTTTCATTGTCGGTGTATCTTTGCCACGAGTCATTCTTTCAATAGAGGCTTCATTTATCGGACCCTTATTATTTAGGATTTCTTCTTCATCACGAGGCACGATCCCTATCTACTAGCAAAATAGCATCACCAACAATGGGAAAACCAAAATTCTCATTTTCCTTACGATGCAATCAGAAATTTTCTGATGGATTATTGCGCCGACATTAATCTTGCTACCCTTGATAATTGAATGTATCAGACACATTCTATCAAGGTTGATTGTGGTGCTGTGAGTAGAGGGCTTCAATCAATGCAAAAGAGTAGTTTCCAAGATGAGTGCAGAAAATCTCCCACTTCAGCTTAGAGATGGTTTTATGGATTTGCTTGCCCAAGTCTTACTGTTGCGATAGGAGAATGCAATTGCATTACAACTATACGAATTACGTTGACAACAAAGCCCAAATGCGACGAAAATGGTTCCTAATTATTTTGCAAAAACAAGACGTAAAATAAACTTGAACAAAAACAAAAATAAAATAAAATAAACAGTTGAAATAAAATGTGAAAATAGAGACAAAAAGAAAAACAAGCTAGTAGCAACTAAATATTATATAATAAAGATAAAGTACAAAAACAAAAATAAACAACAAAAAAAGCCACCCCGGTAATGGCGCCAAAACTTGATCGGCTGTAAACGTCACAACAATAATGTGCAAGCGTACACTGTCGATGCAAGTATAGTAGACAGATGTAAATCTGTCGGATATCGATCCCACGAGTATGGTTGTCTTTTATTTATTAATGCCAATGCAATGAACAGATAAAACAAGATAAATTGTGATAATAGTTGTCGGAGCAATAACTTGAAAATAAAGATGAAATATGATAATGATAAAATGGGGTCCGCAACGTGAATATTTGGCAGAATACTAAGTGTGGTTTCACAAGGTATGAAAGGATAGGTGACTGTCGCTGTAATAAAGTGCAATGAATAACTTACCAAGCTTACTTCTCTATTCGATCGAAGACTTAAAGATGCATATTAACCACACCTTCCGATGATGGCAATGCAACACATTCAAGAACAAGTAGATTAAATTCCTTCAATCCCCAAGCAACTTTCGTTGTCTTGCTTTTTAATTTAAACTATTGTTTCACCTTCCAGTGGTAGTGACTGCAATAACATTTCAGTGGTCAAAACATTCAAACCCAAAGATTAAATAGTAAAAGCAAGCTTTGATAAAATATCATTTAGTCTAGAAATCAAGTGCACTTCCATACAAACATGAAATAAACATTAATCACTAGCTTTTAAGAAAAGAAATGTAAATGAACAAATGGAGAATACTACTCCTAGGCTACTCAACTTACTCTCTTACTTCCCTCTTTCATCACACTTAGAGCTTCTCGTCAGAAGCTGTTTTGCCTCCTTTTCACATCGGTTCACTCGTAGGAAGCTTAGGCCTCAATAGTTGAAAAGCTCAAAAGCTTGGTTTTAGAATATGATGCACCATGTCGAAACATTTATTTTTGAAAAAAAATAGGTCTCGAAAATTATTATAAAAATCAAAAAATGAGAGTCCCCACCAATCTTTTTATTTGGTGTGATTAGATCACCACAAAACGCTTGAAATTCATTTTGAAAAATATTTTGGTCTTCGAAATCCAGAAAATGAGTTCGGGAGTTGGTTACGTGTGAGGAAGGATTAGCACCCTCACACGCCCAAAAATTGGTAACACATCGATTATTTTCAGTCTTGATTTGTTAAAAGTTTGAAAACTCTAGTAATATTTAAAATACGATCCTTAAATGCATGATTTACACATTTAAGGAGGAAAATCAATTTTCATGAGGAAGTCTCGTTATTTCGAAATGATCAAAGAAAGAAGTCACGTCCAGTGAGTTAGGACATAACATCTCGAGATTCGAAAATAACGAACATTCCTTCGTTGCAAATTTCAAACCTTTAAAAGGGTATTCAATTATTTCGAATTGAAGAAAAAAATCGCACCTAGTAAGTTAAGGCACAATTTTTCAAAATCCGAAATAAAGGAATATTGCCTTGATTTTAAAATTATTTTGTATGTATTTTTATGAACCAATTTTTTTTTTTAAAAATGAGTGTGCAATTTAAACACAAATATGCAATTTATTGGCAAAATTAAGTAGAACAATTAAGAAGGTAAGTAGATGCAAAAAATTAAGCATAAGATAAAACATGAAATGCGAAAGAATCACGAATCAAAATAAAAAATAGGATCAATTTAAAAAGCGAAGAACAATAATTAAGTTTTATATTCAAAAATCAAAGAATAAGGAAAAAAAAAGGTTCAAAAATGAAGTTTTAGGGAATTCAAGGTTAAAATGTAATTTTGGAAAAGTTTAGGGTTAAAATGTAATTTTAGGAAAGTTTAAAGTTAAAATATAATTTTGGAGAAGTTTAAGGGTCAAAATGTAATTTTAGAGAAGTTTTAGGGTTAAAATGTAATATTAGATATGTTTTGGGGTTAAAATGTTATTTTGGGAAGTTTAGGGTCAAAATGTAATTTTAGAGAAATGTAGGAGTCAAAATGTAATTTTGAAGAAGTTTTGGGGTCAAAATGTGATTTTGGGAAGTTTAGGGTCAAAACATGATTTCTAAAAAGTTCAAGGACCCACTGGTAATAAAAACCAAAAAATGGGACACGTGGCAGCTTTAGCCTCCAAAAAAGTCAAGGGACCAAATTAAATGGAAATAAAATTGATGGGTAAATTTGAAATAAATTAAAAATATGAAAAGTGACTTAATTAAAACATTAAGAAAACGGAAGGCCAAAGGGATAAATATCCCATTATCCAGAAACACGCAAACCCTAAACGAGTCCAGAACAGGTAAGATCAAGGCACCGTAAAACACCGTCATTTTGGTCCTTAGAACCCCTCATCAAAACGGCGTCGTTCTATCATGGTATTTAAACAAAAAAAATCTCTAAAAAACTTCATTTCTTCATTTTAATTCAAAAAAAATTTCCTTTTTTACTTTGTTTTTTTTTCTCATCTCTCTCTTCTACAATTGATTTTGAATGAAGCTTTATAGCATATATTACAATCATGCTATTTTGTTTCTTGCTATTTAAAAATCTATCTTTTCTCCTTGTAGGTACCAGTGGCGGTGGTGCAGCCTTCAACGGTGGCAAGGGCAAGTGGAGCATCTTGCTGTTGACGTGGCGGGTGCTGAGTGGGCAAAGAAGGGTGGCTGGTGATGCAAGTGGTTTAAGCTTAGGGTTTGACTTTAGGTTTAGTTTTTTTATTGGGCTTATGGGTTGTAAAAATTTGGGTTTTGTAAATTGGGTTTACATTTTGTATTTGGACATTTTAAACTTAATTATTTAAATTTAAAACTTATTTTTTGGTTCAAATTGGGCCTACTACAGCTGCCCCTCTTTGCTCGTTGCTATGTAACAGGAACAGAGCAAAGACCAAAAGGAGCCCCAATTTTGTCATGTCTCATTTCTTTGATGCTCTTTCTTCAACGGGCCCATCCTTCACTTTGTCGGTCATTCAACTTCACTGCTTTCGCTTCTCTATATCTTCGGTGTTGTGATTTCATCTTGCCTTAAGGTAATTTCAAAAAGACAAAATTTGCAACTATATCTTCACTCAATTTGCTTGCAACTTCAGGTGTTTGGTGTCATAGCTTCATATCTTAGTCCACTTCTTTGTATTTCACCAGGAAGATGGACTTCAAATTCCACTCCACTTCACTGCAACTTCAGAGAAATTGATATTCTGCCTTCTTGACTTTAGGGTAAAAGATAGGATTTTTTTTAGGTAAGATATTGGATGGCTGTAATCTGCCCCTGGCTCGGGGTAAGAGATTGGTTGATGGTGATCTGCCTCATGCTCGGGGTAAAAGATCGAATGGCTACAATCTGTCCCAAGCTCGGGGTGAAAGATCGAATGGCTGCAATCTGCCCCAAGCTCGGGGTAAGAGATTGGCTGATAGTGATCTGCCCCATGCTTGAGGTAAAAAATTGAATGGCTACAATCTGCCCCAGGCTTGGGGTAAGAGATTGTTGATGGTGATTTGCCTCAAGCTCGGGGTAAGATCGAATGGCTACAATATACCCCAAGCTCAAGGTAAGAGATTGGGTGATGGTGATCTACCCCAAGCTCAGGGTAAAAGATCGAATGGCTGCAATCTGCCCCAGGCTCGGGGTAAGAGATTGGTTAATGGTGATCTACCTTAGGCTCGAGGTAAAAGATCAGATGGCTACAATCTGCCTCAAGCTCGGGGTAAGAGATTGGCTTATAGTGATATGCCTTAAGCTCGGGGTAAAAGATCGGACGGTTGCAATCTGCCTCAGGCTCAGGTTAAGAGATTGGCTGATGGTAATCTACCCCAGGCTCAGGGTAAAAGATTGGATGGTTGCAATCTACCCCAGGCTCGGGGTAAAAGATCGAATGGCTGCAATCTGCCCTAAGCTTGGGGAAAGAGATTGGTTAATGGTGATCTTTCTCAAGCTCAGGGTAAGAGATCGGAATCTTCAATCTGTCTTTCTTGATTAAGGGTAAAAATGAAATGATGTAGTTTGAATCCAACTCCACTGTAATTTCAGGAAGATAGGATTTAATGTCGAAATTTCATCTTGCTCTTACTGTAACTTTAGAGAGATAAAGACTTGGTATTGTAGTTTGATCTGATCCACTGTAACTTCGAGGTAGAAGATTTACTGTTACGGCTTCAATCTACTCCTCTTCGTCTTTAGGGTATCAGCTCTAATGTTTCCTTGGTTCATCTCGCCATTTTACGGGGATGTGACCTGTAAAGTATGCTTCTATAGACCTCATATGTACGCCCGAATTATCAAAATGTCATGATCATAATGAATGAATGCGCATGATGAATGTCAGATTATTTTTTGGGTTGACATAGCCTGTCGCTTGTCCAAGTTCTGTCATGGGTGCACTGTCTTGTCTCTTCTAAGTTTAGCTTGAACTGCTTGTTTTCAGGTTTGTTTTCCAATTGGTAGTCTCGTTTCGGGCCCCTGTACTATTTAGGAAATTCCTGAGTAATGCTCATGGAACTTTGTATGATTCATATTATTAGTTCATTATCCGTTATTTTAAATGCAAAATGCTTGAAAGAGATTATGAAAGGATAAACTTGAAATTTATTGAAGAAACAATTCAAAAGATCAATAGGAGGTGAATTTTAGTCAAGAAATTGCCAAGTATACAACAAAAGACAATTAGATGCCCTGGATATTGCAAATGAGCTTCTCTAAGCTGACTCGCTGAGAATCATTCTGAGCCCAAATATGTGTCTGGAAGACTTTGAGTGCTTTGTTGATGCTTCAAGTTGTAATTTTCCTCCGTCTTATTACATTTGAGAGAAACGATCACTTCGAACCCATTCTTGAATTTGAGTCACCCTTTACGGGTTTTCAACTTAAAATTCCTTTTGGTTTCAAGACGCCCTATGCGGGTTTTCATCTTGAACCCCATTTTTTTTAGGCAAAATATTTTTTCACCGAGTCCGAGTTAACTGGGTTGTGCAGATCCTTGCCATCTATTTCGATTAGAATGAGAGCTCCTCTTGAGAAAGCTTTCTTTACGACATAAGGCCCTTCCTAGTTGGGCATCCATTTCCCTTGAAAGTCTTTATGTATGGGAAGTATCTTTTTCAAAACTAGATCTCCCTCATGAAATTCTCTAGGATGAATCTTTTTGTCATAAGCTCGCATCATTCTTTTTCGATACATCTGACCATGGCGGATAGCTCTTAACATTTTTTCTTCAATTAAATTCAACTGATCATATCGGGCCCGAATCCATTCTGCCTCATCTAACTGTAACTCAGTCAAGACTTGGAGAGAAGGTATTTCAACCTCAATAGGTAAGACTGCTTCCATACCATATGCTAGTGAGAATGGTGTTGCCCAGTAGAAGTTCTGATTGAAGTTCTGTAAGCAAAGAGGGCAAATGATAGTTTTTCTTGCTAGTCCTTGTAGGTCTCAATCATTTTCACAATGATCTTCTTGATGTTTTTGTTTGCTGCCTCTACAGCTTCATTCATCTTTGGGCGATAGGGAGATGAATTGTGATGCTTGATTTTGAATTGCTCACAAACTTTCACTATTGTGCTATTGTTCAAATTCAAGGCATTGTTAGATATGATCCTCTCTTGCATCCCATATCGATAAATGATCTCTTTTTTCAAGAACTCACTAACCGTAGATTTCGTGATGTTGGCGTAAGAAGCTGTCTCTAACCATTTGGTGAAGTAGTCGATAATCACGAAGATAAATCTATGACCATTAGAAGCCTTTGGAGAAATTGACCCAATGACATCCATGCCCAACATAGAAAATGGCCAAGGAGAAGTCATGACATGAAGGTGTGATGGAGGTACATGAATCTTATCTCCATAGATATAGCACTTATGGCACCTCTTAGCATAATTGATGCAATCCCCTTCCATGGTAGACCAGTAATACCCAAATCTCATTATCTGCCTGACCATTGTGAAACCATTGTCGTGTGTCCCACAAATGCGTTCATGAACTTCTTCTAAGATCTTTCTAGCTTCAACTGTGTCGACACATCTTAACAACACTTGATCTTTTCTTCTTTTGTACAAGATTTCCCCGTCTAGGACATATTCATTTACAAGCCTTCTCAATGTTCTCTTATCATTCTCAAGAGCTTACTCAGGGTACTTGAAATCTCTTACATACTAGAGAATATCTTAGTACCATGGGCGGTCATCCCTCTCTTCTTCTTCTTCTTGAATATCATAACAATGAGCCAGAGCCTCATAGATGCTCATTTGAATGGGTTTCATACCTTCTGGTCTATTTACTTTAATCATAGAGGCCAAAGTGGCAAGAGCATCAACCATCTGATTTTCTTCTCGTGGGAGATAATGGAATGTGACATCATCAAACTCTTTAGTTAACTTGAGAACCAATTTTTGGTAATCAATTAGCTTAGAATCTCTCGTTTCCTATTCTCCTTTGAGTTGATAGATTACTAGTGTGAAGTCTCCATATATTTCCAAAACTTTGATTCCCTGTTCTATGGCTGCACGGATTCCCATCATACATGCTTGTATTCTGCCATGTTATTTGTGCAATCGAAATCGAGTTTTCTGGTGAAAGGATAATGGTCTCCTTCTGGTGATACCAAGACTTCCCCAACTATATTACCTATGACGTTTGAAGCTATATAAAAATTTAATCTCCAAGGATGCTCTACTCTGGTTGCAACTTTAGTGGTTGCAAATTTAGTGGTTGCAACATACATTAAATCCTCATTCAGGAAGTCGAAGTTCATTAGCTCATAGTCCTCTAAAGCCCTACTAGCTAGAAAGTTTGCTATCGCACTCCCTTTTGCTGCCTTTTAATTCACATAGACTATGTCAAATTCAAAAAGCAAGATCTGCCACCTAGCCAATCTTACATTCAATGCGGCCAACTCCATCATGTATTTTAGAGGGTCTAGTTTTGAGATTAACCAAGTGGTGTGGTACAACATGTATTGCCTTAATCTTCGTGTGGTCCAAACTAGAGCATAACATAGTTTTTCAATGGGCGAGTATCGAGTCTCACAATCGGTGAATTTCTTGTAGAGATAATATATCACCCTTTCCTTCTTTCCAAACTCATCGTGCTGGCCTAGTATGCATCCCATAGAATTTTCAAAGACTGCCAAGTACAGGATCAATGGTTTATTAGGAATTGAAGGCACCAAGATGGGAGCATTGGACAAATAATCTTTGACCTTGTTAAAAGTTTCCTAACATTCATCATCCCATACACCTGGGTTGCACTTTTTAAGCAAACGAAAAATAGGATCACATTTCTTAGTCAGCTGTGAGATGAAACGAGCAATGTAATTTAATCTTCCTAAGAACCCTTGAACTTCTTTTTGCATACTGGGTGATGGTAGATCTTGTATGGCTTTGAATTTATCTGGATCAATTTCAATCCCCTTTTTGCTGACCACAAAGCCTAACAACTTTCCCGAAGTGGCTGTAAAAGTGCACTTTGTTGGGTTTAGCTTTAGTTGATACTTTCTTAGCCTCCCAAATAGCTTTCTCAAGATCCTTACATGTTCTTCCTCTGTTAGGGATTTCACAATCATATCGTCAACATAAACTTCAATTTCTTTATGCATCATGTCATGAAACAAAGTCACCATGGCCCTTTGATAAGTTGCCCCTGCATTTTTTAGTCCAAAAGGCATCACATTGTAACAGAATGTTCCCCACAACGAGGTTTTCTCCATATCTTCAGGATCCATCCTTATCTGGTTATACCCGGAGAAATTGTCCATGAAAGAAAATAAGGAGTGACCTGCTGTATTATCTACTAAGGTGTCAATGTAAGGTAATGGAAAGTTATTCTTTGGGCTAGCTTTATTTAAATCCAGATAATCCACACACATACGCACTTTCCCATCTTTTTTAAGAACATGGACTATGTTGGCTACATATTCTGAGTATTTAACTACTTGGAGAAACTCGGCATCAGATTGCTTTCTAACATCCTCTTTTATTTTCAATAACACATCAGGTCTCATCCTTTAGAGCTTTTGCTGAACAAGCTTGCATTCTTCCTTTATGAGGAGTTTATGTACCACAATGTCAGTACTCAGGCCAGGCATGTCCTGGTAGGACCATGCGAAGATATCTTGCAACTCTTGAAGCAACTTTATAAGATCTTTTCTGGTTTCTAGGGAGATGCTTGTCCCAATTTTTACTTCTCTCTTTTCATCTTCGTTCCCTAGGCTTATTACTTCCACTATTTTCAAATGAGGCAATATTTGTTTTTCTTCTTGCTCCATCATTCTTAACAAATCAAGAGACAAATTACAATCTTGATCCTCTCCTAAAGTTCTTCTAAATATATATCTTGCTCGAAATGAGGCTCTAAGTTAGCATCAGGGTCACTCATTTTATTGATATTCAAGGACCTGTCAAAGGAATAAAAAAGGAGGTGTAAAGAACAAAATAAATTTACGAAAGAATGATTATATGGTATGAGTATGAGTATGTTTGTCAAATTGGAAAAGAATGTATGTATTAAAGAATGATTAATTTTGTTTATTGGATATGTACGAACGGTTTGTTAAGTTGGATTAAGAATGAAAGAATAATTAGCGAAAGATTTTCCATGTAAGATAGAAGATGCATTTTCATTCAAAATAACCAGATAATGATCATGAGCCCTTTTACAAAAAGATCCATATTGCTTTCGAGCCTAAAGAAATAGGTGTGTTCTGAGCATTACTCTAAAGAAGCCCTAAAGACTATAGAGAGTTTCTCTTCAGTCCAGTTGTCGAGAGTACTCTCGAGGGTGAAAGGATGAATTTTTTATAGGTTTCTTTCTTCATTTCCATCCTCGAATACAGTGTTGATACTCAAACCCTTCATTGTCCCTATTTCTTCAATTAGTCTCCCCTCTCTCTCTTCGACCTTTGGCCTTGAATTGATTTTTCCTCCTGATATGAATGTTTTTGATATATAGGGAAAAATCATTGGCTCCCATTTGATCTCCTCTTCGGCTAATCAAGCTCTTCTCCGTTCTTGCTTCTTTTTCGGCTTCCTTCTCTTTCCCCATGCATCTGGTTTATACCCTTGGCCAAAGTGATCTCGTTTCTCTACCGACATTGGCACATTGATTCTCCCCTAGTGAAACCTTCCTAATCATTTTCCCATTAGGGCTTCTTTACCAATTTTCATTTGCAGGACAATCCTCGTAATCTTTGATATTTTGGGTACAGGGATCTTGCTTCCTTCGGCAATGAAGGTTGCATTAACGAACTCCAAGGATCGAAAAGATCATTCCAAGGCTTTTTCATATGCTCTAATGTATGGTGCATCATTCGCTGTTGATGAAATTAAGTCCTCCTCATCATTAATTGTGACTAATCATCCTTTAGTCACCAATTTCAGCTTCTGGTGTAATGCTGACGACACTTCCCCTACCGAATGGATCCACGACCTTTCGAGAAAGCAGTTATAGCTTGGTTTGATATCCATTACTAAGAAGTCTACTTTGTATGAGTTTAGACCATTTAACAATGGTATCTCAATTCGACCCATAACTTTCCTTCTGTTCCATCGAACGCTCTCACTACAATGTGGCATGTCTTCATATGAGAACTATCGATCGGTAACCTCTTTATTGTTTCCAATGGCAGAACGTTCAAGGCTGAATCGTTGTCAATCAATACACCAAGCAGTGTGCAACCTTTACAGCAGGTGGTGATATGTAGCGCTTTTGTTGACCCAATACCTCTTGGGGTATTTCGTCATCATTAAAAAAGATGAAATTATAGACGCTGACATCATTGACCAAGCGGTAATTTGTTCACTGAAATGTCATCGACTACATAAGTCTCAGTTAATACTTTCATTAGCGTGTTGTGATGTGCTTCCGAGCTTTGTAACAGCATTAAAAGAGATATATGAGCCGACTACTTGTGTAATTGCTCCACCATGCTGTATTCGCTGTTCTTGAGGAACTTCAAGAATTCCTTAGCCTCCTTTTCTATCACTAGCTCGTTAATTGGTGACTTTAGTCCGCAAGTACTTCCTCTTTTCAGCTCTTTTAGGTTTTTCCCAAATGTTTCATTTTATGTTCTTGCAGAGCCATAGTCTTTCCCATTGCGCGTGACAAGACTCATGTCTTGAGCTCCTTCTGATTCAACCTTGAAATTTTCCTCTCTTGATACCGTTACATTACAGTTGTAATTTCAAGGTACCTTTTTGTCATCCTTGTATAGGAAGGCTACTGGTTTTTGGATTATTATTGTTGGAGCAACTATTGCTTCAGTTTTGTTGTTCATTGGTCGTGATATGATTATCATTGGATTATTAACCCCAAAAGTTTTCTAGCTATGTCCTCTTTAGAGGCACACACTTCTTCCATTTCTTTTTTTTCCTCAAAAAATTCTAACTCCTTATTGTCCATCAATCCTTATACCAAAGTTTTGAACTCGTTGCATTCTTGAATCTCATGCCCTTCATTACTGTGAAACTCACAGTAGCGTCCTTTTCTCACTGCTTTTCCTGAATCTTGGGCAATAAAACCCATTTTTACTATTTCGTGCCATACCCATCTCAATGGTGATCTTACCACCTCAATGCGAGTCTTAATCTTCCTTCCCTCTCCTTCGGCTATTGCATTCACCCCTTGATCTGGATGTTTGGCTAGCGAATTCCTTGATACATTGGGATTCGCAGGGTTCTCGAATCTCAGTACCTTGGCATCGATGAGTTGTTACACGTGTCTTTTTAGAGCCGTATAGTTCTCAATTGAATGTTTAACTATTCCTGCGTGATATTCGCATTGTGCGTCCGCATCATACCAACTTGAGAATGGCGGTAACAATGGCTTTACATGGATTAGCGACATGAGACGTTCATCATACAATTTTGGATAAAGTTCTCTGTATGTCATGGGAATAAGAGTAATTTCATTCTTGGCCTCGAACCAAACCTCTGCCTTGGATTTCTTTGATAGTTTCCTTCCGTGGTCTTGGGTGACGCCATCACCATTGACTTTGAGTAATTTGTCTTGTAAGAATCTGCGTTGTTGACCTTATTTTCCCTTTTTCTGAGAGCTGTTCTTCTGACACCTTCCCCTACCTCGATCCTCCCACTTCGAATTGCGTTCTCAACCATCTTCCTTGACATAAAAATGTTAGAGAAACTTTTGGCAACGCTTCCCAACATATGGTTAATGAAAGGGGTCTTCAAAGTATTAACGAACAACATAGTTGTTTCCTTTTCCAATAATGGTGGTTGTACTTGGGTTGCTATGTCTCTCCATCTTTGAGCGTATTGTCGGAAACTCTCATTTGGCTTTTTCTCCATTTTTTGCAAGGTCGGTCTATCAGGTGCCATGTCAGTTAAATGACTGTATTTCTTCATAAATGCTTGTGCCAGATCCTTTCAGGAGCTTATCTTGGCACGACTCAATTGATTATACCATTTCACCGTAGATCCTACAAGACTATCTTGGAAATAGTGTATTAATAACTGGTCATTATTGACATGCCCAGTCATCTTTCTGCAGAATATGGTAATGTATGCCTCGAGGCAGTTGGTCCCGCTGTATTTGTCAAAATCAGGTGTTTTGAATTTTGGGGGGAGCACTAGGTTTGGGACAAGTCACAGCTCCTTAGCGTTAATGTCATAGAAGGTATCAGCGCCTTCCATTGCTTTCACTTTGTCTTCCAACCATTTGTATTTGTCCTCAATTTGTCTAGGGATCTCAGGCTTTGCTCTTTCCGTCTCCTTTACGTCATCCAAGACATGGACGATAGGAATGGCTACATTATCTCCGGGGTTGGAACCAGATCCCATCTGAAAATTTACTGGCCCTGACATGCCGTCGGAGTGTTGTTATGCTCTTATTGTTACAGGTACCCCATGTTGGTACATTTTTAGCGGTGCTTGACATGCATGCCATCGGGGTGTTGTTGTGCTCTTATAGCAAGACCTTTTCCCTTATCCTCCCCTTCTCTTATCAGCTGTGTTAGCTCACTTATAATGCTCCTTTGAGATTCTATAATCTGATCCTTCAAATCTTGTTGTACCTTTGCCAAATGGTCATGCAACTGCACTTGCACTTGCTCTTGCATTTCCTTTTGGATTTGTTCTAAACGTTCAATTCTCTAACCCATTACTTTTCGAGTGTTGTAGCGATGTGGTTTCTCTATGATTTCTGATTTAACTGTTTAAGATTTTAATTAATTAGGGATATTTCCTTTAATGCATGTTGATGAAATGCAATGCTTATGAATGCATATATGCAAAAGAAATCTATTGACTTATAATTCAATTTCCATTAGAAAACTTCCCTAGATAACAAGTTTCTTTACATAAAGCAGATTTACATAAACGGTTTTACCTTAATACTCAAAGTTTTGATTCTCTTGAGAAGTCCAACTAAATTCTAACCTCAATCTGACTTTGTCTCATACTACACACTTAACATATCTACTTCAACTGCTAAAGTTTGCAAGTGGTCAGCTACTCCCCGCATTTTATTCAAAGCTTCGCCCATAACATAATCCCTGTCTCGAACTTGCCTCTGAGTATGGTGAAGGTGACATTCATTTGTTTCCATTGTCCTCTCAAAAGCCTCAATCGTATCTAAATACTCTGCAACGCGGCTTCCAGTTCTTCCACCCTCTTATTCAACCCCTCAATCTCAACTCGACTTGCTTTCAGCTCTACCATCGAATTTCGGCTACGATGTCTATATAGGGATCCCTCTAACTCTTTTATTCGGGCCTTTAACTCAGTTATCTCAGCTTGACTTTCCAACAAGCCATTTTTCATGGCATTTTCTTGAACTTGGACATCTTGAAACTTGTTCTTCCACTGATTCATTCTAATCCTTTCTTCACAGATTTTTTGTTGCCATTGCTTTGATGTTTTACCCAAACCAACAGTCCTCATTGATAAACGAAGTTTCTTGTAGTCTTTCTTCTGGCTATCGAGATCTTCTTCAACCTTGTTCTTCCTTTTTCTCAATTTTTCTACTTCTAATTTCTGAACATCAACATCTAATCCCAAAAGTATCTTTTCTTCTTCCAATTTTTCTATCATTTTTTCCATTTCAGAATTCTTTCTCTCAAAATGTTGTTTGATAATTTCAAATTCTGTCGGGACAACCTATAAGTGCTCCTCAATTGGACCTACAACTTCTGGGTTTGGTACAGGAATGTTGTCATTGATCCTTCTATTCCTCCACCAATCATATTCTGTAGTTGTCATGGGATTGGCGCTGAACACTATCATTCTCCAAACTTGGTTCCATGCATTCGAAATCTCTCGAAATCTCTCGAATTCTCTTCTTATTGTTCTCTCCTCTATATGCGAATTCACACTGGGGCTAATCCTCGAGTTGCTAGTATGAATTGTCTCGAACTGAACTGTCTTGAAACCAATAAAGGTGTGTACCCTACGGCTCCCCAAATCCCGACCAATGGAACCCAATCGAATTCTCCACATCGATACAGAATTTCATCAGTAACAAACCATGGTGCTCGCCATTCTATGTCTCTTGTCAGAGACTTTGAAGTATTGTCAATCATTTTTCCTTCGAGAAGTTTCCTTTTCTTTGCGTAGCTACAAACTGTTTCAGAGAATAATCTTTAGAAAGGTACTGATAAGAGACTTTTTTTGTCTTCCAAAAGTGACTGTGGAACCATACTATCAACAATGGTGCGCAGTCGATAAACCGTCCTTCACCTTCTTTTCTGCACGTATTTAGCGATCTAAAAGTTTCAGCCAATATTACCAAGATTGGTGTAACCCTTTTATTCAACCTATTGAACAAGTCTGTAACTGCATCTTCTATGTGTCCCAGGGCTTTGGGAAAAATGACTAACCCATATATACTTAGAGTCAGGATGCCAATCTTTTTCTTCGCATCCAAGTGGACCAAGATCAAGTCTTGCAAACTATTCCACATAAAGCATTTGTTGTCGCCTTTCACCTTAACCCGAGTTGTGACCCATTGCTTGCTCATGCCAGAGATGTTTATTAATCTTTTGACAAAAGTTGGGACACTCGGACCTCTTGAGTAAGCTCTGTCGGCCGAGATCTTCAGACAACGGAGTAAAGTGATGTATTCCTCTATCTTAGGTGTTAGGTTATATTCCAAAAAGTGAAGCAACTGTAGGCCGGGTTCCAGTGTTGTGCCAAAGCTCGGAAGAGGCATTTATCCACTTTCACCTTGAGTAAGTACGGTAAATCTCCGTACTCGTGGAAAAAGGTTTGCTTCTGGTCATTATCTCATTGGTCCATATTTCTTTCAACTCTTGCACATTATTCTGAGCTGTATTAATTCTGGTATAATCCCAAAAGTCGGATTCATGCCCTTCTGCTAAGCTATCACCCTTCTAGCGTTGATTCTCCTCTAACCACATACGCACAACTATATTGTCCTCCACCTTATCAAGTAATTGGAATTTTGGATCAATACCTTCCCTTGTATGATGATGCAATGTAATGCAAAAGAGACAAAACAGAACAAGTTAGCAAAATACATTAGCATCAATATACATGTATAGAACAAAGAACTTAAGAACTTGTCTCGGGTAGTTGCTAAAAAGGTTCAGTAAAACTCCTTCTAAGGCAAGTACTTATAGCTCGCTATATGTGGGTCAGTCTCTAAAGTAAAGGGTACCCAAACCAGCAGATTCCTCGATCCTCACCCATTACAGGCTCATATAGATGAGTTCGATTTAGGGGGACACATTTCTCACATGTTTGCACGGAAGTGAAAACTTCACGAAAACATGGGTACGGATATAATCCCGAAGGCGATCCATTATCCTGCACGGAGGTGAAAACCTCACGAAGGAGTAGCTTCCCGCTTCCACTTAAAGGGACAGTAACAAATGCATATGAATGCAAACTTAACTAGCAAAATCGACATAATATAGCATCACACAAAAATGCAAAGGATCGTATATTAAACAAAAGTGAGTGTTTAATAATTTTAACAAAAAAACACGAAAATAATCGATTTTTGGCTTGTCTCACTTTTATTTTTAAAAAAAGATCCCCAGTGGAGTCGCCAAGCTGTTGAAACATTTATTTTTGGAAAACAAACAGTTCTCAAAAATTATTTTAAAAATCAAAAATGAGAGTCCCCACCAATCTTTTTATTTGGTGTGATTGGATCACCACAAAATGTTTGAAATCCGTTTTGAAAAATATTTTGGTCTTCAAAATCCAGAAAATGAGTTCGGGAGTCGGTTACGTGTGAGGAAGGATTAGTACCCTCACACGCCCAAAAATTGGTACCAAATCGATTATTTTCGGTCTTCATTTGTTAAAAATTTGAAAACTCGAGTAATATTTAAAATACGATCCTTAAATGCATGATTTACACGTTTAAGGAGGAAAATTTATTTTCGTGAGGAAATCTCGTTATTTCGAAATGATCGAGGAAAGAAGTCATGTCCATTGAGTTAGGACATATCATCTCGAGATTCAAAAATAACGAGCATTCCTTCGTTGCAAATTTCAAACCTTTAAAAGGGTATTCGATTATTTAGATTTGAAGAAAAAAATTGTGCCTAGTAAGTTAAGGCACAATTTTTCAAAATCCGAAATAAAGGAATATTGCCTTGATTTTAAAATTATTTTGTATGTATTTTTACGAAAAAAAATTTTAAAAATAAGTATGCAAATTAAACACGAATATGCAATTTATTGGCAAAATTAAGTAGAACAATTAAGCAGGGAAGTAGATGCAAAAAATTAAGCATAAGATAAAACACGAAATGTGAAAGAATCACGAATCAAAATAAAAAATAGGATCAATTAAAAATACGAAGAACAATAATTAAATTTTATATTCAAAAAAGAAGAAAAGGAAAGAAACGGGTCGAAAATGAAGTTTTGAGAATTCGAGGTTAAAATGCTATTTTGGAAATGTTTGGGGTTAAGATGTAATTTTAGGGAAGTTTAGGGTCAAAATGTAATTTTAGAGAAAGTTAAGGGTTAAAATGTAATTTTAAAGAAGTTTAGGGGTCAAAATGTAATTTTGGAGAAATGTAGGTGTCAAAATGTGATTTTAGTGAAGTTTTCTGGTTAAAATGCGATTTTGGAAAAGTTCAAGGGTTAAAATGTGATTTTAGGAAAATTTGAGGGTCAAAACATTATTTCTAGAAAGTTCAACGACCCGCTGGTAATAAAACCAAAAAATAGGACACATGAGCCTCCAAAAAAGTCATAGGACCAAATTAAAAGCAAAAAGAAAATTGATGGGTAAATTTGAAATAAATTAAAAATATGAAAATTGACTTAATTAAAACATTAAAAAAACGAAAGGGCCAAAGTGATAAAATATCCCATTATCTAAAAACACGCGGACCTTACACGAGTCCGCAACGGGTCGGATCAAGGTGCTGTAGAGCAACATCGTTTTGGTCCTTAAAACCCCTCATCAAAACGGCGCTTTTCTATCATGGTATTTAAACAAAAAAAATCTCAAAAAAACTTCATTTCTTCTTTTTAATTAAAAAAAAATTCCTTTTTTACTTTTTTTTCTCTCATCTCTCTCTTCTCTACTCCATGTCCACTCGTTCTGCCTGCCGTGGATTAGCCGCATCCAGTCGTTCCTCCATCGCCACGCGCCACCGTCACGCGCCGTTCAAGTATGAAAAGCCTCCCTTTTTTTAAAAAAACTTTTTCTTTTAAAGCGTAGATCTGGGTTCAGATCTAACAAGATCAAACCCAATTTTTGAAAATGTTTAATATTCCCCTTTTTTATTTTTTCGAATCTGTCTTTCCTTTTATAAAAAACTTGTTTTGATTTTAGAACAAAATCTATTCTTATTCCCTTTTTTATATTTTAAGTTTGTTTTGATTAATCCTTTTTATTTTTCTTTTAAAAAAACTATGATCTGGATTAAGATTCAGATCTTTGAAAAAGTTTTTGATTTCTCTTATTTTTCTTTTTTTGTTTTTTAATCTGTTTTGTATTTTGTTTAATGATTTTTTTTACAGATCCGTGAGTGCTGGAGTCCCTCACGAGTATGAACGAACTCGGAGGGACTCCATCGTGGTCGACGGCGGCGCTTCAGCTAGGGCAGGTACGTCTCTTGACTTGCCTTTATTATTAATTATATTTATTGTATTTATTATATTTAGTTATTAAAATGTTTAGTAATAAATAATAGCAATAAATGGCAGAATGTATAAATATATTAATATATTTAAAACAAAACATTTCGAACTTTTAATGATAAATAAACAAACAATAAATATACCTCAATAACCGATATTGTTTTGGCTGTTCGAATATATTTTCTTCTCTTTGCTTGATTAATTTTCAAATGCTTTGTACTTCTGTTAATTTTGAATCACTAATTGTGTATTGATTTCAAATGCTCAAAAAAGTCTGTGTTTGATTTCTCAAAAATGCTCAAAGGTCTGTAACCTTTACAATTGATTTTGAATGAAGCTTTACTATACAAATTAGTACTATATCGAAATTAAATCGAAATAAGTGGAATGTAAATAAAATAGGATTAATTCCAATCAATAAATCTTAAAACGCAACATGGAAACACAGCAAACAAATGAAACTAGACGATTCGATCAAACTGGATTGTTGTTTTGACTAAACAAACAGTTGGGGTTGACTTGACAATTAATTCCAGGTTGAAGTGACTAAACCAATCTATTTTTCACATTCATAGGAGTTCGTCTATGTTTCTTCTTTACGAATATGATATTTTCTAGGCATTTCAAATCATATCAAGTGCTATTCCTATTTTGGCATTTCTAATTTCTGGAGTTTTAGCCCTGATTAGAAAGGGTCCAGAAAAACTTTCTAGTTATGAATCGGGTATAGAACCAATGGGCGATGCTTGGTTACAATTTCGAATCCATTATTATATGTTTGCTCTAGTTTTTGTTGTTTTTTATGTTGAAACGGTTTTTCTTTAGCCATGGGCAATTAGTTTAGATGTATTGGGGGTACCCGTATTCATAGAAGCTTTCATTTTCGTGCTTATCCTAATTGTTGGTTCAGTTTACGCATGGCGAAAATGAGCATTGCAGGTACCAGTGGCGGTGGTGCAGCCTTCAACGGTGGCAAGGGAAAGTGGAGCAACTTGCTGTTGACGTGGCAGGTGCTGAGTGGGCAAAGAAGGGTGGCTGGTGATGCAAGTGGTTTAGGCTTAAGGTTTGACTTTAGGTTTAGGTTTTTTATTAGGCTTATGCGGTTGTAAATATTTGGGTTTTGTAATTTGGGTTTAGATTTTGTATTTGGACATTTTAAACTTAATAAATTTAAATTTAAAATTTATTTTTTGGTTCAAATTGGGCCTGGACAAATTGGGCCTACTACACACCAAAAAGACTAAAAAAAGACATTTTTTCTTTTTCCTTGTGAGTATTTATATCCCTTTAAATTGTACAGGTGTCTCTTCTGCAGAATTGAGCTGTCTATGGTCATACCAGTTGGTTATACCAAACTGGACACCTCATGCAATTTCTATTCTTATCTAGACAGTTGTCAGATGCGACGACAATTCTAGGCGCAATTCTGGATATGCTCATGCAGCGACATTAGTAGTAAAATATGGCAAAATTAAGTGCAACTAGGCTAAAGTTCATTGAGCTAGAAAATGCAATAAACTAAACTAAACTAAAAAAATGTTAAAATATGTGCTAAGGACAATTAAATGGGAACAACTTAACCAATAAGTAGGAAGAAAACATATGTTCTTTCTAGTACTATCAATGATTCAAGATATTTTCTCGATCAGAGGCTTTTGTTGTATTTGAATGTCACGGGTTTGAGGTAGTCGTGTACATTCAGATAGCTGAGCAACAAGTTGATTTAATATCAGCTCTAGTTGAAAGATGGGGCCAGAAGACATACACATTCCACCTCTCGTGTAGGGAGATCACCATTACACTGCAAGACGTAATAGTCTAGCTGGGGCTGTCTATTGATGGAGAACAAGTGGCGAAGCCTGGAAAAGTGCTCAATCTGTAGGGCACTTGGAAAAGTGCCCTCCAATGATAAGGAAGGAAGATTAACTAGTATTAAATTTACCTTGTTAAGAGAAAACTTCCAACATCTACCGAGCAATCCAACGCAGATGGACATTATCTATGTTGTAAGAGCATTTATTCTATAACTTGTTGGTCGAGTACTGATGTCGGACGTAAATCAAAATAAAGTCTAGATCATGTACCTCCCCTTACTAGAGGACCTCAAGCAAGCTGGTAGATATAATTGGGGCTCTACAGTATTGGCATGTTTATATCGCGTGCTTTGTCGAACAAGAAAGCCATATACCAAGACAATGGGCTATTGTTGCCTTTTATCGAATGCCATTTCTGGCAATAGTGAACCACGAATCGCGGGTGTGGCCACTCATAAATATTTTATTGATGATTTGAGTTTGCATTTTGTTTTTTAATTGTATAGTATAGTAATTTTTCCATGCAAAAAATAATCTGAAATATTATTCTATTTTTCATATGGGTGACGCTATCGAGAATTGGATGACCGTACACCCTACCCGTATACCGTGTGATGATAGAGACCTATTCCAGGGATGGCGTAAAATACGATTCTAAATCTTTTTTTCTAATATAATAATTCCAAAAAAAATTAAATTAACTAATAATGTGTTTTCTATACTATGCAGTTTCTAAGGATTTTGTATGTCGAGGAAGGAAATGCTACCCTCATATCGTCATGGGTTAATGAGCAACAACATTTATTCGTGACAAATATCCTATTGATTCATTTTCATATGATGGACTAGCACATAGAAGATCGGGTCTTGAGATAGTTTGGTTGCATGCAACCTAACCTGACCTTCTCATGGACATCAAAGAAGACCACGGAATAGATAAAAAAAGGTTCGAGTCGGGACGCCATAAATTGGGCGGACAAACATGCTTCATACATCCTTCTATGGAACACTTGACATGTGAGATGCCCTCCCTTACATGTCTTAGAGGTAGGGTTCCCTTCTACGCGTGAGTACATAGAATGGTACAAGGCAAATGGGATGCCCTACATATTCCAATGTCATTATATAGAGGTCCTAAAACACACATAACCGAAATCTTCCCAATGGTGATAGACGAACACATGCCATTTGGGAACACAAAATATGTCTCAAACTACGATCCCGAACCCCAATATGAAGCATCCGAATAGTCATCCCATATGCTCGAGCCTCAATTTCCTCCTTCGTTCGAGGATATATTTGGCAACGACCCCAAGCTTCAACATTCGACACACTACATATTGTCCTCATACCACCCAATGCTCCATCGACAAGTACCTACACCTACCATTAAGGATATTTTTCCCTCGCCACCTCCAGTCATGCAATTGTAACCTCCCCAAACCGGCCTAGACTTATGGTCGAATCGTGAAAGCCACATGGGACACCTAAGGGTCGACCCTATACCTATGACGGTCAAAACCTACAAATACTTTCTTTTTGTAAAATCGTAGCTTTTGTTTATTAACTTTAAAAACTCATTTAGATAAACCAATCATACCTAAGTTAGTTTAATAACTTAGGTGATGATTTATCAAAACCTGACATTCAACATTTACCTATCCAAAACTCATTAATAGGTTTCTTAGCAGTGAAAATCATCATTATCTATCAACATAATATACCTAGTCATATAGCATGCATAGTCCAATTTTGATGTATCGATATATATATATAGCTAGCATGAATAATCTGACCTAAGTATGAATGTCATGCATACGTGAACGTCAAAAACAAAAACAAACCCCAAACCACAGTCTAAATAATTTATATTCCAAAACCAAATTGAAATCATAGTAACCAAATAATAATAATAATAATGGAAGTCCAAGTCATGTCCGAAGTCCGTCATACATCTGCATGCCAATCTCGATCCTAAGTCTGTTCATTACTTGAAATGTTGAGGTAATGGGGTGAGCTTAACAAGCTCAGTGTGAGACTAAACAAATAAGCATAAAACAAACATTCACATATGTAAACAATCTCATATAGCATTCAGAAACACAATTGAATATAGATATATCAATTTAAATAGATGTGATCAAGACATGATTCACATATGAGATCCTACCCATTCCATCCGCTACATACCACGTGTTCCCAGAACCCGTCTACTGATTCCAAAACCAAATTGAAATCATAGTAACCAAATAATAATAATAATAATGGAAGTCCAAGTCATGTCCGAAGTCCGTCATACATCTGCATGCCAATCTCGATCCTAAGTCTGTTCATTACTTGAAATGTTGAGGTAATGGGGTGAGCTTAACAAGCTCAGTGTGAGACTAAACAAATAAGCATAAAACAAACATTCACATATGTAAACAATCTCATATAGCATTCAAAAACACAATCGAATATAGATATATCAATTTAAATAGATGTGATCAAGACATGATTCACATATGAGATCCTACCCATTCCATCCGCTACATACCACGTGTTCCCAGAACCCGTCTACTGAACTCTAACGAATGAGAGCATAGCACAATGTCGTAGAACAAACAAATAATCAATAGTGCAGAAAGTCTGCCAAATAACGAATAATGCGATAGAAATCGCCAATAACATTTAATGCGATAAGATCTTCATTCCCCTCGATACTCCAAATGCAGTGCACTGACTATGAATAATGCGATCTTAATATGCCGCCGTTACTCCACGAAACTCCTCCATCAACCACAAAATCACATCCCAATGCATATGCAAGATGTCATGCAAACTCATACATAATCACATTTCAATACTTTTCACATTTTCTGACATTTTCAAAATGTTCTCATCCAATCATATACTTTCAGCAATAGGAAACAATATTCCAACTTTCAAATTACCATTATGATGGTATCGTTCAATATCTTTCAATTTCACATACTTTTACGAATTCTCATTGTGCATATGAAGCACCCTTTCATTACAAATATCATAGCAAATATGTCATGCATTTAAATCATGCATAACCTCAATATATTAGCATATCATGCTATTAAAACAGTCATTCTCATCTCATATAATATCATATAATTCATTCACACATCAAAAATCTCAATTAACAATTCACACTATCAAACTAGCAATTTTTGCAATCACATCAATCATTAAGGCTCAAAAGGTACCTCGTTCAGCCACTCAAAAATTAAATAATTTGGCTATTAAGCCAACCCAATCAGCAATCTAATTAAAATTATTAATATGGTATTTATCAATTTCAATCAAGATTAAGACTTTAGAACTCACATCTTATTTTTCACCCTTTCACAATACAATAGCAAATCTTACATTTTTTTATTAACTCCTTAAATGAACCTAGACCAAAATTCAGTATACATTCATTCAATTAACTTCCTAACCAGCAACTACACTCCCATTTATGGGTTCAAACCAATCGTTGAAATTACTATCAATTTACAAAACCAAATTAGTCAATTCCTTACCTTGTTTTGACGCAAACCACACTAACGAACGTCTTTCTGTTTTACAGTTGATGTCAGGCGTTTGGGTTAGCACCTAACACGATTATAAACTGGAAAATCAGTATCTAATATTGATTAAATTCCTTTATTTAATCAATTCACAACCTTTACCCAACAAATATGTCGAAACAACTCGCACTTACGCTTTTCGATTTGAGAGATATAACATTTGATTAAAGACTGATTAGGATTGTTTAGGAACTCAAATTAAGGCTGGAATTAATTGGGTAAAAATAAAGAAGCAAAACAGCCCCCTTCTCTGCCACATAGGTGTACGCACAACCACTTATGGTGGCAAAGATTGGGGTCGAATTTTAAAACCATTTGAGATTCATTAAAATTTGGAAAATCACCTTTAAAATCATTAAAATTCCCCTAATTTTCATATCTTAAATTAGTGTTTTAAATTGACTCAATTAATCAAGAAATTGAAGGAAAGAGTGAACTTACGCAAGCTAGAAGTGAAAATCAGTAATGACACTTTCTTGGCAATGTTTGGATTGATCTTGGATGCTCAGAATTTCAGATTTGGAGTTGATTTTATTGGGGTTAAATTGCAGCAAGGTAGGGGATGAGATGGTGATGAATATTGGTAGAAAAAGAAAGGAAAAACAAAGAGAAAGAGGACGAGGAGTGCGACGGCAACAATGGGGAAGAAGGAGAAAAGAAAAAAATAAAGATTTGGAGAGGGAGAGGGAGAGGGAGAAGAGACTAGGGACGACACAAGGGGAAGAAACTAATGATTTAGGGCTGATTATTTTTCTTAAAAATTATATTTATAGTTAGGTTAAAAAAAACTTGAAAAACAACCTTAATTAAAAATAAGAGATTTTGCTAAAAATCTTCTATTCTGTAGAAAAAACATGAGACTTGAACTTAAGACCTCATTTACTATCATGCCTTATCATTGATCAATTAACCGTTGGCCATCATCATATTTTCGACACAATCCTACATTTCTATTGGGCTAAATTTCAGGATGTTATAGTTCTACCCCTTAAGAAATTTTGTCCCTAAAATTACCTTATTCAAAAAGATGAGGATACCACGTAGCCTCTTTGATTCCATGATTTATCCATAACACTTTAAATAATGAAACTTGTTTCCATCTTAGCACTTTGATTTCACGTTCTGATATTCGAATTGGTTCCTCTTCCAAGTCAAATCCGATCTAACCTCAACCTCCTCAACTTGAACAATGTGTGAGGGATCAGGTTGATACCGCGTCAACATTGAGACATGGAATACATCATGAATACGATCTAACTCAGGTGGCAATTCGAGTTGGTAAGCCACAGGACCAACCCTCTTTAGCACTTTCTAAGGACTAATAAATCTAGGGCTCAACTTGCCTTTTTAACCAAAGTTTCTTCCATGGAGAGACTTTAAGCAAAACAAAATCTCCCACATTAAACTCAATGTCTTTGAATTTCAAATCGACATATGACTTCTGTCTATTAGAAGTTGCCTTCAATCCCTTTTAATCAACCGAATCTTATCTTCGATTTTAATAACCAATTTTGGGCCAATCAACTTTCTTTCTCCCACCTCAATCCAGCTTAAAGGTGAGTGGCACTTACGACCATAGAATAATTCGTAATGTGTCATTTGGATACTTGACTAAAAACTATTATTCTAGGTGAATTCTGCCATCGGTAAATGCTCTTCCCAACTACCTTGGAAATCAAATTCACAACTTCTTAACATCCAATATCTGAATGACCCTTTTTGATTGACCATCAATTTGTGGATGGAAAGCCGTACTAGAATCTAATCAAGTACCCAAAGCCTCCTGCAATTTCTTCCAAAATCGAGATGTGAACCTAAGACCCCGATCTAAAATAATTGACACCAAGACACCATCAAATCTCACTATCTCAGAAATATAAAGCTTGGCTAACTTCTAAAGAGAATAATCAGTGCGAACAGGAATAAAGTGAGCAGACTTAGTCAATCTATCCACCACAATCCAAAATGAATCTTTCTTTGTCCGTATTAAAGGCAACCCACTAACAAAGACCATTATCACTCTCTCCCACTTCCACTTTCAAATTCAAATCGGTTAAAGTAACCCCGATGGAAATTGATGCTCAGCTTTAACTTACCGGCAAGTCAAACACTTAGACACGAATTTGGTCGCTTCTTGTTTAATATTAGGCCACCAATAAACTTCTCTCAAATCTCGATACATTTTCGTACTACCAAGATGCATAGCATAATGGTAGCTATGTGCTACCTAAAGTATAGATTGCCTCAAACTCTGATCATTAGGCACATAATATCTTCCTCGAAAACAAAAAAAATTCCGTCGAAATTAATTTCAAAGCCCTTAGTTGATCCATCCTCAACCTATTTAAACCGTGGTGCTAAAGTTTCATCCAAAATCTGCTTATCCTTGATTTTCTGAACCAAACGAGGCTTTACTTACAATTCTACCAAAATACCACCATCATATTAAAGACTCAAGTGAGCAAACATAGCCCTTAAGTCAAACATTGCCTTTCTACTTAAGGCGTCTGCCATTACTTTGGCCTTTCCAAGATGGTATTCAATCATACAGTCATAATCTTTCAAAAATTCAATTCATCTACGTTGCCTCAAAATAAGTTCCTTTTGGGTAAGGAGATATTTGAGATACTTGTGATCGGTGTAAATAATACACTTCTCACCATACAAGTAATGTCTCCAAATTTTGTGAGCAAACACAACAACTACCAATTTCAAACTGTGAGTGGGTAATTACATTCATGTGGCCTAAGTTGTCTCGAAGCATAGGCTAACACTTTACCATCCTACATTAAAATGCAGCCCACTATACACAACATATTCTTTACCAAACTCTGATTGAATTAAAATAGGAGCTTCAGTCAACACGATTTTTAACTGTTCAGAATTGGTTTGTTGTTCATCTCCTCACTTTAAAAGAGTGTTCTTCCTTAATAGCTTAGTTAATAGGGTTGCTATCAAGGGAAAACACTCAACAAATCTTCGATAATATCCAACAAGACCTAGAAAACTCTGAATTTTTGAGATTTTTCGTTGGTTGCCTCTAATCTAGGATAGCTTCAACCTTTTTAGGATCCACGTGAATACCCTCAATCGATACCATGTGACCTAAAAACATCACTTCCTTCAGCCAAAATTCACATTTATTGAGTTTAGCAAAGAGTTGCTATTCACGAAGTATTTGTAAGACTACTCTCAAATGATCATCATGTTCAATTTCAGACTTACAGTACACAAGGATGTCATCAATGAAATTGATCAAGGAAAAGTTGAAACACACGATTCATAAGATCTATAAAGGTTGCGGAAACATTAGTCAACCCAAAAGATATGACAAGAAACTCGTAATGTCCATAATGAGTCCTAAAGGCAGTTTTGGGTATATCAGATTCTTTCATTTTGAGTTGATAGTACCCAAATCTTAAGTCGATTTTGGAAAAGTCAATTGTCCCTCTGAACTGATCGAATAGGTCGTCAATCCTTAGTAGAGGGTACTTATTCTTGATAGTCAATTTATTCAGTTGGCAATAATCAATACACAACCGTATGGTACGATATTTCTTTTCCACAAATAAAATCGATGCACCCCATGGTAAAACACTTTGTCTAATGAAACCCCTATCTAGTAGTTCTTTTAATTGCTTTAAGCTCTTTCGTTGCCATGCGGTAGGGAGTAATGGACACTGGTGTCGTTCCTCGTAATAACTTAATTCCAAATTCTACTTCCCGCTCTAAAAGTAACCCTGGCAGTTCCTTGGGAAATACATCGGGAAATTCTTTCACTATACGAATACTTTCAATTAAAAGATCAATGGCGCTTGCATCTCGAACATAATCCAAAAATGCTTCACACCCTTTTCATACCATCTTTTCTGCAACCACGGCAGAGATCACATTGGACAGATAGTTTCGACATTCTCTTACCATAAAAACTTCTTTTCCAGTCTCAATCACTAAAGTACTCTTTTTAGTGCACAATCCAATCGAGCTTGATGCTTAACCAACTAGTCCATTCCCAAAATTAGGTCAAAGTCATTTAAAGGAAGCAACATCAAATCGACAAGGAATACCTCACTTTGAACCTCTAAAGAACATCTCTTATAAACTTTATTCACAAGTATGGAGGATCCTAAGGGACTAACTACAACTATAGTGTTTTCAGTTTCCTCTACCTCAATTCCAAATTTTATAGCCACATCACAAGCAATATATGAATAGGTAGATCCTACATCAATTAAAGAAAAGTAAGACACCCTTAAGTTCTGCTCAGAAGTGCAGTCTAGATCATCCAATAACAATCTCTATCCAGTATTCGACAACTATAGGAGTAATTCCAACAGTACCCCTAAATAACTCTACTCCACTAGAGCGGAGTCTCTAAGCTATCGTTCCATGACTAACACCTCCTACTGAAGCCCCAGCAAACCTATTCAAAGCCCTAAGCAAAGCTCGAGTTACTGGATCATTCCCTTCATGATCATTATTAACCCCATTTTTCATATTCCCACCTTCAGTGGTAAGTTCATTATTAATTTCCTCATTCTCATTGTTCAGTTCAGGTTCTAATGACGCGGCTGACTCAGTCTGTTATCCTAGGGGTTGTCCTCCACGTCCCCTCCTTCCACGTGCTAACATTTTCACATGCACTCATTTTTTATGTTTTATGAAACTACAATTTACAAGTAGTTGATCTTTAGTATTTGTTTAGTCTTTTAACACCTTCACACACTATAATTCTTTCATTAGAGTTTATGCAATAGTCTCTATATCTTAACTAGAGTTCCATTAATGTTTCTATGGACTTAGCATCGAACCTTTGGACTTCGTACTTCCTAAAAAACACACTTTTCAAATATGTTATAGTTTGGTTCCCAAAAATTCCCATTCATGTATGCATGCATGCATGCAGACTCATTTAAATAGATTTAGAAATTCAATCCAAAATTTTAAAACTAGACTCTGATTCCATTAAATGTAACCTCCCCAACCCGGCCTAGACGTTATGGTCGAATTGTGAAAGCCACATGGGACACTTAAGTGTCGACCCTATACCTACGATGGTCAAAACTTTCAAATACTTTCTTTTCGTAAAATCGTAGCTTTTGTTTGTTATCTTTAAGAACATTCATTTAGATAACCCAGTCATACTTAAGTCACTTTAACAACTTAGGTGAAGATTTATGAAAACTTGACAATCAGCATTTACTTATTCAAAACTCATTAATAGGTTTCTTAGCAGCGGAAATCATCATTATTTATAAACATAATATACCTAGTCATTGAGCATGCATATTCCAATTTTAGTCTATCACTATATATAAATAGCTGGCATGAATAATCCGACCTAAGTATGAATGTCATGCATACGTGAAAAATCCAAAATAAAAATAGTCCCCAAACCACAATCTAAATAATTTACAGTCCAAAACCAAATAATAATAATAATAATAATAATAATAATAATAATAATAATAATAATAATAATAATGGAACTCCAAGTCATGTCCGATGTCCGCCGTACGTCCGTATGCCAATCTCGATCCTAAGTCTATTCATTACTTGAAATGCTGAGGTAATGGGTGAACTTAACAAGCTCAATGTGAGACTAAATAAACAAGCATTAAACAAACATTCACATTTATAAACAATCTCATATAGCATTCAAAAACACAATTGACTATGAATATAACAATTTCAATGGATATGATCAAGACATGATGCACATATGAGATCCTACCCATACCATCTGCTACACACCACGAGTTCCCCAAAACTCATCTGCTAAACTCCAACGAATGCGAGCATAACTCGATGTGGTAGAACCACCGAATAATCAATAGTGCAAAAAATCTGTCAAATAACGAATAATGCGATAGAAATCACCAATAACATTTAGTGCGATAAGATCTTCGTTCCCCTCGATACTCTAAATGCAGTGCATTGACTACGAATAATGCGGTCTAATATGTCGTCGTTACTCCACGGAACTCCTCCTTTAACCACAAAATCTCATCCCAATGCATATGTTAGATGTCATGCAAACTCGTACATAATCACGTTTCAATACTTTTCACATTTACTGACATGTTCAACATGTTTTCATCCAATCATATACTTTCAGTAATAGGAAACAATGTTCCAACTTTTAAATTACCATTATGATGGTATCGTTCAATATTGTTCAATTTCACATACTTTTACGAATTTTCATTGTGCATATGAAGCACCCTTTCAATAAAAATATCATAGCAAATATGTCATGCATTTAAATAATGAATACCCTCAATAAATCAGCATATCATGCTATTCAAATAAATTTTCTCATTTCATATAATTCATTAACACATCAAAAATCTCAATTAACAATTCACACTATCAAACTAGCAATGTTTGCTATTACATCAATCCTTAAAGCTCGAAACGTACTTGGTTCGACCACTCACAAATTCAATAATTTGGCTATTAAGCCAGACCAATCAGCAATATAATTAAAATTTTTAATATGGCATTTATCAATTTTAATCAAGCTTAAGACTTTAGAACCCACACCTTTTTTTTCGCCCCTTTGCGATAGCAAATCTTGCCTTTTCTTTATTAACTTCGTAACTGATCCTAGACCAAAATTTAGTATACATTCATTCAATTAACTTCCTAACCAGAAACTAAATTCCCATTTATGGGTTCAAACCAATCGTCGAAATTACTACCAATTTATGAAACCAAATTGGTCAAATTCCTTACCTTGTTTTGACGCGAACCGTACTAGCGAACGTCTTTCGGTTTTACGATTGATATGAGGCATTTAGGCAAGCACCAAAGTCTAATATATACTAGAAAATCAGTAGCTAATATTGATTAAATTCCTTTAATGATTCAATTTACAACCTTTACCCAACAACTATGTCGAAACAACAAATTAGTCTACGTTTAATCGCACTTATGCTTTTCGATTTGACAGATCCAAATGGATAATTGATCAAGAATGATTTTTCCCTAATTAAAATGTGGTTAAAGACTGATTAGGAGTTTTAAAGAACTCAAATTAAGGCTGGAATTAATTGGGTAAAAATAAAGAAGCAAAACAGCCGCTTTCTCTACCACATAGGCATATGCACCACCACTCGTGGTGGTTAAGATTGGGACTGATTTTTAAAACGATTTGAGATCCATTAAAATCTAAAAAAAAATACCTTTAAAATAATTAAAATTCGCCTAATTTTTATATCTCAAAATTAGGGTTTTCAATTGGCTTAATTAATCAATAAATTGAAGGAAAAAGTGAACTTACCCAAGCTAGAAGTGAAAATTGGCCATGGCACTTTCTTGGCAATGTTTTGATTGATCTTGGATGCTTAAAATTTCAGATTTGGAGTTGATTTTATTGGGGTTAAATGGAAGCAAGGTAAGGGATGAGATGGTGATGAATCTTGGTAGTAAAAGAAAGGAAAAACATAGAGAAAGAGGAGGAATGCAACAACAACAATAGGGAAGATGAGAAAAGAAAAAAAAATAAAGATTGGGAGAGGGAGAGGGAGAGGGAGAGGGAGAAGAGACTAGGGACGATACAAGGGGAAGAAATTAATGATTTATGACTGATTATTTTGCTTAAAAATTATATTTATAGTTAGATTAAAAAAACTTGAAAAACAACTTTAATTAAAAACAATGAATTTTGCTAAAATTCTTCTATTTTGTAAAACAAGGGACTTAAACTTGGGACCTAATTTACTATCATGTCTTATCATTGATCAATTAACCATTGAACTATCACCATATTTTTTATATAATCCTACATTTCTGTTGGGTTAAATTTCAAGATGTTACAA
Source organism: Kokia cookei (assembly GCA_039519145.1). NCBI lineage: Eukaryota > Viridiplantae > Streptophyta > Magnoliopsida > Malvales > Malvaceae > Kokia > Kokia cookei. The sequence continues at coordinate 19,981,353 of CM076903.1, read as the reverse complement.
CAATACCCCTTAACTCTTGATGATGGGGTATACGATTATACCGCTTTCCTAAGTACACTGGAACGAACATTGGATGTCAGACCGAGCAACTATCAAGCGCCTCAACAATATGCACGCCCTTGCCGACGGAGGCAGCCCGACCATTACACTCTTGGGCCGAAGACGCCATCGAGATCTAGACAGTTTTGATTTTTTTTGTAAGTATTTACTTTTGTAAATATTTTGTTTTTTAATATAAATTAAAATTTTAAAATAATTATTTGTTTGCATAAATGAGTACAAAATATTAAATAAAACAAATATATAATTTGAAAAAATAATAATACGAAAAAATTAAATTTATAGATACAATAAAATACAAACATTCTAGAAAATTAATACATGAAAATATAAAATTCGAACACCAAATAATATGGGTTAAATTTGATTTATAGATACAAAACAATACGAACATCTTAGAAACTTAATATATGAAAATATAAAATTCGACAAAAAAATAATATGGACTAAAATTGATTTATAAATACAAAAGTAATACGAAAATTTTGAATAGTAATTTCTCCACAGTTAGTCATCTTCTGCTTGAATCAGGTCTACGTTGCATCAGTACCCTAACTATAAGTTGAGGAATAAACGCTCTTGCAACGTAGATAATATCCATCTGTGTTGGACATCTCTTTTAGCCATTTATGACGAAAAAAGTCATCCAACCTTTGATGGCATAACTTTTACGATTCACATGACAGTATATAATTCAGCTCCGTTAAAACAATGATAGGATATAATTCAACCCCAAAATTCAGTTGTCCACTCCAAAACACTCCCATATGCAATCCACTATATTACACTCATTTGATGACACACTCCCAAATATGATATCCTCATTTGATGGTAGACTCCCAAACACTCTACTTTCGATGGTACTCTTAACAATTTTATTCCCATCCAATGACAATATCACAACCCAAAGCATTGCTTATATTTAGACTAAGGGCATTTGATACCCCAAACCCATTTTTTTTTAATATTTGGTGTCAACCATTAGTGTCTCATCACCTCAAAAAAATAATTTTTTTATATTTGATAAAATTAGTGCTAGTCATCAGTGTCTAAAAACCTCAAAAAAAAAATTTCTAGTGTTGGTGCTGACCTATCACCCCAAACTCAAAAAAATATTTTTTTTAAGTCAGATAAAAGTTTATGTCAACCATTAAATGGTTAGCACCCAAAAAAAATTATTTTTTTATTTAAAAAGTTAGTGTCGACCACTACATGTCTAGCATCCTAATTTTTTTTTTCAAATATTAGTATAAACATATACCAGTATAATACGGTGTGAAAAAAATATTATTACTTGCTATTGAAGTCTCAAAATCAAAAAATTATTTTTTTAAGTCCTGACACAATCATCAAGCAATAATTTTGTCAGGGTAAGGTTTGATGTCAGCCATTAAGGTCTCCCACTTAATTTTTTTATTTATTTCATGTAAATTTTTTTATTTATTTCATGTAACTTAGGTTATTGTTTTTGAACCTAATTCATTTTTATAATTATTTATTTTTTAGATTATTGAAATAAAATAACTTTTAAATTCCCTATTTAAATAGCAAGTTAACTCTTTTTTAACATGTAAATTCCCTATTCCAAGTTTTTTTCAAGTGTAAAAAAAAATATCGATGCAGGTCAAAAAATATTTAAATACCAAATTAACCTTAATTGTGAAATTCGTAACCAAAAATTCCATTAACCCTATTATTTAAATCGGATACAAATAAAAATAATTGAGTTAAATATATAGAAATGATACTTGAAAAAATTATGTGATCCTGATTCTGGATCTAATGGCCCTCACACATATGACTGCAATAATTTACAGAAAGGGTGAGGATTCCAATTAAGCAAAGTTCCAAAATGGTCACCACTCACCCATTTCTCTATTTCGTTATCTCTAAAAACCGTATAATTTATTTAAGTAATCCAAAATTTTTTATTATTTATGAAAATGATTTAAGTTTAAAAATATACATTAAAATTACCTAAAATAAACAGTAAAATTTGATATTGGTCATCTAATGGCTGACATCATCTACCCAATGTTTAGTGTTAGACATAAAAATTTGTATTTTTTGGTGTTAACCATGCAATGGTCGACACCTATATATTTTTTTTAATAAGGTATTTTATCGATATATGAAAATACGAGAATTTGAAAAAAAAAATTTGGTGTTGGCCATTACATGGCACCCCCTTTTAATCTGAAAAAAAAATCAAATTTTTTTATGTTAGTCATGCAATGGCCGATAGCCCCTTTTAGTCAGATAAAAAATTTAATTTTTTTGGTGTTGCACATACCATAACCGACACCCCTATTTATCTGATAAAAAAATCAAATTTTTTTGTGTTGGCCATGCAATGGCCGACTCTCCCTTTTTTCAGATAAAAAAATTTCAAATTCTTTTGGTGTCGGCCATTCCACTATTTATCTGATAAAAAAATCAAATTTTTTGGTGTTGGCTATGCAATGACCAACACTCCCTTTTTGTCAGATAAAAAATTTTTAAATTTTTTTAGTGTTGATCATGCAATGGCCGACACCCCCTATTTATGTGATAAAAAAATCAAATTTTTTAGTATTGGTCATGCAATGGCCGACACCAATTTTTCGTCATTTCTCTATATATAGGGTTTAGGTTTTTTATTTTGAAATTGTAATAAATATTTCTCTTAAAATAACAATAAAATGAGAGTGTTTTTTTTTGTATCATTAGATGAGTGTTTTATTTTGGGGGAGAGTTGTGAAGTGTACAATCAAATTTCGGGGTTAAACTATATACTGTCATGTATTGTCGGAGTTGAATTATACACTACCATATGAAGGGGCAAAGATATGTCTTCAATGGTAAGACAATTTTCTGTGCCATTGAAGACTATCTGAGATGTCCAATGCAGATGGACATTATCTACGTTGGAATAATTTGTTATCACGGAAAATATTGTTGAATAGCTAATCCAACGTAGATATATTGTTGCCCTATGTAGGCGTTGTGGTAAGCCCGTAAAAGTTATGCTGTCAAAGGTCGGATGACTTTCTCCGTCATTTAACAGGTAACTGAGACCGACTGCATTGTGTCTTATAAACTGAAAAAACAGCAAGCCGAGCAAGTTTCTCGGTACTAACGTTTGCAGCTCGGTATTCAAGCAAATGGATATTATCTATGTTTGTATTTTGTTATATCTGTAAAAAAAAAAATTTAAATTTCGGGTATTAATATTAACAAATAATTGTAATTTATTGTATCTTTAAATTTAATTTGTTGCTTAGTAATATTCAACAATGTTTGTATTTTCTTGTATTAAAATAATTTTAAATTATATACAAAAATATTAAATATGTTGTGAAAATGTGGGGAAATAAATATTATTGAAAAAGATGATATAAATTTTCAAAAAATAATAATTAGAATATACAGGAAATTAGAAATTAAATTTAAAATAAAAACAAAATTACAAATTAAATTTAAAAAGTAAATGGAAAAAAATTGATTAGATCCTGGTTACGTCTCCGGTGCTGGTGTGTAACAGTTCGGCTTCCTCCAAGCTCAGCGAGGTCGAGGCCGTAATATAGTTTGTTCAGGAGGCATTACATTGGTGTTCGTCGGCTCATCCTCGGTGGTGTCAACGTTGGGTGTCTCGATCAGCATATGTAGAAAGGTGGTAAAATCATACGTATCATCAACATAATTGGGAGTATGTTGAGTGACCTGAGGTGCCGAGCCAAAAACATCCTCCATTGTCGATGTACGTTCTTCCGGATGGATCTCCAGTTGATATGAGGAAGAACCGTGGTAACATGAACGTTGAGGGTCGAGGTCGATGCCAAAAATCTCCTCATGGAACGATGATAATAATCGTGCAGCAAAAAAGACGAAGAGCCGGATGTTTGATATTGGGGATCGGGTTGTGCTCCGACTAGTACTCGGGTTAGTCCTGGGCCTCGTAATCGCGTTGGTAATTAGGCTCGTCCATGGGCTCGTCAATGGGCTCGTCCGTGAGCTCGTACTCGGGCTCGTCATTGGGCTCATCTTCGGGCTCGAAATCTAAACCGGTGATCCGACCACAACGTCCATATGCATTATTCACCAGACACCATCAGTTGCCTTTCGGAATAAGTCTCTTCGGCGTATACTCCTCGAGATCAACCACCGGAATCCCATATGCCATATAATGGCTTGTAATGTGGGGTACCAGAAAAATCCTCTTTACATGAATACAAGGTTGAACACCTATTCTCTAGGTCATTCCAAAGCATGATATATGGCAAAAAATCATGGGCCCAATTTATTTTATTTCTACCATTTCCCTTTTTGTCGAGCTAGTGTATTTGATCGAGTTGGAAGGGAGGGTTCGGGATATGTTGCATAGCACTAAACTGTCACAAGACCCGATCCCCAGCGTGTCATTCTACCATATGAAAATTGAATACCAGCACATTACATGAGAACAGTTGGTAATTGTGCTAGTAAACAAATGGTGGAATTAAATGCGTAATTTCGTCCAAGATATAAGGCTGTCACACGAACTGCACAATATAAAAACATGAGTTTAGTTAAAAAAAATTCGAAAATGTAAAAAATATCATATTGTTTTATTTGTAAAAAAATATTTCGAAAATGTAAAAAAAAATATGTGAAAAAATGTCAGATTTTAATTTTTAAAAAAATCGAAAATATAAAAAAACATTTCGAAATTAGAAAAAAAATATTATAAAAAATTGAAAATATATCTTACATCATCTCCTCCATGTTTGTCTAACCAGCGACGTAAATTGGGACATTTTTCGTGTCGCCCAATTCCCGGAACTAAATGTCATCTAAAAAATTAAAAAATAATTAGAATAAAAATAATAATTAATAAATTTTAAAAAATATAAAATCGGGACATCGAGTCACCTATTAACTAGTGGCATCGAATATGGCATGTGTTCAATGTTAACGATGGAAGGCAATCGATATAATATCTATGATTAGAGCAAATGCATGCAGCCACCCATGACATTAACTGCGAGATGTGTCACTCGACAAAGCTCTCGGTACAATGTCACCAACACTACCGAGCCCCAACTTAATTTTCTCGCTGCCTTGAAATCATCCAACAATGGGAGGTAGATGATGCTTATTCTATTCTGGCTAGTATCCGGATTAAGGATACCACCTAGTAACTGTAAAAGAAAAGTGCGAGCATAGTAGATAATGTCCAGTTGCGTTGGATTTTGAGGAATATGGAAAAAGTTATCGTACAGTCACGTAAACTTTAAAAATGGTAATTTTTTCGTTTTTAGTGTCCAGGGGCACCTTGCCAACTAACTGGTAGCAAGTGCCATAAGGATCGTCTAGTGTACCTGAACCCGTTGTCACATCACCTTCAACAGGTAGCCCGAGCTAGATTGCAACATCTTCTAATGTAATTGTTGCCTCTCCACATGGGAGGTGAAATGTGTGAGTCTCGAGATGCCATCTTTCGACTAAGGTCATTACTAAATCGGCCCGGATATTCATTTTTTTAATGTAGGTAGCAATCCCGAACCCCACATCTTCTATATATTGTTGAGCCAATAAATGGGGCTTATAGCCCGGATAATGATGTCGGGATCTAACAATCCTACAGAATTTCAGATCTGCTCGAATCGCGCCCACATGATGGTTGTCATGACTACGAAGAATGACATTCGGATCCATAATGTGATGAACGGTACTCGGTCAACGACGGACAAAGTCAGTCAACGATGATCAACGACGATCAATGGCAATCAACGGCGGTAAACAACGATCAACGACAGAATTGGGGTGTTGGTGAGCTGGAATTTCAGTTTTGGTAAGCTGGAATTTCGATTTAGTTGAGCTGAAATTTCAGTGGTCCAATGCTATTTATAGTAGGGGACCATTGATGGCATTTTTGTAATTTTAATGTCAATTAAGGTTATTTTGGTTAATAAATTTAAAATTTGATAAAACTTGTAATCTAATAGTAATTTTTAATTTAAATATTAAAATTTGGTAAATAATGTATTGTCAAATCAACACATTATTTGATAAAAATTGTAATATAATAATAATCTTTTTCATTAAAATATTAAAATTTGATAAAAAATATATTATCAAATCAACACATTATTTGATAAAAATTGTAATATAATAATAATTTTTTTATTTAAATATTAAAATTTGATAAATAATGTATTGTCAAATCAATACATTATTTAATAAAAATTGTAATATAATAATAAATTTTTTTATTTAAATATTAAAATTTGGTAAATAATGTATTGTCAAATCAACACATTATTTGATATAAATTAAAATATAATAATAATCTTTTTTATTTAAATAATGTTAAATTAATTTTAAATGTAATTTAAATTTCAACTTCAAATTTAAAGTAGAATTTTAAATTCAAACTTATATACTTATGAAGTTTAAATTATTTAAATTTAAACATGTACCTTAATTTTCAAAATAATTTCAACTTAAATTAATTTTTACACAAATATTCTTCATGTATACTAGTCGACATGCGCTCATTCTTTGTCAGACAGTCCGGCATTACGAGAGGATTAATCGGAAATATAGACATGATGTGGGCAAGTGGATCGGTTATGACCAGGCCTTTGGCAAACACTGCACAATTTCAATTTCCCCGTCTCCCTAATATCCATATCAGAGTGAATCCTCGTCAAAGGTGGTCGACCTTTAGGCTTTCTACGGAGACTATGGTTCGGCAGCATCTCAAAAGCAACCGATGAAACGTCCTAGTTCGATACATCGAGCATTACGGGAAATTTCATTCTCCCAGATACGCAATGTGTGTTGTAGCGTGTACACCTCGTTTATGAATTGTTCGACATTTAAATTTGTAGTCACACACGCTGCATGAACATGCGCACACGGATATCGAAGAGCTTGAAATCTAAAGCACTCGCATCGCCTATTTGTCAGATCAACTGCGTACGACCACGGCGGAACACCTGAGCGATGATCGGTGTACTCTAAAACCTAAAAATCTCCAATTCCCGCGAATAAATTTCTGCATTCATCATTCTAGCTCTCAGACTGTTTGTCGCCATGGCTCTTCGAATGTCCTCAATTTACACGTGTCCGGCCTCCATCTGCACCACTTGTTTTGCTGCCCCATCGTAGGCATCAATGTGACCAACCTATAGAAGGTTGCCGAGAAAACAGCAGCTATTGGTAAATGTCATGTTCGCCTCAAGATGGAGTTAACCAAATCGACCAGGTTGGTCGTCATCTAGTCATACCGAGCCCGCTTATCGTAACTTTGTGTCCATTTATACGTTTGGACGCTACCCAACCACCCACGAAAATTTTTGTCATTTGGTAAATGTTTCATTAACTCCAAGTTTTGCGAACTTCTACTTGAATCTCTACGGTTCAAATTGATGAACTGCATATGCATATGGAATTTCGAATAAGTATTTTAATAATTCACAAACTGATAAAATTTAAAATTAAATCGAATAAAAAAATATAAACAATAATTATTACTCATTTCCACAAGTTCTGCTTTCTATCCTTTATTTTTATAATCACTATGAAAGTTTGCCGACATGTGCCGGATGCAATAAACGGACCTCCACAGAACCTCCGATCACCTTATTGCAGCAAGTAATCCCTTCGATCTGTCTGATATAAGGCAAAACTAACAACGTGCCTCCTCAGATTTTTTAAGAAAAATTCTCACGACTCGAAGCACTCTTTCTCGACTATGGCGAATGCGATCGAAAGTACATTTCGGTTGCCATCTTGTGTAACAGTAATTAATAGTATTTGCGTGTATTTATCGTACAGTCAGATTCCATCAACTTGCACCATCAGTTTGCAGTGAGGAAAGGCTCTAACACACGGGTCGAACATCCAAAATAATTGGTGAAAACGTCGTTTTCCCAGATCAATCACCCCGTCCGGACCTTCATACGGCAGTGTTTGCAAATCAGTTACTGTTCCCGACACATACTCTCGCATCGCGGTTATCCACCCTTGGAACTTGTTGTATGACGCATCTCAATCACCATACAACCCCCGCATCACCATTTGCTTCGCCCACCATGCCTTCCGGTACAAAACCTTATAATTGAAGCAAGCTTTCATGGTCGCAATATAGACCGATACCTTATTCAATGGGGACGCTTTCACCATAGGCATGATGTAATTGCATATGGTCTTTGCATCTAACTTCTGATGGTCTTGTGTCATACGAGCCATGGTGCATGTATACGGACCTTCCATTTTCCTTATTGTCTACAGCTGAGTCCGTTGCATTAACGCGGCTCGGATACGCCACTTACACCCACTCTCAGCTTTCAAACATTCTCCGATGTACAAAGACTGCGACGACTTCGTTACTTTATAATCCACAGCTAACTTCAAGTTGTATTGCTTTATTGCATTTAAACAGTCCTTCTTGTTCTCAAATTGTCGTCCTACGAACAACTCTTCTTCGTCAGTTTGTTCGTCGAGTAGGTGAGCCGAAACTATGTTTCTATATTCCGAAAACTCACGAGTCGACCCGTATCTGGGTTTACGTCGCTCATGAAGGCCCCGGATTATTCCTAATAACTATACTCAGGCTCGTATTTCCTCCGAATGGGTGTTAACATCATCACCCTCCATCGACCCCTCCTCATCTAAGTCTTCGAGGATGTCATCCAAATCGGGGTCTTCCAAAGCTTCATTTTCGTCATCATCTTCTATTGGGACCAACACTTTCGGATGAAATTGTAGACGATGACACGTGTTTTGGATGTTATACGAACATCCACTGGTGTTTGGATTTTCTGGAGTGGACCCTCCATAACCCGATTGATCTTCCCAGCATATATTAAGATCAATATCTATTCCAGAACGTTGGCTTACTGGATTTAAGACTTGAATTAGTTCGGGGTGTGCTATCTCTGCGAACAACTCAATGGAGTATGGATTTTCGATCTCAGAGGGGCAATAAATTTCAATCATTGTCCCTAGGTAATCATTATCAACAAGCTCTATTTCGGAGAACTTGATCGGATCTGATGAAACAGAAAATTTGTAAAGCAATCTCAACATTTGCTTTCCGCAACAAGTAGCTATCTTTGTACTGATCTTTCGTTTCAATTCCTCTAGTGAAACACGCTTGTTCAGTCTCATTCTGATTTTTTTTTTGCTTTCAAATACACAACCTTCATCATCTGTATTGATAATTTTTCCATCAAAATGAACATAAACAAAAAAAAATGTTGAAACTCATATTGAAAAAACTTGTGATCGCAAAAAAATGAACATAAACAAAGAAATTGTTGTACTGTTAATGAGAACAAAAAACTCAAATATTTAGTACTGACGGTTATATATATATATATATGGTGCTGGGGTTAAAAGTCGATCTTGGCCATTAACTATACTAGTGTTATTTTCTTTTGATTTTTTCTTTTATTTCTTAAAATTAATTTTAATTATCATTTTTTAATATATTTTTAATTTGTCAATAATAATTATTTCTTAACATTTTCACAACGAAATATTTAATAATTTTTTTAATAAATCAAAATTATATTAATACGATAAAATACAAATCTTGTTGAATATTACAACAATACAAACTAAATTTACAGATAAAATAAATTATAAATAATTGTTAATATTAATACACAAAATTTTAATTTTTGAACAATAATACAAAATAACCTACAATATCCTAAACTTGCGCAACTCGTCTCAGTTAGATAATGTCTATCTGCTTGAATACCTGGCCAATTTCAATAAATTCTTCTAACCCTCAAGCAATACGAGGCCATATTGCTTGAATACCCGACCAAGTCATCTCGATCGGTCGTTTGATGACAGAGTTCCGTCAACCGACCTTTGATAGCATAACCTTTACGATTATATCACATAGTTACATTTAGCAGCAATTATATCATCTACATTTAGGATAGTCTTCAATGACGCAGAAAATCGTCTGACCACTGAAGACATATATTCGTCGCTTCATATGACAATATATAATTCAACTCCGGCAATACATGATAGTATATAGCTCAACCCCGAAATTCGATTGTATACTTCACAACTTTCCCCCAAAACAAAACACTCATCTAACGATAAATAAAAAAACACTCTCATTTTATTGTTATTTTAAGAGAAATATTTCTTACTTATAATTTCAAAATAAAAAAACTAAACCCTATATATAGAGAAATGAGGGAAAGTTGGTGTCAGCCATTGTATGACAAACAAAAAAAAATTGATTTTTACCAGATAAAAAGGGGTTGTCGACCATGTAATGGCCAACACCAAAAATTTAAATTTTTTGTTTGACAAAAAGAGGGTGTTGGCCATTGCATGACCAACACTAAAAAAAATTTAAAATTTTTTTATCAGATAAATAGGGGTGTCGACCATGACATAGCCAATACAAAAAAAAATAATTTTTTAATCTGACAAAAAAGGAGTGTCGACCATTGCATGGCCAACACCAAATTTTTTTTTGTCAGATAAAAAAGAAGGTGTCGTCCATGCAATGGTCAACACAAAAAAAATTCTATCAGATAAAAAAAAGGGTGTCGATCATACAATAACTAAAACATTTTTTTTTCAAATTCTCATATTTTCGTATATCAATAAAATACCGTATTAAAAAAATATATAGGTGTCGGCCATTGCAGGCCCAACACCAAAAATATAAATTTTTATGTCTGACACCAATCATTGGGCAGATGGTATCGGCCATTAGATGATCAATATCAATTTTTACTATTTATTTTAGATTATTTTAGTGTATATTTTTTAACTTGAATTATTTTTGTAAATAATAAAATTTTTTTAATTACTTCAATAAATTACCCCTAAAAACCAAAGCACGCGTCAACCATAGCTTGGATGAAAATGAAGGCAACCTAAGGCGACAGTGAACATGATGCCGATGCCAAACATGAACCCATGACGCTCCCATGGCTTTTTTGCAGCACATCCTATCACTCTCCAACTCACCGTGTCCCTTCCTTAGAGGCCCTAATGGGAAGGACCATTTGTATCCGTAGGTTTTCAGGCTGATTCCAACACATCAAACCAAAAACTAAGATCTTTGTCGGTTATGCATTCAAAGCTTTGTACTTATATGACAACCAATCAATCAATCACTAAATGGTTTCTTTGCTCTTCTTTAAATCCCATTTAGCTCTTCTATTGGTCATGGTCAAAACAATAAAAAAAATAATGCTGAGAAGCTCGTCAACACCAATCTTAAACTCATGGTTGCCAAATTCAAAAGACTGTTCAATTTCATCACCAGAACCAGATTTTGGAGTTCTTCAAAGAACCAGCTCAATCTCATTTCACTCCCCTTCTTCCAATGATGATCATAAGCTTAGTAAACCACTAAACTTAGCTCACAGCAGAATCCAAAACGATGTACAAAAACAAAAACAAAACATGGGGAAAACCATAATAGCAACACCTCGCTCTCTCCACAAACAGGCAAAGCAAGAAACAGATGGGGACAAAGAGTTAGAATCAGAACCCAAATCTTGTTGGATACGAAGACAACTTTTTTCAAGCTCTGGGTTGGGGGAAACAGTAGGTGACGGTGAAGATAGTGGTGCTGTGATGCAAACACTGGTTATGGGCGGTGGAAAAGGAAATGATGGTGGTAAAATCTGTGGAGGAGGATCAGGGGGCAGCGTTGGTGGTGTTGGGTCGGGGTTCTTTGAGAGTGATAGCACTGACGTTTATTATCAGAACCTGGTTGAAGCCAATCCTGGCAATCCACTTTTGCTTGGCAATTATGCCAAGTTCTTGAAAGAGGTAGTAGGATATACAGACATTTGAGTTTTGTTTTCTTAATTACCTGAAAATATTCGTTGATTCATCTACTGATTGTAGCATAGATTCGAGGAGATTATAGCAGAGCAAAGGAGTACTGCGGCAGAGCAATTCTGGCGAACCCTGATGATGGGAATTTGTTGGCCCTTTATGCTGATCTAATTTGGCATAACCAGAATGACGTTCAAAGAGCCACAAGTTTCTTTGAACAAGCTGTTAAGACTGCCCCAAATGACTGGTAAAATACCTGCTTCATTTCATTTTCACACATATAACCACAATCATTCCCCACATTCAGTGACGGTTCAGAAAATTATTTTTGAGGGTTCGGGATTAAATTACATATTTTTACGAGAGTAAAAATATAATTTTATTATTTTAATAGTTTATGTCTTTATAATTTTTAAAGAATTAAATCAAATTTTTATTATTTTAAAGAATTAAAATGTAATTTTATTATTACTTATTTAAAATTTCTTAAATTATAAAAAACTTAAATAAACATTTTTTTATTTTAAAGGATTAAAGCCTTACTAACCCCGATTCCGTCACTGCTTGCATTAGTTGAGCTCAACTAATGATAAGTATTAAAATAATTTTTACCAATAAAAAAATTATTTTTCAGGGATAAAATAAAACTAAAAATAAATTATAAATAATAAAATAATTTTTTTTCACTTTGTTTTTCTGATAGGTTATATATATATGCTAAATTAAAATGCAATGTGGATTAAGCAATGTTTTTTTAAATCCAATTAGTAGTCTAACCGATCAAGTTATCGATTCGTCGGTTCGATCGATTTGATTAAAAAATTATTAAATTTTTAAAAAATTTAAAAATAGCAATTAAATCATTATCAATTCAATTGATTTTTTAGTCGGTTCTCATCAATTCTCAATCTAATCGATTCAAAGTCACTTTTTAATCCAACTGATCTCATTGGTCAATCTAATTCGATTTAAACAATTCTGAGATTAACTAATTTCAATTAAAACAATATTTAAACATGAAATAAAAATAACTATGATACAATTTAATTAAGAATAGTACAAGTTATTTAATTCATTAAAATAAATTTCAAAATCTTTCAAAGGGTTTAATATGAATTTCAATTGACTTAAAAATTTACATATATATCAACACTTTAATATGAATTTTATCTTAAATTCCAAAGTCCAATACAAATGCTAACTTTGTTTATGAATTAAATTGAATAATAATTATTTAAAAGATTAATATTTGGTACACTGATGTTGTATTTTTTTATTTCATAAGTAATTTTGAAAATTTAATATGTGTTTCTCTTTGTAAATTATTTATTTTAATACTCTTATAAGTCATATATCAACCCCCTGACATTGTTTGTGAATCTTAAAAACTCATCTAACACAGTACCAAGTAATTTTCCTTATTTAAATATATCATTTTAAATTATTATGGTTTAATGATAAATTTGACCACTAACATTTGCATGTTTTGTCAAAATGGCCCTAATTATATTTTTGAGCATGTTTTTTGTTACCAACATTTGTTCTTTTTTTTCAATATGCTTTTTTTAATAGATTTAATGAATAAAATCAATCTTTCAATCTTTCTTTTCTTTCAAAAGGTTTCAATTTTTCATACGCTTGTTCATTGATAAATTTTTCCACTGAGCTAAATTTTTAGATAATTATGTTTATTTTCTTTAAATTAAGATTTTTTAATTTAATGTGTTATTTATTTAATGTATTATTTTCCACATGTAATTATTTTATTGAGTTATCTAAGTAATAAATTACATCTCATTAACAATTTTCCACATATGAAATTTCACATCATCCCCATTAACTTTTTTAATAGTATTTTCATTAAATCTATTAAAAAAACATATCGAAAAAAAAGAACAAAGGTTGATGGCAAAAAAAACTCAAAAATATAATTAAGACCATTTTAACAAAACATGCAAACGTTAATAGCCAAGTTTATCATTAAGCCAAAAATTATTTCTCCAATGAACTTAAAAAAACTAAAATAAAAATGTACAAATTTCATTCATGAATTACCATTCATAACAATCTTTTCGAATAAATAATTTAAAAATTATTAGAAATAACTAAAAATAATGTAGAGATCTTTCTTCAAATGATTTGGTTATCAATCTACAATGGCGTATAGGTTGTAAATTATCATATAAATTAATCCCTTTAAATTATCATTCTAAAGGTAAAACAAAAAACAATTAAAAATCTAAGGAGTTTGATAAAGTGATAAAAAATTTAATCAATTAAAAATTAATATTTTTAGTACCTTAAGTTTTTAAACACGTTTGATAACTCATAATGAAAACTGTTAGATAGAATTTTTTCTATAAAAAATGTAAAAAAACGATTAATAGATAAGGATTTACTTACCACTTAATAGAATAAAATCAATTTTTATTTTATTTTATTTTATTTAAAATTATATTATTGTTTATCAAATGATTTAATTATATTCAATATTTAATTTTAAATAAAATGTTAAGCATATTTTATAACTTAAATTCAACAGTTAATTATTTTTTCCACACAAACATAGCCTAAAATTAAAAAAAAACCCTAAAAATCAATAAATTTAAAAAATGCAATATAAATAAAAAATCCAAAAGGGCTGGACACTTGTCACTTCGAATCAAAGTATCTTATGTCAGTTTTACGAGTATTAAAATAAATTCTTTCACGATGATTGTCTTTCTCGAAAATATTGTTTTCAAGATTCGAAGTTAAGTTTTCTCCCTTAAGAGTACAATATAGTACAATATAATTTGTAATTGCACTCAATACATATTTGGTTCGTTTCATATATTTTATACTGCTATATTTGTTGTATACAGATTTCTTGTGTATCAAGCAACCCTTTGTTTTGCTTTTATTTTTGCATGAAATCTTCCTATAATGGCTTAAATTTCCTTGTATAGCTGAAACATAATATGCGATGTTGAATTTTAATCCACAGTTTTGTCATGGCTTCATATGCAAAGTTTCTTTGGGATGTAGAAGAAGAAGAAGAGAGGTATATACCTCCTCCTACAGATTTCTTCCTTGGACCTCCTCAACACCCTTCCATATCTGCACCTTCTTAACTATATAATTGTATCATCTGGCTTCTCATAAATGAGACTTAAACTTACCCTTCTTCTTAGTTTAATAGTAAAAGGTTTTGCTTATTGTTCTCTCAACAATCATCACTCCTCTATTCCTACTAACCTTCATGTTGTATATCTATTTTGCATGAGTGTCGGGCTTAGAATATTTGTTAAAATTTCATGCACTTTCGATGCACAAATCTTATGCACTATCAATTAGCATTAACAAGATTAGTTCTATTGATTGGTCTTCCTCCTAAACGAGCCTGCACAATCTCTTTAATTTGCACCAAGGTAACATTTTCAATCAAGAAAGATGTACCAAAATACCTTTTGTTCCTCTGTTTCCATATCACATACAAATATGCACTCCAAACAAGCTTGAGTATAGCAACAAGCAAAAACTTTCCTTTAAGTTTTAATATCACCCAAGCTAACTCTTGCGTCCAAGTTCCCATAGCCCTATGGATAGATCAAACGCACAAAATTGACTGCCACACCTTCCTTGAAAAAATGCATTCAAAGAAAATGTGATCACGTCTTTTTACAGCATCCATACAGAAAAAACAATATCAACCAAAATTCCAAAAGCAAGCAAGCGATCCCGAGTTGAGAGCATATTAAAAATGACCATCCAAGCAATAAGAGAATGCTTAGGAATATGTAAAAGAAACTATAGCAAACATTGTCATTCCACCTTCATACCACGAGTTTTGATTACCTCTTACAATCGAGAATTACTCACTTTAACATTAACAAATTATTGAAAAGTGACTGCTACTAAATGCTTCAAGTTAAGCATCATTCACAAATTCTAGCTAAGTAGGAGTCTATACTTATATTTAATTGTGTCATATATATAAAACTTTATATGATTCAAGACATAACCAATAAAAAATAGAAAAAAAAATTAAAACTTTGAATTACACGGCCAAATAGTATTACAATTGCACAATTTTATATATATTGAATTTATATTTGCAAATTGTTACATTGAAACCAGGCCCGATCCTAAAAATCGTTTGGAGATGCGATCATCAAGGGCTCAAGATTAAAAGGAGTCTAATTGATTTCTAATTTTTAAAAGACCCCAAAAAATTAACTTTTAAAGATAAAAAAATCAATTATTAAGGGGCAAAAAAAATTTTAACTTTTAAAGGTCCAATTTTTTTTTACCAATTTTTAAAAGACCTAAAGAATTTTATTTCAACTTTTAAAAACCTAAAACTCCCATCTTCTTGTTTTACTTAAGACCCAGAAATATAAAAAAGGGGCATGAATGAAATAAATAGTTGCAGTGTTGTTTTTGTAAATTATACATAAACAACAAAAGAAAGAATCATATTTATTAGTTTCTTTCTTCTTTTTTTTTTTTAAACAACCTAAATTTTTAAATCAAGAATCTCCTTTTTTTACCTTTAAAAATTCCATAAAAAAGGAGATGAAAATAATAATAATAATTATAACTAAATTTTAGTTATGTTGAAATGAATTTATCATTATTTATTTGGAAGTCCTCAATAGTTATTTATTTTACTAAATGATGAGATAATTTATTATAATTAATTGATGACGTTTGGAATTTATGCATGGACGAAACATCAAATATTAACTCTTAAAATATTATATTCTGTACTTATATTTAAATGTGTCAAAGTATAAGTTTTAAACGTGAATAATTTAAGAAAATTAAAAAATATGCGGAAACACCTTTAATTTTTTAGAAAAAAAAATGCTATGTCATTGGTGATAAATATTTATAAACAATTTTTCTCATCCCGATTTCAACTCATTAATAAGTTCAATTCTAATCTCTATCCGATCTTTTATTCTAAAATCATTATAATTAATTGATGGTGCGTAAGACTTATGCATCGATAGTGCATCAAATATTAAACCTTAACATATTGTATTCTATACTCGTATTTAAACTTTAATAATTTAAGAAAAATAATGAATACGTAGAAACACCATCAATTTTCCGAAAAGGAAAAGCAATATCATTGTTGATAAATGTTTATAAACAAATTTTCTCAATCCGATTCTAACCCGTTGATAAGTCCAATTCTAATCTCTACATGATCTTTTATTCTAGTATCATTGCAAATAATATCTAAACAAGAAAAAACTAAGGGAGCAAAGTAAGGGTGTCTCTAGTATTGCTTTTTAAAAGTGTTTTTGAGGTTAAAAAGTTCATTTGAAGCAAAAAAAAAGCTAAACAAATTACTTTTGAAAAAAATTAGAGAAGCTAAAATTTTTAGCTTTTCTTCTCCCAAAAGTACTTTTGGTACTTAATTACAAATGTGCTAAAATCATTAATTAAAAAAATTATTTTAAAATAATAAATATATATTAATATCTGATTATAAATATTTAATGGTTATATTTAAATATTTTAAATATAATTTATATATTCTAATTAAATTTTATAAATAATTAATATTTATTGCTTAAAAATATATAAAGTTTATATTTCATATATTAAAATATTAACAAGTTATAATAAATAATTTTTTATATTATGACTAAAAAATAATAATATTAATTAATTTGAAAATTATTTAAATGCATATTTGTTACTTTATAATACCATGTATAAAATGAATATTTTATTTTTTAAAAGCACTTTTCAACAATAATATTAAACACTCAAATCTTAAATTAAAATTTTCAAAAATACTTCTCAAAAGTAATACTAAATTAACCCTAAGTGCGCTACTTCAATTATTTTCTAAAATATTTGCTTTGCTGATAGCTTGTAGCATATTTTCTAGGATAAACTATAAAATTAATCGTCCAATTATTATTGTGTTTCTGTTTTGGTCAGCCAACTATGATTTTTTTTAATTTAGACACTAATGTTTTAGATAATTTTTATTTTAGTCACTCACGTATAATTTCTATTTTAGTCACTCACGTTTTAGATTGTTTTTATTTCGTTCACTCTATATTAAATGATTAATGGAAGTGATGATTTGATCTTTTTCTAACTAGTATAACGACGCATTTACTCCTCAAAACTTACGCATTCTATCAATTTAATCCTAATTCTAAATAATTCAATAAATTTAAATTTACAAGTTCTAGCAATTTAATCCTCAAACACATATAATTAAATATAATTATAAGTATATTTAAACACATATAATTAAATCTTGACAAACTTATATGTAAATTTGTGATTATGATAAATCCAAAAACTCACCCCCCGCCCAAAAAAATACAGTAATTGACTTTTCATGAAGGAAAATGTATGGTTACCATGTGATAAAATAGGATCATATTAGAAGAACAAATTTTCCCAAAGAGATTAATAACATCCTAATAGGGTAGCACATTTATGATAAGGTCATTTGGATTAGCACTTTGATTAGTAGCTTTTGTAATGTTACATAATGGGGAGAGCTCGATTATTATACTTTATTGGAATGACTTAATGACTAAATAATGTTGTACTTATTAGACGAAAAGTCAAAACTTAATTATAATTATTTGAGCCTTAATTATATATGTTCAATCGATCCCTCCGCTAACTCGATATAGCCTTGATGGTTTTCATTAATTGAAGAAAAGAAAATTAGTCTTCAATTAATGAAACGACGAACTAGAGAAATAGATCGCGTATATCACTATTGACAATGAATATGTTTTCTCGCTATAAAAGAAATATCTTGGAAATTGATTAATAACTACAATTTATTATTTAATTGAAGTTCATAGTGGAAATTAATTAATTAAGTCATCATGCTATCATAAGAATAAGTTAGTTAAATTATTTTACTCATAGATTTTAATATGATAAATTGTCATGACTTTAATGAAATTATAATTAGGTTAATTTAATTAGTTTAGTTAATTAATTAATTTAATTAAAAAAATAAATAATATTTTGGGTATATGAAAATATATGTTCAAACTTGAAAATTTTATATGAATTGATTTAAAGACCAAATAATACATATAATTAACTCAATACATGATGAGGCTTGACTGGCCCAATATTAAAAGCAAGGGGCAACAAACCCTAGTCCCAGAACACAGTTGTTGTCGTCACCCATATAGATCACTCCTACAAGGAGGTGATTTTTCCTATTAAATATTATTATTCAATTAATAATTGTTCCATTGAAGTTGATGTTATTTTTTTAATACATAGATACTAAGGGCTAGGCCAAAAAGAGACAATACAGACGAGGACATTCTGTCAAAATATATAATAATTATACTAATTATATTTTATCTTTTGATGAAAATTTTGTTTTCGATTTTTGGCTCATAAGTTTCATTAAAATTTTTTATCAATTATATTTTATCTTTTGATGAAAATTTTGTTTTCGATTTTTGGCTCATAAGTTTCATTATAATTTTTTATCAGTTTTCTATTAAAGCTCACACTCTAGCAAAACAATGTAGAGGATTGCAAAGAAGGTCAACAAGTCAAAATTCGAGAACGATACATTCTTCCTCGTAGAAAACTCAAGTATAATATTAGTGAATAGGTTTATTGTTATAAACATTACAATTGATCAATTTTGAAATAAAATTTTTAAAATTCTACTGTGCACCATTCCAATATTTTTCAAATTGAGTACTCCAATAATCATCAATGAACTCCACTGCAAAATGGTCTAAATAAGGTTGGAAGCTCCAATTCATCAAACCCATAAAGGTAGTTAGGGGCATTCATGAGTCCAAATGACATTACCAAAAATTCATAATGACCATATCTACTCCTTAAAGAAATATTCAGTACATCTAATTCTTTAACTTTGAGTTGGTAGTACCCCAACTATAAATTACTCTTTGAAAACACGCTAACAACCTAAAGTTGATCAAACAAATCATATATTCAAAGGAGTGGGTACCTATTCTTGATTGTAAATTTATTCTGCTATCGATAATCAATGCAGAATCTCAATGCTCCATCGTTTTTCTTGATAAAAAGAACCGGAGCACCCCACGATGACACACTAGGTTGGATGAAACCTCGATCAAGTAATTCTTGCAACTAAGCGTTAATATCCTTCAACTCATTCGAACCATTCAATATGGTGAAATAGAAATTGGTGTTTTACCTAGTGCAACCTCAATAGAGAATTCAATCTCCCTTTTGAGTGGCAAGCTTGGTAGTTCCTCAAGGAGCACATCTAAATAATCACAAACAATGGGAACTTCCTCCGGTTTCGATGTAGAAACTTTAGTGTCAAGAATATAGGCCAATATGCCTCACATCCTTTTTAACAAATCCTACATAAACAATGTTCTGATAATGTTAGAAAGACATTTAGGCTTCTCTCGAATAAAAATTCACTTTGGTACCATTAGAAGTTTACAAAGAAATCCTTTTCAATTTTCAATTTACTATTGCATCATGAGTTATCAACCAATCCTTAACAAGAATTGCGTCATACTTGTCAAACAGAAGTGCCATGAGATAAGCTAGAAACTCCTAACCTTGAACTTTTAAAGGATAATCTTTATACCGTTTATTAACAAGAACACTTTGTCTTAATGGATTGGTTGCACGCACATCAAAATCAATAAATTCAACTTGAAGATCTCTCTAATATACCAGTGCAATGCAAATGAATGAATACATTAACCCAAGGTCAACCAATACATGAGTAGATAGATCAAATAAAGAGAAAATACTAGTAATGATGTCAATCAGCCTTATCTCTAGCTTTAATTGCTTATGCTCATATTGGACCTTGAGATTTTGGTTTGGTAGATACCTTTCTAACAATCCTCTAACTACCCCTAGTATTACTGCTAGCCTCGACCTTGCAACCACATTGAGATATAGGAGCTGACCTTGCTAAGTATTCTTTAGCGTCATCTGCCTTATTCAAGAAATATCTTAGAAAGTGAGCCTTGGATCTACATCCAAATCATGCTCTAGTTAACTTCCAACATTCACCGGAATGTCTCTTCCCACACTAGTCACAAGTAGGTATAGTTGCTCCCCTAGTACCTCAACTACTTACAATAGAAGTAGTTTGTGGCCCTTTTGTTAGATCTGGTGGCCTAAGTGTAGTATTTTTGTTAATGTACACTTGTAATTTTTTTAACAGATTGGTTAATAAAATTACTCATGAATTACATAATTTTTATAATGTCCTCATGTGGTTTTTGGCTACGAAGGAAAGTAGAAGTAAATGCTGCTCACTAGTTGTCTAAATGTTTAACTAATACTAAGCAGTATTACGTGATCGTATTGTAATATAGAAAGACAACATATATTAGTAGACGACCTAAACATGTCCTTAGTCTAATCGAAAATTAGCAAATCGATTGAGAGACTAATATGAAGTCTATAAAGTCCAATTGGAGAGATGCTTTGTCTTGGGCATCGAAACGAATGACTCTAAGAAGATAGAGACATACATGTGACTGAATGGATTGACAGTCCATCAAACTAGACCTAAGAAAAATAGGTCTTGAATTCGTTTATAGATTTATTCACTTGTGATGTTTATAGTGTGGCATACCAAAATCCTAAGTGGATGACAGACTATGTATGCGTGACTCATATACTTTGATGTAAGTAAAAGCCTAAGTTCAAATAGATCAGGAAGTAAAAGCTGATGCGTTGAATATACGACTTCTGCAATATGTAGCGTCATTCAAAATAGTGGAATTCATAGCTTGTGACATGGGTAAATGATATCCTCTCATTTTCATTAAATGGTTAAAGAAAAATAAATGTAGCCACATGTTGTTCGTCTTTGTGATGAATGATTTTAATACCATTTAATAGTAATTGACTTTTAATGAAAGAAGATATAATGATTACCATGAGATAAAATAAGATCATAATGGGAGAGTAGGTATTATCCAAAGAGATTAAGGATATTCTATGATGGTAACACACTAATGATAAGGTCATTGAACGAACACTGAGTTGATGCTTTCTTAATGGTATGTTGTTAGGGAGAACTCAATCACGATACTATAGTGGAATGACTTCGTGACTAAATGAGTTTATAATTAATAAGCGAAAAGGCGAAAAGGCGAAACCTAATTGTAAATCATTTGAGAGCTAATTACATATATCCAATTAGTTAAAAATGAAATGAGAAATGATTCATTTGCAAATGTAGATGCATTAGTTAAAAATGATCGGGAGAATGAGTTTATGTTTTTGAGCTATTTTAAAGCCCAAAAATGAAAATAAATCATTTGATCATAGTGAACATGTTGAGTTCTGAATATTAAACATATTTTTTCGAAAATTTTACCAGAGCTAAAAATCGTCATAATTTTATCAGGGATAAAGATGGGATGATAAAATTATTTAATATAAAATATTGAAATTTATTTTGGGAAATAGAAAAATAGAATCGGGTTGGATCAAATTACAAAGTATTGGGTTGAAAAGTTCGGGAAGTGACTAAATGAGTTTATAATTAAAAGGAGAAAAATTGGAACTTAATTATAAATCATTTGAGTCTAAATCGCATATGTCCAATCAGTCCCTCTGCTAGCTCGTTGAAACTAGAAATGAATTGCATGTTGAATCAAATGAATAGAAATGGTGAAAAGTAGATTATGAGAAATTATTTGAAAATGGAGAAAATGATTATGATTTTCTCCAAAATGAAATTGAGAAATGAAAACATTTGGAAAAGATTATGGTTTTCTCCAAATTAAAATTGAAATTGAAAATGGAGTAATGAAATGACCTGGAAAATGAATTTATGTTTTTCGAATTAAATAAAGTTCGAAAATGGAAATAAGTCATTTGGTCATAATGAATCATTGAATATGAAAAAATTAAATATATTTTATCATAGATTCTTTTACGGTAAAATCGTCATGATTTTAACAGAATTAGAATTGGGTTGAGAAGATTATTTAATTGGAAATATATTAAGATGTTTATTTTTGGAAATAGAAAAATAAATATTGAGTTGGATCAAATTATAAAGTATTGAGTTAAAAGCCCTAAAAATACTTGTAATTGGACCCGATATGGGAAAGGCCTAAAAGTTCTCATGTTAAAGGGGTGCACGATAAACCATAGTATTATTAATTAGGGTTGCCACCACGTATACTTCTGGTTAGACTAAGAGTTTGTTTTTCTAGTTGAAATAAACTTCTAATCAACAACGGCTCTACCTATTCTCCCTATAAATAGATGTCAACAGTAGTGTTATTTACACAACTTTCAGATATTGTTACTCTGCCCCAAAATAGAGAGAATTTATTCTCAAGTATTGAATTTATTTTCCAGAATAACAAATTCTGTTGGTTTCTATTTGAGAAAAGATTTTTCATTTTCACATTAAAGAAAAGAAAATTATTTCTAGTTTTGTGTTTTGATTCAAATCGTTTAAGCTCACACTCGAAGTAGTTCATGGTACGAGAATAACAAAGAAGATCATTTGGTTGAAAGTCGAGAACGACAAGGATCTGACTCTCTGAAAACACAGATGTGAATTCGATCTAGGGTTTATTTCTATAAATATTACAAATCGGATTGGTTTTCGAAATTTTTAATTTTTGCTACGCAAAAAAAAAAAAATACTATTTTCGACGCAGAATTTTTCCAAATCCTTTATCACTAGGTTTTTAAATCTCTTGTGCTTTCGAAAGGGAAGGGTCAGAGGAGTGACCTCTCTAATTTTTAGCCCTTTTTTGTCGATGAAGGAGGTAGGGAACTAGGATAGTTTCTTTTTTTTAATAATTGTGGCCCTTAAACATTGCTTGTTGCTTGTAGGTTTTAATATTTTCCACCTTTTGTTCCCTCTCATATAGGGCGGTAAACTCTCTCAACTTGAGGGCTCTCATCAACATCCGTATGTATTCCTTAAGGCTTATTAAAATCTAGTACACATTTCTTCATTCATCGTCACAAGTTCCCTCCATATTTGCTTGGCAACACAAATTCTCGTTCATACTCAACCATAAACATGTTACCTTGCTTCAATTAAATAAACTATCCCTTCTTGTTCTTCTCCTCTATATAGAGGTGGCTTACATATTTCTTATGGAATTCAATATGAAAGAAACCCCAATTAACTCGATCTTGGGGTGTCATTGTGGTCAAAGTAACCCACCATTAATATGCCTCTTCCTTGAGTAAGGAGTGTAACGCCCCAAACCCGACCGGGACGGTCCGACCCAAATTTTGAACGTCACATTTACCGTCAAAGTGACTCTCCGTAAAAACCACCCTAAAACACACCAACTGACCAAACATACCACCCAAACAACTACAAAATATTTAATAAAATGACCTTTAAAATTTTTGTTAAGCATACATGTAAGAAGTAGAGCGTTTTTTAAAAAGGCTATATTTGTAAAGACTTAGAAAGCCGTTTAGTTTTAAAATGTATAATTAGATTTAAAACATATATAGAAAAACTCCATTTCATAAAGTTCAAAGTTAGTATTGTAGGGTTACAAGTATAAATCTTATTTTAGAAACTTTATTAAAACATCTCGCAAGACCTCACAACATTATTGATTAATTAGTAGACATTTAATAGTTTACATGACTTGATCGAATTCTGTGTTACATATCATGCATACCAAGCACACCATCGAATCCAATTCACACATAAAACACCTAAGGTTTACCTCGATGACCAGGGTCTCTTCAACCTGCACTTACAAATTAGTCAAATTGTCATTCAAACCAAATACCAAACAATCATAATCAATCAGCTCAATCATCAATCAAAAGTAGTAATATAAGCTTCAAACCAAAGAATTAATTAGTCCATAATGTTCAATGGCAATCCGATAATTTACAACCCAACAATTATAAGTAAGTCTAAGACTAAATCCCATAACTTGGTCCCACATTGTCTTCCTCATTAGGTTTTTGGAACACAACAACATACCCAGGTATAGCTTCGCTATGGATCACTTGGATAGCTCATTTCCACACATCCTTGTGTTCTATACCACTATAGTATTATAAAATAAAGGGAATGAGCTTGGGAAAGCTCAGTGAGTACAGATGCATACAACATCAGAAAACGCGAAACAACAACAATCACATTCATATAGTTCACATACGAACCAATCACACATAACTGTTCTCACATGGCAGCTCGCATGTAACAATTTGCATACACCATTCAGTTCATACATAGGAGAGTTCACATACATATGGGTTTACATATAAGAAGTTCACATGTAAGCATTTCACATAAAAGCAGTATACAAATAAATAATTCACAAACAATCAGGTCGCGTACTAAACACATCAATAATTCACATACCAAATAACTCAATTTTGGACAGTTCGCAAATAGCAATTCTCACATAAACAATTCACATACAATAATTCACACATAAACAATTTGCATGTTATAGTTCTCACATAAACAGATTACAGATAACAATTCATACATAATTAGTTCACATACAATAGTTCACATATAATCATCTTAATTTAGTGATATATTGGCAGACTGTGAAATGGACACAGA
Source organism: Kokia cookei (assembly GCA_039519145.1). Lineage (NCBI taxonomy): Eukaryota > Viridiplantae > Streptophyta > Magnoliopsida > Malvales > Malvaceae > Kokia > Kokia cookei. The sequence continues at coordinate 19,955,930 of CM076903.1, read as the reverse complement.
ATCATACGATTACATTCATTGGATAAATGTATCTCCTCATAATACCTCTATTTTGGACTCAAAGAGTCACTCGAATCATCATGTAAGTGTAGCACGAAGGCTCGCACTCTTCTCATAACACCTTACATTATCATTTGTGAATGGAGCATTGCTCAACATTCCCTTATCCCTCCACTCATTCATCAGGGCCACAAATGCCCTACCACTATATATATGGGTGAGTACTCACAATCCTATGGCATGCCAACTATATTCAACGATTCCAGAATTCATTATGCCAATATAACAGATATATACATACACATTTACAGTTCACATCATTTTAGGTTCGTAGTAAATAGAGCTCGCAATTTGCAAAATACAGTTCAAAGTTACAATACATCATATTTTGAAAGCAATAAGACTCACAATGCACAGTTCACAACACATGATCATATAGTTCGCAAAGCATTAAGCTCGCAAACACAGACATCAACACGCAATAATAGGGTTCGCATACAATATAACAAATCTCATACAATACGTAGGTTCACACATCACAAATTAAGGTTCGCACGCAAAATATACATTTATTCTCAGGGTTCGCATATTATAACCTGCGTTTGCATGCAATATCATAGGTTCACACACAGCATAGCAGATATTGCATACCACATGGGTTCGCAGATCACTATTAAAGTTCGTATAACATGTAAGATCACATACAGACAGATTCATACCAAACGTAAGGGTTCCAACAATAGGGGAAAGAGTTCACACATCACATAAAAGAGTCTGCATAACATATAAAAGAGTCCGCATAACATATAACTAGCAAGCAGCATGAAAGTAGGGGGTCGCACGTCTTACTCAGCTTCTAGTAGTGTGCGACCTTGTTTTCAAATGCAGTATACAATGTACTCACCTTAGTTCACCTCGCTGCATCAATTAGGTGACCTTGTGTTTGCCTTTGTCTCTACTTGATGATGCTCCACCAATATTCACAGCTTCACACAGAAGCATACATGTTACTTATCGTCTGAAATAACTTAACACTTACTCTACTCAATCACAACTAATGATCTACGTAATCTCTACTGAGCTTGCACATTTTTTTAACTTAACCTATCTTCTCTCACTTAACCTTCCTACCTCGTAGGTATTAACAGATCTAAGCTTATTAACTAAGTGTGATCTAACTTGACTTTTATCCTTCAAACTCAAGCACTTTTCATCATCTTCCTCAAGAATAAAACCATTTGGTTTACAAATTTTCTTAAAAAATATGTTAAATAAAATCGTAAAACATTTCAATCGTATCAAAGCTCATTAAAAATAATTTTAGCCACTTCTTAGCTCCGCCAGCTTCGATCCACCATATTCATGAAACAGAACGTTTAAAAACTAAAGATCATTTATGTTTCTTATCTAAAACCGTGAATGCTCAAATCAAAAAGCATCTCATGCAGATTTAATATGAGAAACAAATTGCTTACCTTCGATCTTACTACCCTTCGTGATTTTCGAGTGTCTGCTCAATAATCGAACCAAAGTTTAAGAATAAGATAGTGTTTTACTTGAGAAATCATTAAAGAAAATAATGTTTGGTTGCCAAGAAAATTAATGAATGCAGAAATTTTGAGAGAAAATATTAATTGTTAAATGCAACTGATTTTTAAATTGTAGAGAATAAGAGAAATGCAAAGTACATGAGGTGGATATTGAACGATTATGGCTTATATAGCCAAACTTATTCCTAAAACAAGATTATTTACTCTATAAGCCCTTCCTATTTTTACTGTTGCTTTAACAACTCCCCCATTAACCATTAGTACTAATTTATTGATTTAGGTTCTCCAATTTAACTATTATTCCAATTTAGTCCTACTTAGTAATGTTATTTCCATTTATTTTATTAATCTAACTTAGTTACAACTTCAAATTCGCTAATCCTCGACTTACGATCTTGATTCTACCAGCTCGATTTTTAGGATGTGATAAGGAGACTTCACACCTCAAATAGTCTTTTGATGTGCATTGAAGCTTAATAAGGACTCTTTGTGTGTTTTATAGCCAATACTCGACCATAGACGGATCATCCCCCTTTTTACCTTTAAATTTTTCATCCCCAAAATTATGGAGTTTCTTAAATGGGGGGTTGGTGTATAGGTTAAAGAATAGGGGTCGATGGTTGAAGAACAACATATGCTATAAGAGGGAAAGGTGGTCCTTGAGGTTGGGGAGCTGGAGGAGTCTCTCACATAATGATCAAATCATTGATTCATGTTAAAGAAAGCATCCCTCACCTCACCACCAAGTCCATGAGGGGCTTGAGGATTTGGAGATTTTTTGTTAAGGGTAGGAGCATTACTTTCTACCTTCTCGTCAATCGCATGTTTGGAATTGGCAGACATTAGTGATCTATAAAAGAAATTGAAGCCAAATTTAAGTTAAAAAATACATTATAGACCATTATGCCATGTACTTCTAGACTCAATGCAATGACTCATTTTAGTCTTAGAATCGACCAAACTCAAGCTTTAACACCACAAAATGTAAACCCCTCACCAGTCTCGATGATTGATATGGATGGGAGATGCCACCTGACAACTTTCGTGTCAAAATATCAAAATTATTTAATAAATTAAACAACAAAATATTTTTATAAAATCATAGAAAATAGATAAAAATCAATTTTGAGTTTTTAAATATTGTAAAAAACATTTTGAATCGATTTATGGGTGTTCAAAGGTGTTTGAGACCATATATGGGCCTTAGGGGGTTTTCCACGAAACATTGTAATAATACTATCAGGACCCCAGATATCAATACCTAAGGTCTTAGGGGGTCCAAACTTAGGTCCTTGTACTATTCTAGAAACATTCTACCAAACAGCGTGTGATACCTTTGACAAAAGTACGAACCTTGGGCACTTGGGTAGCATTTTTTGCACTATTTTAGCTAGAAATAGATAATTACACATGGTTATCACACCCAAGGTGTAGAGGACTAAATGTTTTATTTCTAAACACTAAAAGTTCAATTCAAAACACCTTTAAACAATATAACCAAGAAAAGATACTTCAAAAACAAACATGTAAAGGCAAAACTCATCATAAGGCTTACTCAATTTAAATCATTAACTAACAAACCATCCATAGAATAAGACTAGCAAATTAAAACATTCAAATGAATGTTACCATCACAAACCAAAGCTCAAAATTCTAGTGACTTACATGCATACATGCAAAGTGAAACTTCTTTATTATCATGAACTTAACAAAACAAGAAAGCTTTCTATTTCTACATCACCACTAACATTTCAAGTGCTAACTGACAAATAAATAAGCATATTTATACAAATTAATGTCTCAAGTACATGCCAAAATATAAAAGTACACAAACTATAGCCTTCAATTTCTACATAACCACTAACATTTCAAGTACTAACTAAAATAAGAAATAAGCATATTTATACAACTTAATGACCAAAGTAAATGCCACAACATATAAATACACAAATTTCATACTCTCTTGTATTCATGATGGTAGTGTGATGCTTCCAAAAGAGGGTGATGACTTTAATGATCTGAGAGTGAAATCTACACGCAAAAGCAACAATGTAAGCATCACTTTAATGCCAAAATATATACTTACCTTGCCTCACAAAGGTCATTCCAACTCCATGCTCAAAAAGAATATGATTAATTCATGCATAGAATATAGAAAGCTATAGATTAACTAATAGTTAAGGCAAATAGCATACACTTTTGCAACTTATAAGTCATTCCCACATCAATTCGATTTTAACTTATAATCATATATTGAATTTATGCCACTGCAATCTTGGTAAAATAGGACTCGGACACTATAGGACTCCACATACATCAATAAGCTCAAAATATAATGCTCGAAGATAACTAAACTCTAGTATATTGTATAATCCCAATGGTTGGCAACAAATGCTCAACTAAAGGTATCATAACAAAACTTCAAAATATATCGCACAACCCCAAACCCCACATAATACCAATACAAACCTCCAATGTAAATCATGCACATATGATCCTAACTAAGATGCTAACTAAGATGCTAACTACTAGACTAAGCCCTACTGGATAATATATTTTGATATAACAAATTAAAGTTTTTTTTAATAAAAGTAAAGTTCAACAAATTGATAATATCAAGTTGAAATGATTTAGTTGAGTCAAACATTTTCAAATATGTTTTAACCATTTTCAAACAAGTTAAAATTGCTCCAGGATAAAAAGTATCAGTACTTTTTGTCTAAGTATCGATATTTTATGTGATGCCGATACTCCTCTGATAAAAGATACCAAATGAGCATTCTGTTTTATTAAACCCTAGGAAGTATCGATCTGTTATTTATATCTTTCGTAAAGGTATCGATAGTTTGCCCAAGGTATCGATATCCCTCCTCCAATGGTCACTGAAATATTCATTTATTAAAGAAATTATCGATACCCTTTTAGTAGGTATTAATACTCGTTGCTGCAAGTGTAGTTAATGAGCTGATATTTCATCCCCAACGGTCATATTTAATTTCCCAACAACCACAACGGTTGGAAATCACTTAGAGGGTATAAATACCATCTTACAAAGGTCTAGCAACAAGAAGAGCAATGTGCAAAGCTTAAAGATCAATCAAAACAACATAGAGCTTAATTCTTTCATACCTTTTCTTGTAAACACTTGTGAGCTTTCATTGTATTCATTTAGCTCAAGTGTTCTTTGTATTTGTGCTTAATTGGCAAACATCCTGATCTTGTAAGGGTTGTTCTTTTTGTTTGCTTATTGTTTCTCTTTTGAGAGAGGTCTAAACTTAAGGTTTGGGTAGAAACCTTAAGGTAGTTCTCTCTTAAGATTTTGGGGTATAAGTCATAAGAGAGATTGTAAGGTGTTTAAACTTAAGGTTTGGGTAGAAACCTTAAGGTAGTTCTCTCTTAAGATTTTGGGGTATAAGTCATAAGAGAGATTGTAAGGTTAAACCTTATCCTCAAAGGTTATACAAATATATTGGATTTGAGAAAATCCTTAGTTGTGGAAAGCTAAGGTAGTAGAGTAGGCAATGGGGGCCGAACCACTATAAATCATTGTGTTCTTTGTTGCAAAATTTTTATTGCTTCTACCGCAACATCTCAAAGGCTGATTCAACCTCCCTTATTGACATTCTCGAGTTGATCCATCGAGCTAACACTAATCTTATCCTAACTCTTCTACCAAGCTTACATAAGCGTAAAGACAATTTTTAATGAGAATTTCACACTTTTTTCATGATTCACAATGCCAATAAAAATTGATTTACTCTTTTTCATAATAATATGGGGTCTTTAGACCCTTCACAAACACATATCTCATTTCAGTGTTCATTTTATCATTTTCAACTAAATTCCATTTTATTCAATGCATTAATCATATCATTACATACTCATGACTCATTCTTACATTTCTTAGCTTAAATATATTCATCATCATCACACACACATGACCAACTAAATGGTTTAACTTAATTTTTATTGAATATTGTTATTTAGTTTTGTTCAAAAGTTTCCACTCTCCACAAATGATAACCACTTCTAATGATCACTAGAGAATTTATAATAGGCTTTTGATTCAAAATATCATCGTCTAACTAGTCAAAATTGTAATCTGTCCAAAGATCCAATTAGATCATTGGAGCTTCGAATAAAAGATTTTTTAAATTCATACACTCCGATAAATTATTATTTGATAATATATTTAAATATATAATTGTAAAAGTATAAATAATTGTAATATAAAAATAACTTTTGAAAATTTAATTATTTATAAATAAGAAAACGAGTCATCCGACCAGATGGAATATAAATTAAATAAGGAACTTGAAAAGATGGATTTGCAGACTAGCTTAGCGGAATCCGTATAATGCAAAAGCTACAAGCAAAAGCCGAACTTATTTCAATGATGAACCTCTCCAACTATGATTCACTTCGCCTTTCCTAAGAAAGGAATTCATAAACGTTGCATCTGCTAGTATAGTGCTCATGTTTTCTTTTCTTTTCGAGACCAACAACGTCTAAAGAGAGATTTGAACCAATTAAAAAACATCTAAAGAGAGAAACGTTTTCATTTTGTTTATTAAAAATAAAAAGAAAGAAGAGAGACAACCCCAAGATTAGAAAGTTGCCAAAAAAAGTTTACTTTGAGAGTAAAATAAGAATCTATCACCTGTTTTGATCTTTGGGTTGAGGTTAAGAATCTTCTTCTTCCTCTTCTTAAGAATCTTTTATTATTAGTTTTAAAAAAAAATTGTTGGTGGTCTATATGGCATCCCTGCAGAACAAGTATTGCATTCTTTTTGCTTCTGCTTTTAACTCACAAAAGACTGGAAATTCCAATCCTTTTTATAGAAATGGATTGCAATTTCTTTGATTATCTTCCAACGTCAAATATGGCTTCTTCTTTCTTTCTCTTCCTCTTCCTCAGTTTCTCTCTTGTTTGTTCTCATGGTATGTTGCCTCTTCTTTTTGTTGGTTTCTTACTGAATACGGAAGATAACTAAGGTGAATGTGGGATACTTTTTCTATTATTTTTAAGATCATACCACATCATTGGCATCCATAAGAATATTTAGCTAAAAAATCCATGTAGGTGAAAAGTCTCTTGTTCACAATTACCGATATGGTTGCTTTGATTTTTTCACCAATATTTCTTCAGCATGCTTTTCTCAATATATATATATATATTGGTTAGTTAAGTGTGTTTATGAAAGCTTATGTTACGTTGTGCAGTATCAGCAAAACATTCAGTGACATGGACATACGGAGTAAACTACGGGAGAATAGCGGACAATTTACCGGCACCCGGAAGTGTAGTAACCCTCCTAAAAGCCGCAAAGATAAACCACATTCGAATCTACGATGCTGATCATGGAGTTCTTACGGCTTTCAACGGTTCCGGTATAGAAATCATAGTTGGACTTCCCAATGGGTACTTGAAAGAAATGAGCACAGGGGAAGATCGGGCGATGAATTGGGTTAAAGAAAACATACAAGCATTCCTTCCGGGAACCCGAATCCGAGGAATCGCCGTGGGAAACGAGATCTTGGGCGGTTCCGATATGCAACTTTGGGAAGCCTTATTGCCTGCAGCAAAGAACATTTTTGTCGCTGTTTACAGGCTGGGTTTAAAGGAGATTGTTCAAGTTTCAAGCCCACATTCAGAGGCTGTTTTCGCCAATTCTTACCCACCCTCGGCCTGCATTTTCAAACCCGATGTTGTTCCATTCATGAAGCCACTTCTACAGTTGTTTTCTCAGATTGGTTCACCCTTTTATATAAATGCCTACCCATTTTTAGCCTATAAGAATGATCCTCAACATATTGACATTAACTACGCTTTGTTCAAAGATAACCGTGGGATTTACGATGCCAAAACCAAGCTTCATTACGATAACATGTTTGACGCTCAGGTTGATGCGGCTTATTCCGCATTGGAGAAAGCTGGTTTTAACAAAATGGAAGTCATTGTTTCGGAAACTGGTTGGGCTTCGCGTGGGGATCCTGATGAAGCCGGTGCCACGGTGAAGAACGCCAGGACTTACAATCGGAACCTTCGCAAACGGCTGACCAAAAAGAAGGGAACCCCGTTGAGGCCCAAGATCCCTGTCAGGGCTTATGTTTTCGCTTTGTTTAATGAAAATTCCAAGCCTGGACCAACCTCTGAGAGAAACTTTGGGTTGTTTAAGCATGATGGTAGCATTGCCTATGATATTGGATTCACTGGCCTTGTTCCTTCTTCAGCATCCCCTCTCTCTTTTAAGGTATGCTTTTCTTTTCTTTGTCAATTTAAACTTGTGTAAGTAGCATTGCTTTGACGATTTTTTTCCTCCATTGATTTTTAGGATATTGCAGCTCAGGGATGGTTAAGTTGGTCTTACTCTTTGCTCTTTATGGCTTGCAGTGTGGTTCTACAGCAGGGTTTAGGCTTGTAAATACCCAGAGCCATAAATTAACTTTGTTTTCTTTGACAATGTAACTAATAAATATTAGAAAGAAATTAATCATAAAAGAAAAGAAAAGAAACTGGAGTTGAATAAAGATGAAAATAGCCAATTTTGTGTTTAATTGAGGTTCGGTATTGGTGCTCATTTTCATTTGGGTGACTTTGATTGGACGAAAAAGTAAACGAATGGAAGGGTAGAAATTTTTTTTTTGATTATTCTAAATTGAAATGAGGAAAGAAGAGAAAACCAAAGAGAAATGCATTTCAAAATTATATAATTTTTAAATATTTTATTTTCTTTCCGATCAATCAACTAAAGTCTTAAGAGTGGTAAAAAACCCCACCAACCCAAAATTAATAATGATTCCAAAGTTTTAAAATAAAAAACCCACCAAAAACCAGAAATTTTTTTGAATGAATAGTACCGGACTTTATTATAATTAAACTGAGTCCAAAACCAAAACCCAACCGAATAGCGAAGATCAAAACCAAAAAGCCTGAAACAAACATAGGCCCAAAACAACAACAATAAAAAAAAACTAAAAGATAAGCAAACAAGAAAATAAAATTAAAGAGCACCCACCATCTAGTCAAATTAATGGATTGACAAAACCCCCTTCGCCAGATAAACTTTGTTGTCGTTTGCAGTCCCCCGGATACTTTTGATATTAGTTAAGCAAAACATCTTGTATCTTCTTCTCCGAAAATGAATAGTCGATCCATCTCTTAGTCAGGTTCCCGTTCATACTGTCTACCCAAACCCAATGTCCGAGTAGTATGAAATGGAATAGCACCGATCAGGTAAACCTCCTCACCTCTCTTTAAACTTTCTGACGCAATGATGTGAGCCATTTGATTTGCATGTCTTGAGATGTGTTTCAAATAGATTTTGTGGAAACGGTTCTTATTCTGATGGATATCTCGAATATAGGCTCATATTTGTGATGTATCTTCAACATTAGACTGACCTTTTTTATAACTGTCAATGCATCCCCTTCAATTTCAACTGCTTCAAACCCCATATCCACCCCCATTCTGACCGCATAAGAGCAAGCAAGAGCTTTCGCCGCGAACGGAGAGGTAATCCGATCCTGCAAAACTGATTTCGAGATTAACACCATCCCCCTGTCAACCCTAGCCGTCAATCATGTTGCAGATTTAAAAGATTGTTTGTCAAAAGCCGCATCAAAGTTTATGCGAACCATATTAGCCTCTAGGGTCTCCATTCCATCAATGTAAGTTTGATGGTAGGGTTTTTGAAATTGAGATTTTCATTTTCATGCATAAAATAGATTATTTTATCTACTATTACTCTGCTAGAGTTGTTTTGCCCCTAATGAATTTTTTGTTCCTTTCATTCTAGATAACCCACAAAGCATAAAAAATTAGGCGACATTGTCTACTTGAGCCTTCCCAAAATATCTAGGTAAGCCAATCCCAATATTTTAGAGTAGGTTTGGACAACACCAAAGCTAATTTAAATAATTCCATACTGCAATTGAGACATGACATTCTCGAAATACATGAGTTGAGGTCTCCACGCCCACACCACATATTGGGCAAACTAAACACACTTGAAGACGTCTATACTTTAGGTTGGCTAGCGTAGGCAGGAAGTCCCAAGAGACTTTCCAAGTTGTAATTTTTTGCTTTTTTGGGAGGTTAAGGCTCCATAATTTCTTATAAAAGGATTTCATTTCTTTTTTGTATTTCATTAGAGCACTAGAAGAAGTAAGAGTATCAGTCAGTAGTTTATATCCTCTTCTAACTGTAAATTCACCAGAGGGTTCACCCTTCCACACCAATTGATCATCATGTACCATTAAGGCCAGAAGGATTCACAAAATTATGTCAACATCTTCCATAGAAAAGGTATTACGAAGTAACCCAACTCTCCAAGTTCTATTCGAGCTATCGATATAATCAGATACTTTAAAGCTATCATTTCCATTAGCCACTCCACTTATTTTGTAACTAACAGAACTTGGTATCCAAGCACAACCCCTTCTTAAGAAGACCTCGAGTAGCCCAAATACTTTACCAGGTATAAGAAGGTAATCTCCCCAACCTAGCATCTAAGAAGTTGTACCTCGAAAAATATTTAGCTTTTAACACTCACGTTAATAACGAATTCGGATTATTTAAGAGATGCTAACCTTGCTTCGCTAATAACATTAAGCTAAACTTGGTAAGACTACGAAACCTCATGCCCTTAATCTCTTTTAACTCACATAGTCGACTCCATTCGCACTAATGTATACCTCGTCAACCATGAACTTTTTGCCACCAAAACCTAGACATTAAGATCTCTAACTTTATACAAAGTGATTTAGGTAACAAAAAACACATCATAGAGTACGATGGAGTAGCTTGAAGAACATCTTTAATAAAACTTCCTTACCCCCTTGAGATAAGAACCTTGTGCTCTAGGTATCAAATTTTTGACTAATTCTATCCTTTAGACCCTGAAACACCAATTTCTTACTTTTTCCCACCAAATTTTGGAGGCCCAAGTAATGCTCTTGATTATTTGAATACCTTATACTCAATATTCCTGACATCATCAATCTTTTCTCTTCCAACACATTAGCGCTAAAAAACACTGATGACTTATCAAAATTTATACACTGAATAAAGCAATTTGCATACTTCTTTAAAATCATTTTTAAAATGTGAATCCCTCTTTTCATTCGTTTCCCCAAACAGCATACAGTTATTCGCAAATAATAAGTGTGTAATCTGAGCCCTGTGCTTGACACTTTTATCTTACCCTTTTGCAATGCCCTATTCATAAGAACCGACAAACCTTCATTGCAAATCAAGAAAAGAAAAGGACTTAAAGGATCACATTGGGGTATCCCTCTACTTGGTTTAAAACCTCTCTCAACTTTCCTATTAATAATCACCGAATAAGAAATAGATGAGATACAATGCATAATCAAATCAAGCTAAGGCACAACAAAACCCAAATGCTTCATCCTGACACGAAGAAATCCTCATTCAACCCTATCGTGCGCGTTACTCATATCTAGTTTAAGAGCCATAGAGCCCTTTTTACCCAAACATTTTTGTCTAAAGGAATGCAAGATCTCATAAGCCACTAGTATATTATTAGTAATCAAATGACTTGGCACAAAGGCACTCTGGCACTGTCAATGCAAACCTTCAACACACGTTGAAATCGATTCTCTATCGTCTTAGCAATCAATTTATAGAGTACAGTGCACGAGCTTATAGGTCTAAAATCTCGAAGATTTGTAAGATGGGGAATTTTCAAAATTAAGATAATTTTAGTAACATTTAGGGATTCAAGCATCATACATTCGTTAAGGACCTTCAAACTATAATCAATAATCTCCCTACCCACGATATACCAGAAATGCTAAAAGAATAAAATCGGAAAGCCATCATCCCTAGAGGCTCTCGTTGGTCCCATTCTTTTCAAGTACATAATCAACTCCTCCTTAGTATACTCTTCACTCAGCATCGCATTAGCTTCAATAGAAATATATTGCCTAACCTATCCCCAAAAACGATCTGCAAGGACAATACCTTTATAAGTGAATAAGTCTTTGAAATACTGTAATAACCTGATTTTCAGTGGTGTTGAAAATAGTGGTTTTAGGACCACAATTTTGAGGAGTCGAGTCATAAATATTAGTTATTTAATATTTTTAATGTCATGAGTATCGTATTAAATTTTGGTTAAGAGATTTTATTGTTTAGATAGTTAATTAAGCAAAAAGGATTAAATCGTAAAAGGTACAAAAGTAGAGTTAATAAACTAAAGGGATCAAATGATTGAATAGACCTAAAGTATTCTAGTGGTTGCATTATAATGTAAAGTATTAAAGATAAGTGGGATTAATTAAAGTTAAATAATGATTGATTAAGTTAATTAAGAAAGTCCAATTATTTTTAAAAAATGCCATTAGGTATATAAATTAAATTAAAAAGAGAAAATGAAAAATTTCACTTCATCTTCTTCACACATTCGGCCAAGAGGAGAAGAAATTAGCGTTTTTCATTTCCAATTTTGAGCTTTGATTTGGGTAAGCAAATGATAATCGTTTTTAGTAATTTTTATGTTTTTAAGTCCGTATAAGCTTAATCTAGCTAATCCAAGGATCAATTTGCAAATCTATCAAATGTTATGAAAATTTTCATTTTTGAATATGCTTGTTCTTGAAAGCTTGTAATATATTTGAATGCTTGAGTTAAATCTTTTTGTAAAGTGATTTTGATGGAATTAGGGTTTAAGGACTAAAATGATAAATAGAGAAATTTGTGTGTATTTGTGTAATAACTTAAATTCACGGGCATCGAAAAAGTGAGTTATAAGGCCTCCATATTAGTAAACCGAGTTCGTAAATAATTACTAGGAGTAATTATGAATTTGTAGTATGTTTAATTAGGCATTGATTAGGTGAATTTAGTTTAATTTAGAGTAATTAGTAAAAAAGACTAAATTGAATAAGGGATGAAAGTCTAATTATGGATTAAAAGAAAGAAAGAGGGTCTAAAATGTCAATTATGCCTATTTCATAATTCGAGGCAGCAAAACAATGAGAAAAATCTAAAGATTTTTAATGATTTAAGTTACTATTAATTAATAATAAAATATAATAGTATAAATTATTATTTAATTGATATTATCTTATTAGATTGATGGAATATATATATATATTAAAGCCAAATGTATGGTAATAAAATATACATGTGTAAAAATTATATTTGTACATTTGTAAAATAAATATTAATTTACTTATTATTTAAGCAAATAAATATTTATAATTTATTAATATTATTACTAACTAATATATATATAAGACATAAAAGAATAAAGAAAAGAAAAAGAAACAAAAGAAGGAATAGAAGAACAGAAGCTTAAACGAAAAAGGAAGGGAGAAAAGGGAATGAAAAGGAAAAAGGGGAAATTAGAATTTTGAAGCTTTAAACTTAAATTGGTAAGTCAATTAAGTCATTTTTTCTTAAATTAGATGTTTTAGAAGCTTTAGAACAAAGTTTTGATGAAATTAAGTTGTTTTAAGGTTTTTGAACATAGTTCATGTTGAACAAAATAGTGAATTACGGAATTAATTGAATGAATTTCAAGTTAGAATTGATAAAGAGATTAAATTGTAAAAGAAGCTATAAGTTTTGTGATAGAGGAATTAAATTGAAAAAAGGAAGGGAGAAAAGGGAAGGAAAAGGAAAAAGGAGAAATTAGAATTTTGAAGCTTTAAGCTTAAATTGATAAGTAAATTAAGTCATTTTTTCTTAAATTAGATGTTTTAGAAGCTTTAGAACAAAGTTTTGATGAAATTAAGTTGTGGTCTTAGAAGTTTTAAGGTTTTTGAACATAGTTCATGTTGAACAAAATAGTGAATTACGGAATTAATTGAATGAATTTCAAGTTAGAATTGATAAAGAGATTAAATTGTAAAAGAAGCTATAAGTTTTGTGATAGAGGAATTAAATTGAAAAAAAAATTAAATTAGGGTTTTATTATGAACATTAGATAGTTGAGTAGAATGTAGAAGGAAATTGAATAAAAATAAAGTATGAATTGAGTTAGAAAAATAAACGAGTTAATTAGGATTAAATTGGAATTAAGGTATAAATTGGATAAAAATTCAATTATTATTATAAATTAGTGTTTTAATTAATAGCGTAAATTATTATTATTTTCGTAGCTAGTAAAGAACCCGAACCATCGGCACAGAAAGAAAAGGAGAAAATTATTGAGGAGTAATCGTGAAATCCGGGTTTGTATTACTATAATCTGAATTATTTATTATTTAATGTTTATTTCAATATTTATATTTAATAAGTGAATATAAGGTAAGCGTTAATATTGAGATGAATGAAAATTTATATTGAATTAATAGTATATTTGAATTGAATTTGAATGATTGATGATCAAAATTGAAAGTGAAAGTGAAATTGGAATTGAAAGTGATATGAATTGTAAATTGAAAATCCCTATTAACTAGTCGGGTTGAGTCGGATATAGTTGGCATGCCATAGGATTGGAAGAGTTCAGAGATACTTCGACCTTGAGTCGATGAGACACTGAGTGTCATTATTTAACTTCGGATAGATTCGATGAGGTATTGGGTACCACTTTACTTCGGCTAAGTCGATCAGACACTGAGTGTCACTTTATTGCTTCGAATTATTCGATGAGACACTGAGTTCTATTCTTGTGTGTTTGGTTGGATTCGTGTATCCGTCGAGGTCCGAGTATTGTTAATAGGGGTAAACAATGTGAAAAAGAAAAATTGAATAAAAATGAAAAAAATTGATGCATATAAAGTGATATGTGATGAAATTGAGAAAAAAGAATGAAATAGATAAATCAAAGGTTTCAAAAGTTATTAGTACCTAATTGTTTATGATATTTGGTTGTTATTTGGTTAAATTGATTTGTTATTGATATTGAATGAAAGTGGTGTATAAATTAAGATAATATGTGTTCATGTATTATATGATTGATTATGTGAATTTATTTGGTTATTTATAATTTGAATTATAGTAATACCATTAAGTGTGAAATACTCAGCGTACGGTTGTTTCCATGCGCAGGTTAGTAGAAATTAAGGTTCTAGTTTAGCATCTAGATCGATCTTGACCTCAGTATAAATTTGGTGATGTAATTTTTCCTTTTTGGTAAAAGTGACATGTATTAAGTGTTGTATAGGTTACATGTATATACTTGTAATATTGGTTGTAAAAAAAAAATACTATATTTTGATATTAGTTTAATAAAATGGTAAAGAGTATATTATAAAATTTGGAAATAAGTTTGAATGAAAAATGAATAAAGTTATTAGTAAATTTTGAGTAATATTAAGAATATTTAATTATTAAATTAATATTTTAATGAATTGATTATGATTTAGGTGAATTTGAGTATAAATTGTTTTGGTTGCGGGATTGAAATTGCAGGGAAGGTTAGATTTTATAAAGGGGGTTATATCGAGTTCGAAAAAAAAATTTACAAAAAATCTGCGGAGTACTAGAACAAGTCCCAATTTCCTTTCTAATATGTATTTTGAGCCTCGAGGTTCTAATTAAGGGACTTTATGATTATTTTATAATATGTTTATTTATTATTTGTAAATTGTTCGATATCTCTAGTAATACCTCATAACTTTGTTCTAACGACGGGTTAAGGTTAGGAGGTGTTACAATTTGGTGTGAAATAATTGAAGAGTAGAGACTTGCGAAAACATACGACTTTTCGGCTAGTGTTGGCTGTAAGAGGAAAGTTTATTTTGCATGTATCGTGTTTAAGGACTAAAATGAATAAAAGTAAAATGTTAGGGGTAAAATAATAATTTTACTAAAAAGGATCGAATTATGCTATACGATCTGATTGTGTGTTTTAAATGCAAGAAATTGAATGATTAATGGATGTAGACTACAATTGTGCTACAGATCGCAGAAAAGGGAAATTGATGGATTTGTCCTTAAAGTCTTTCCTCAACTGCAATTCAGTTCGGTATGCCCTTTAAAAGGTACTGTTGCGATGGTTGGGGTACCACATATGTTGCGAGTCCTTGACAGCTCGTGTGAGTAGCATCGTGATTTAGAAAAGAGATATGAATCCTAAATGGATTATAGGCTCTTCAATGGTTGGGACTTATGCTTTATGCATGCTCCCGATAGCTCGTGTGAGCAGCATCGTTAAGGGGACAATATAGATAGACACCGTACCGATGGTTGGGGTACCGTATATGTTGTGAGTCATCGATAGCTCGTGTGAGCAACATTAGGTACTGGTAACAAAAAGTTATAAACATGGTAATGAAAGTTGTATTTAACTCAAGAAACAATGAGATTATCTTGGCTTGGTTGAGCTATAGTTGCTTATTACAAATGTTGGTAACTCTTTAAACTATCGAACTTACTAAGCTATGAAGCTTACCAAAGATGCTGTTGTTGTTTTGTAGATCGTTTTGCTGATTGAAGATCAGATCATCTTCATCGCTTCGAAGTCAAATTATCGTGGAGTTTGTTAGTAGTTTTTGCATCACTCGGTCTTATGACATTTACTAGGATGATGTTTTCCTTTGCTTATGTTTTGGATTGAGAAAATCTTATTATGTTGATGAATGAAGCAAATGCATGTTGTGCAAATTGGAATATAGACTTGTAATTACTATGTAATGACTTAGAGTCTATTTATCTCATGTTGACATAAGGCATATTGATAACATGAATGTTTTGCGTTGATAAACTTGTGTCTTGGTATGATCCTTGTGATTCTAAATACCTGTTTTGGTAAAACCCATGAATGTATCGGTAGAAGTACAGGGTAGGATAGAGGGTGCTCACTAACTTGGGTTGTATTAGTAGATGAATAACAAGTATCGATAGTTTGCATACTTGTATCGGTAGAAATAATAAGGTAATATTTTTAGCTCTCTGGAGTTTTTAGTATCGGTAGAGGTAAGACTTGTTTCAGTAGAATTGTCAATTGTAACGGTACAAATCTGCACTATTCTTGAACTGTTTACTGACTTGACAAGTACCAATACTTGTCCAACATGTACCGATAAAAGTCTCTAGAAATGTCGAAAATGACTTTTTTATCCTTATTGATTTATGCTTATCATCAAATAATGGTTTTTAACGTGTGGAATACAATCCTTTAATAGAAATAAAGTATGAATAATATTATGCAAAGATGAATAGTGATAAATGAATAGTAAGACACCGAAACCTTAGTCGACGATGGTTTTTGGGTATTACATTTAATGGTATCAGAGCTGATAATTTAGCCGTTTCTCGGATAGTTATGATTGTATTAAATGATTTAGTAGTAGAAGCCATATAAACCTGTGATAGTGTGATACAGATAAATCCGATCTAACCATAGTTTTTTTCAAATAAAAGTAAAGATGCGTGATTCTGAAAGAGATGAAACCAACAAAGTAAACAACAATGACTCGACGAGTGATTTCAAGGCTAGTCATGGGGTACCTATCTTGTCGATGATATAAAGCAAAGTCAAAAACATGTTCTTCGACTTAATGGGACAGTGGTTCTCAGAATTTATGCAAAATAATCGTATGGGGTCACCTCCTCTACCCCAACTACACAGCCTACTGCCCGACTTGCGGCACCTCCCATAATGCCTCCCCTCCTCTTATAATAGAATAGAGATATCATATTTCGACGTATAGGGTAAGAAAGTATGAGGCGAAAGAATTTCGTGGAAATACAGAAGATGGTCCCTCTAGAACTGAGTATTGGTTGGAAAACACTTAGAGGGTACTGAATGAAATGGCTTGTCTGCCTGAAGATTGTGTTAGGTGTGCTATTTTGTTGCTAAAAGATGAAACTTATATTTGGTGGGCAACGATTGTAATAGTGACACCGAAAAATAAGGTTACTTGGGAATTTTTCCAGATGGAGTTTAAAAAGAAATATGTCAGCAAGAGGTATTTGGATAAAAAGAAAAAAGAATTTCTAGAGTTGAGACAAGGAAACAAGACTGTAGAAGAATATGAACGAGAGTTTGTATTTCTCAGCAAATATGCATAGGGAAATTGTACTTACAAACGAGGCTATGTGTATCCGATTTGAGAACGGATTGAACGATGAAATAAAGATTATAGTAGATGGTTTAGAGATACGACCATTTGTCATTTTGGTAGACAGAGCACAAAAAATGGAGGAAGTATACAACCATAAGAAATAGAGAGATAAGAGATTTCTAGATTTTGGGAAGAAGAGTTCCACCAGAACCTTCTCAATGCCACCACCGAAGAAATTCAGTGATAGTGAAGTCCGA
Source organism: Kokia cookei (assembly GCA_039519145.1). NCBI lineage: Eukaryota > Viridiplantae > Streptophyta > Magnoliopsida > Malvales > Malvaceae > Kokia > Kokia cookei. Next base: position 19,938,139 of record CM076903.1, on the reverse strand, counting down.
GAAACAGTCTCTTCTGGCTTTCTGAGTAGGAGTCAATCAGGACCACCAAAATCCTGATTTCAGAATCGACCAACTGACAGTGTGGCAGTGTTCGTAATGTGCGAAAACTAGTATGCAAACATTGTAAAAGAATCCATTCAGGTGAATGTCGGTTGATTAAGGGAGCTTGTTTCCGATGTGGAGGTACCGATCACTTCATGCGAAATTGCTAGATGAATTCTGAAGTAAAGGAAGATCGAAGTGTTAACCCTCTAGTTACCCACAGAAAAGCAGACACTCGAGGGTAGAATAGTAGTGTAGGTGGAAATCAAAATGAAAACAGAGATAATGTAAGCAGGTCGGAAGCTCAAGCACCTACACGGACTTATGCCATCCGAGTTAGAGAAGAGGTTACCGCTCCCGATGTTGTGACTGGTATATTCTATATTTTTAATGATATTATGTGTGCTTTGATTAACCTGGGATCGACTCATTCATATATTTGCACTGGTTTAGCTTCTGATAAGAAATTGTTTGTTGAGTCGATTGAATTTAATATGCAAGTCACAAACCCATTGGGTCATAGTGTCATTGTTAACCTGGTATGTCGTAAATGTCCACTGAAAGTCTAAGACTGTGAATTTTTTACAAATCTAATTTTATTGTTGTTCACCGAGTTTGACGTGATCTTGGGTATGAATTAGTTATTTGAGCATGATGCAGTAGTAGATTGCAAGTTAAGACAGATTAGTTTGAAATGCTTGACAGGTGAAGTGATTACGGTTGAGTTCGATAGATTGAATAGTGAAACTAGAGTGATTTCAGCCATTTCAGCACAGAAGATGGTTCGTAGAGGCTGTAAAGCATTCTTGGCATACATACTTGATACACGAGGTTCGAGAATAAAGTTGAATCAGGTGCCGTTAATGAGTATACAAATGTGTTTCCAGAAGAATTACCCTATTTGCCAACAACTAGAGAGGTAGAGTTTAGTATTGATTTGCTATCTGATACCGTTTCGACCTCAATTCTATAATACAGAGTGGCATCGATTGAGTTGAAGAGTTGAAAACTCAACTACAAAAATTGTTTGATGAGGGTTCATATGACCTAGCGTATCACCTTGGGGTGCGCCCGTGTTATTCGTGAAAAAGAAAGATGGATCGATGCGGATGTATATAAACTATAGGTAACTAAATCAGGTGACAATCAAGAATAAGAACCCATTACCTCAGATTGATGAGTTATTTGATCAGTTAAAGGGTGCAATCGTATTCTCCAAAATAGACCTCCGGTCAGGTTACTACCAAATGCGAGTGAAAGATTGTGATATAATGAAAACAACATTCAGGACTCGGTATAGTCATTATGAGTTCCTGGTTATGCCGTTTGGGTTGACTAACTCCCCCGCATCATTTATGGATTTGATGAACAGAGTATTTCAGCCTCAGTTGTATACGTTTGTAGTTGTGTTTATTGATGACATATTGATCTACTTTAAAACAGAATCAGAGCATACTCAACATTTGATAAAAGTGTTACAGATTTTACGAGAAAAATAGTTGTATGAAAAATTCAGTAAATGTGAATTTTGGCTTTGAGAGGTTGGGTTCTTAGGACATGTATTATCTTTAGAAGGAATACGGGTTGATCCAAGCAAAGTCTCAACTATTCTCAATTGGAAAGTACCGAAGAATGTCTTCGAAGTACGCAGTTTCCTATGATTGGCAGGTTATTATCGTCGGTTCGTGAAATATTTCTCTATCATAACTTTGTCGATGGCGAAGGTGCTATAGAAAAATATCTAGTTCGTTTGGTCTGACAAGTCCCAGCAAAGTTTCGATCAATTGAAAAAGTTGTTAACTGAAGCTCCTATCCTAACGTAGCCAAAGTCGGGAAAAGAGTTCGTTGTTTACAGCGACGTGTCTTTGAGTGGATTGGGGTGTTTATTATTGTAAGATGGGAAAGTGATAGCTTATGCCTTCCGTCAGTTAAAGCCGCATGAAAAGAATTATTTGACTCATGATTTGGAGTTAGCTACTATAGTCTTTGCATTAATGATTTGGCATAATTTCTTTATAGGGACAAATGCCATGTGTTTATTGACCATAAGAGTTTGAGGTATCTGATGACATAAAAGGAGTTGAATTTACGATAGCGCAGTTGGTTAGAGTTGTTAAAAGATTACGACTTTGTGATTGATTATCACCCAGGAAAGACTAACGTTGTTGTCGATTCCTTGAGTCGAAAATCGTTGTTTGCACTGAGAGCATGAAACACTTGGTTGTCTTTGGAGAATGATGGTTCTGTCGCTACTGAACTCAAGACGAGACCATTATTTCTACAGCAGATTTGAGAACTTTAGAGAAATGATCCAAAGCTTATAGATAAAAAGGAGCAGATACAGAGTGATGCCAGTACAGGGTTTACAGTAAATACAAAAGGTATGTTGTATTATGGAGACAGGGTGTGTGTTCCGAATGATTCAAATTTGAGATGAGACATTCTGACAGAAGCTCACAGCAGCACTTATTCCATTAACCCGGGAAGTGTGAAAATGTGCAACGACTTGGAGAAAATATATTAGTGGATGGGAAGCATGAAGTGAGAAATTTCGAAGTTTGTGACCAGATACCTTATATGCCAGCAAGCAAAGAGCACCAGGTACCATCTAGGTTATTACAGCCGATTTTCATCTTGAAATGGAAGTGGGAGTGAGTTATGATGGATTTGTCACAAGACTTCCGGTAACACCGAGAAAAAAGATTTGATCTGGGTAATTGTAGACAAATTGAAAAAGTTAGCTCACTTCATCCCTATCCTAGTAGATTATCTACTTGAGAGATTAACTAAGTTATATGTATTCGAGATCCTACGACTACACGAAGTACCAACATCTATTATTTTTGACAATGATCTATGTTTTACCTAGAGGTTCTGGGGTAAGTTACATGAAGCTTTGGGAACCAGGTTGAATTTCAGTACTACATATCATCCGCAAACAGATGGTTAGTCAGAGCTGGTGATACAAATTCTTGAAGATATGCTACGGTGCTGTATACTTGAGTTTGAGGGTAGTTAGGAAGAATATTTGTCGTCGGTAGAATTTGCTTATAATAACAGCTATCAGTCTAGTATTAAAATGGCACCATTTGAAGCATTATATGACAGAAAATGTAGAACACGTTTGTATTGATAAGAGTTGAGCGAACCTAAGTTGATTGGGACCAACTTAGTTCATGAGATTGAGGACAAAGTGCGGGTAATTCGTGATTGTTTGAAAGTAGTGTCTGACTGACAAAAGTCGTACGCAAATCTTAAAAGAAAAGATATAGAATTTACAGTGGGAGATCGAGTTTTCCTGAGAGTTTCACCTTGAACGGTGCTACGGTTTGGAAAAAAAGGAAAGTTGAGTGCACAGTATATCGGCCCGTACGAGGTCATTGAACGGGTTGGTCCTGTAGCATATAAGTTGGCTTTTCCATCGAAACTAAAAAAGATTCATATGTATTTCATGTTTCGATGCTGAGACGGTACAGATCAGATCCTTCTCATGTGATTACACCCATGGAGGTTGAGATTTAGCTGGATTTGTCGTATTTAAAGGAACTAGTTAGAATACTAGCTCGCGAAGTAAAAGAGCTGAGGAACAAGAGAGTACCACTGGTGAAAGTATTGTGGAATCGTCATGGGTTAGAGGAAGCCACTTGGGAGACAGAAGCTTCGATGAGATCACAGTACCTTAACTTGTTTACTGGTAAGAAATTTTGGAACGAAATTTCCCTAAGGGAGGAAGATTTATAACAGCCCGATTTTTAGTGGTATCGAAAACAGTGGTTTTGGGACCATAATTTCGACGAGTCGATTCATAAATACTAGTTATTTAATATTTGTGATGTCATGAGTATCATATTAAATTTTGGTTAAGAGATTTTATTGTTTAGATGCAAAAAGGACTAAATCGTAAAAGGTACAAAAGTAGAGTTAATAACTAGAGGGATCAAATGAATGAATGAACCTAAAGTATTCTAGTGAGTGCATTATAATGTAAAATATTAAAGATAAGTGGAATTAATTAAAGTTAAACAATAATTGATTAAGTTAATTAAGAAAGTCCAATTATTTACAAAAATGTCATTATGTATATAAATTAAATTAAAAAGAGAAAATGAAAATTTTCACTTCATCTTCTTCATACATTCAGCTAATAGGAGAAGAAATTAGATCTTTCCATTTCCAAGTTTGAGCTTTGATTTGGGTGAGCAAATGATAGTCATTTTTAGTAATTTTTATGTTTTTGAGTCCGTATCAGCTTAATTTAGCTAATCTAAGGATCAATTTGTAAATTTGACAAATGTTATGAAATTTTCCATTTTTGAATATGCTTGTTCTTAAAAGCTTGTAATAGATTTGAATGCTTGATGCTTGGGTTAAATCTTTTTGTAAAGTGATTTTCGATGAAATTAGCGTTTAAGGACTAAAATGATAAATAAAGAAATTTGTGTATTTGGTGTGAAATAATTGAAGTGTAGGGACTTGTGGAAACCTATGATTGTTCAACTAGTGTTGGTTATGTAAGAAGAAAGATTATTTTGCGTGTATCGTGTTTAAGGACTCAAATGAATAAAAGTAAAAGGTTAGGGGAAAAATCGTAATTTTACCAAAAGGACCGAATTATGTTATATGATCTGATTGAGTGTTTTAATGAAAGAAATTGAATGATTTGTGAATTTAGACTACGATCGTGCTATAGATCACAAAAAAGGGAAATTAACGGATTAGTCCCTAAAGTCTTTCCTCAACTATAGTTTAGTCCGGTAAGTTCGTAATGTAAATTTTATTTAATATTTGTTGTATGTATATTCTCAATGTTCAGCAAATCGAAAGCATTTGGCATTGAAGAGATCGAGGAAATGAAAAGAAAAAGATATTAAGGTTTATGCCCTTGAAAAGGTATCGACGTGATGGCTGGGGTACCGCATATGTTGCGAGTCCTCAACAGCTCATGTGAGCAACATCGTGATTTGAAAAAGAGATATGAATCGTAAATGAATTATAGGCCCTTCGATGGCTGGGACTTATGCTTTATGCATGCTCTTTGAGCTTTTGTTAGTAGCATCGTTAAGGGGACAGTATAGATAGACACAGTACTAATGGCTGGGGTAATGCATATGTTGCGAGTCCTCGACAGCTCGTGTGAGTAGCATTGGGTACTAGTAATAGAAAGTTATAGACAAGGAAATGAAAGTTGTATTTAACTCAAGAAACAATGGGATTATCTTGGCTTGGTTGAGCTATAGTTTCTTATTACAAATGTTGGTAACTCCTTAAACTATTGAACTTACTAAGCTATGAAGCTTACCAAAGATGTTATTGTTGTTTTGTAGATTGTTTTTTTGATTGAAGATCAGACCATCGTCATCTCTTCGAAGTCACATTATCACGAAGTTTTTTGGTAGTTTTTGCATCACTAGGTCTTATGGCATGTGCTAGGATGATGTTTTCCTTTGCTTATGTACTTTGGATTGAGAAAATCTTGTAATGTTGATGAATGAAGCAAATGCATGTTGTGCAATTGGAATATAGACTTATAATTACTATGTAATGACTTAGAGTTTATGTATCTCATGTTGACACAAGGCATATTGATAACATGAATGTTTTGCATTGATAGACTTGTTTCTTGGTATGATTCTTGTGATTATGCATACTTGTTTCGGTAGAACCCATGCATGTATTGATAGAAGTACAGGGTAGGAGAGAGGGTGCTGACTGACTTGGGTTGTATCGGTAGATGAATAACAAGTATCAATAGTCATGTGTTTAGAAGTATCGGTAGTTTGCGTACTTGTATCGGTAGAAATATCAGGGTAAGATTTTTAACTCTCTGGAGTTTTTAGTATCGGTAGAGGTAAGACTTGTATCGGTAGAGGAGTCAATTGTTTCAGTAGAATTGTCACTTGTATCGATACAAATCTGCACTATTCTTGAACTATTTACTGACTTGACAACTACCGATACTTGTCCAATAGATATCGATAGAAGTCTCCAAAAATGTCGAAAATAACCTTTTTGCCCTTATTGATTTGTGCTTATCATCAAATAATGATTTTTAATGTGTGGAATACAATAGTGTGGAATACAATCCTTTAAGAGAAATAAAGTATGAATAATATTATGCAAAGATGATTAGTGATGAATGAATAGTAAGACACAGGAACCCTAGTCGACGATGGTTTTCGAGTTTTAGGTGTTACAAATATCTTCTTGTAATCTGTTCCATGTTAGATTCGCCTATCGATAAACTACTATCGTCAAATTGCAAGCACCCTAACCTGTTGATCCTCCTCCTCTATGAAGCAAACTTGTGGAAAAACGTTGTGTTCTTATCCCATACATAACCAATTAACTCGCGTAAGATGTTCCTAACAGATCTCCTCTTTATCAATCTCCAAATTCATTTTTAGTTTCGTGTCAATAAGCTCCTCTAGGGTGACATTATCTCTCTTTTTACTCAATAATCCTTCAGGTTACTAATTAAGTTCCTATGCAAATCCTCCCTTTCTCCTCGAATCGTCCTTGCCCATTTACTCAAACATTACCAAACCCACTCAATTTAAGAAAAATGTCACCATCACTACCTTCCCATTACTTTCTAACCTCTCCTTCAAAAGACTCCTGCACCACTTACCATGCCTCCAAACGAAAATGTTTTGAAAACTGACAAAAACCATATTGGGCTAATTGAACAAGAATAGGGTAGTGATCTGAGTATGAGTAAGGTAGATGTCTTAATAACAAATTGGGAACAAAGTCAACATCCCATCATCTACCAAACATCTATCGAGCCTTTTCCTAATATATTGTTTCTGGGAGATTCCCCCTCTTCCACGTGTACCAAGTTCTGGAATAACCTAAATCCATTAACTGGCACTCTTCTAAGGCCTCTCTAAACATATCCATCTGTCGCTCATCTTGAGTAACTCCCTTTACCTTTTCAAAGGAATACAAAATTTTGTTAAAGTCACCACAAACCATCCACGGATATCTTGTGAAATATTTAACGATTTTAATATATCCAAGAATCCTCCCTTCCTTGAGCATACGGAACCCCATAAAACCCAGTAAAGCACCAATGCAAGGAGTTGTCAGAGTCTTGCACATCAACATCAATATAGTTAGCTGAGTTATTTCTCAAAAATACCTTACTATTTTCTCTCCAATCTAAGCTCAAACTACCTCTCAAACCATCAGTAGAAACATCAACTCCATTCACAAAGCCACACCATCATCGAATATTCTCCATTTGTCTACTATTTAGTTTAGTCTCCATGAGGAAGACTAATTGGAGATTATACAATTTCAGCAAATGTTGAACTCTTCTAATTGCCTATGGACTCCTCAAACCACAGACATTCTAGCATAGGATTTTCATTGTGCCCGATCTACTTGCCTCTTGGCAATCGTCGATCCAATTTGAAAAGGCATAGAAATACACTTCAAATTAGACAATTCAATATCCTCAAGCACTAAGCTCACTAGATTTTCATTCCTTAGTTTTTCTCTTTTGAGTCTTTCCCCATTGGATATCAATTCTCGATCTTCCTCAACCCCATCTGAACCTATCTTCCATTTCTCCTCTACCTTCCCTCCTCCATGCTACTCAACCATAACATCCCTTGTCCTTCTTTTCCATAAAACTTTCTTAAATTCCCATTTTTACCTCTCACTAAACCTATTTGACCAAATTAACCTTCTCCATTCTTGAAATCCATCTTGTCATCAACCTGGATTACGTTAGAAGGAATCCCTAACTTTTGGATGATTTCCTTAACCAAAGGCAAAATATTAAAACTAGAATCCCCCAAATTATGCATGTCATTACAAGGGTCTAAATATGGTAAGGAATTGCCAATATCCTTTCTTTCAATCAGATGATGCTCTGTCGTCAAAACCTTTACATAAGAACTTCCATTGCCATCATATCCTTTGCTGGCAACTCTTGTATCAGACTTCGCGAACTGAGTATTCCCTGTGTAGTAACATTCACGCATTATATTTTTGGTGGAAAAACCAAATTTGATACTTTCTTTCTCAAACAAAGAGGACTCAACCCTTAACGCAATTGAATATAGGAGATCTTCGACCGGATTTTCCTTTTCACTCAACGAGATTGGCTCACAATCTTGAACCTTATGTCCCAATCGTCCACAACCAAAACAGAAAGTTGGCAGATTTTCATATTTAAATGTGATCCAAACCTTGTCATTACCATCAGTCAAAATAAATATGCCCCTTCGAAAAGGCTTTTGTACATCTAGTGTACCCTTAAGCAACAAAAATCCCCTTTGATCTTTGACCTTAGCACTTCTCCAAAAGTCAATCTAATAGTGTGCAAAAGATCCTTTTTGTCATAATCTAGCGGGAATGGACCTATTTTTTATCCAAAAAGGTGAGAGAACTAGTTTAATCTTCACTTGATCCATATGGTTTATTAAACGATAAAAAAAAATCAATTCTCTTCAAAAGCCAAGGAAGACCCTCCAGATCATCTTCGCACTCAAATGAGATCAAAAATAAAATTTGTCCTGCCACTTGAATCTTGAACTTCTTTTTCGTCTTCCAAATACTCTTCAATTGTGTGCGAAAACTATCTGGGTTATACGACTTCTTTGTCTATACAGAGCAAATCAAAGTCGGTTTATCACTTGGAGAAATCAGTGAACTCTTAATCGTTAACTCAACGAGTTCTTCCTCTAGGAGAGAGATCTCGTCTCTCCTCATTCTGATTCCAATAAAAGCCACCACCCTTCTTCAACCTAACTATAGCAAACACAGTTTCTCTAGAACACTAAGAGAAAGCACTCTTGACTTTTTTAGCCCACTTAAACCAGGATTCTTGGTTCAACTTCTTAATATAAGTTTTCATAAAAGATAACACTTTTGATCGATTATTCTCATAAACTTCCAAAATTTCTAATCAAATACTATTTTTTTATTAGAATATGTTGGTACATATTATAGATTTTGTTATCCCTATAAAATTTTGTTATATATTATAGGTTTTAGTAGTTGTTATATATTCAGATACATTGTTATATATTTAGATATGTTATTATATATTATAGGTTTAAGAGTGTTAAAAACCCTCTGTTTTTTTTGCACTCAATTGTGTACTTGAACCACCCCTAATTTTTTTTAGGTAAAGCCACCATGTGTCATAACCATAGCGTGACATTTGACAAAAAATGATAAAAAATAAAAATTAATAAAAGTTATAAAATATTAAATTTTAATAAAATTAGTAAATATATAAAAACATATAAAAAAGTAAAAATATTTATAGTCTTAAGAAAATTATAAAAAATGTAAAGAAATATAAAGTTCATAAAAAATTATAAAAAATATCATATTAAAAGAATCATTTTATAATTTTTCTATATATTTTATTGATTTATATATTTTTTATCATTTTTTGTCACATTTCACACTGTGTTGCGACACATGATGGCTTTAACTGAAAAAAATGGGGGTCATTAACTTTAACAACCAATGATTAAAGTTAATAGTTAAAGGGTCTTTTTAATGTATTATATATATATACATTTATGATTTTTATAGAATTTTTCAATTTTTTTTATAATTTTTATGATTTTTATACATTTTTTTATTTTGTTCTAATTTTATTTTTTTATATTTTATATTAAAATTTAATATTTTTTATCGATGTTCATTTATTATAATTTTTTTGCCACATGTCATAACGTGGTTGTGATATGGGGTGACTTTAACTGAAAAAAATTAAGAGTAGTTAACATCAATGATTTAAATTGCGGTTGTAGCCACGTTGCGTTTATCGTAGTTGTGGACATAACGAATGCTATTACAGTCACTGCAGGTATCACGATCGTGAATTTTTTTTTAAATTCGCATAGTTTATTATAAACATAATAATCCATTTAAAAAAACTAACAACACATAACATTATTCAATATTACCCAGTCACCCAAAATCAAGAGGTCAAAACCCAAAACCCATAAAATCAAACATAATTCATAATTTTTTTTTAAAAAACAACACCCACCATAACCCATTATTACCCTGTCACCCAAAACCCAAAAATTAAAAATTAAAACAACAAGTTCCCCAAATCCCCCAACCCCCTTCTTCTTCTTCTATCATGAGATAGAGAGCCAAAAACAATAGAGGAAAAAAAGTAGGGTTTAGGTTTTCTTTGCTTTTATTTGCAAGATCCGTCCCTTCTTTCTCCATTTTTTTTTTCCAATTTCTTTAAACTTTGCCTAGGCTTCCATTGATTCCTACCAAAATACCCGAAAATATAAAGATGATTTGTAAAGATTTTGTCAAAAATTTCCCATCAATCTTTGCATGTTACTATAAAAAGAAGAAAGAATCAAGACAAAAAAAATTCAAGTACTTACTTGAAAATTATGAAATTTTGAAAGTGCAAATGAGATTTTGTATAGAAATTTTTGGGATTGTGTTGTGATTTTGTTTGGTTTGGAGTTTGGATAGTGAAATCTGACAGTGACAGTTTGGAGTTTGGATTGCTTTTCTGTTTTTTGAACAAATTTCTTGTACTGATAAACGATTCATATTTTTCTATTGCTTTTGGATTGCTTTTTCTATTTATTTTGACAACTTTTTCTTTTTTTATTTATTGAAAATTATTTGATTTTGCAGGTGAATAATATATTCCCTTAAATTGTCTTATTATTTTTTTGTTGATTTTTTTAAAGGAGTTGGATTTTTTTTTAAATTTTACTGTAACAAAACAATAATGGGAATAACGGCCCGTTATTGTCTCAATTGGCTGTTACCTGTTAAATTGCGGTTGCGATCCACCTTATTGGTGTGATTCTGCTTCACACCACTATTTTCGATAGTAGCGGTTCCGGACGGCACCGCTACCTCTATATAGCGGTTGGTATTCCATTACCTGACTGCTATTTAAATCCCTAGTTAACATTAAAGGTCAATTGTTAAAGTTAATGATCAATGGGCCTTTTTGATGCATTTGATAGTTCAAGTACCTAATTGAGTGCAAAAAAAAAAAAATCAGGGGCTTAATTGCTTTTTTGAAAAGGTTTGAGGGCATTTTTGATTCATTTTGGAAGTTAAATTACCTAATTGAGTGCAAAAAAAAAAAGCAGGGACTTAATTACTTTTTTGAAAAAGTTTGAGGGCTTTTTACACCCTTAAGCCTATATTATATAAATAGATTTTGGAACCGATGGTATGGTACATTGATCGGTGTTGACCAAATTTTGAAATTAAATACTAAAATTCCTATTTATATAATATATAACCTATTTGTATAATAAAATTTTTATAAAAACTACCAAAATATATAACTATTACTAAAATTCCTATTAGAAACTAATCACCTCTGAACGTACTCTCGTTTAGTGTGTATTTTTGGGCTTCCGCAAGTATACGAGTCGAGTTGTAATATAGTTACAATGAAGTACGAGTGCTCCGAGGATCGTATCTAAGAGGGGCTGAGCAATAGTGATTTAAACCCCTACAAAGACAAGAAGTAATTAGTAATCCTTTTAGCTTTTATTGTACGAAAGAAAAATAAAAGAATTCGAGTTTAAATTAAAGAACATATAAATAAAATAAAATAAAGGGAAAAGAGATAGGAAAACCCGATGAACAGATGTATAGGGGATTAGCTCGCTTCAGTATGAATTCTTCAATCGTCATTTTTAGGGTTTTTCCTTAATCAACTAGTCGCTACCCTAGTAGGATCTTCTGATCTTCCACTAAAATAATGAGTCAATAAAGATTACTTATCTCTCGATGTCACAGTGTAGATTGGTTTGGGGTAAAGATGTTCACGAATGGGCAATACTAAATTTAAGTTAATTCCCACTTAAATGATTTTTTGGGGTTGTTAGGCCTAGGGTTTGTTTCACGTTCTTCCTTTTCCAAACAACTGATCCATTTGAAAATCCCTTTATACTATGATCAAATCATCATACTTCAACTCCCTAATCTCCCACAATGGGATTAGTTCCTCATGACTTCTTTAAACATCATAAAATCAAGACATGAAAATGAAGATTGAAAATATGAATTAAAAAGAAACTAATAATTTTTATAGCAATCTGTTGGGAAAAATCCACAATCATTTATGCAAGTTACAAATCATGTTTCCACTTAGAACAAAAATAAAATGAGAAAGAAATGAAAACCAACTAAAACCTAAATTACAATAAAACTAAATACTAAGTAGAAGATGTTGTCTAACCTATGTGTTAAAGGGCCTTATTTATGGCTTTTAGACAGTTGTTTTCCTTAACCATAGGTTAGTTACCATTTTTCATGTTTAAGTGTCATTTTAAAGATCAAAACGCCTTTCACTCAGTGTTAATTTCACATTCAGGAGGCGATGTTGCGATACAAAAGAGCCGTGTCGCAACATAGAAGACAACCCGCTTCTTGGTAGATGTCCTAAGCATTGTTCTTTAGGTCTTGTTTCTGTACTGTGACATAGATCAGTCCGTGTCGTGACATAGTGATCAGCTTCATATTTGTTCGTCTTCTAAAGGTCTTCTGCATACTCACAAAGTTCATTAGCTAACCTTTAGGCCTCTCTCGGCCCTAAAGAAAAAAAAAGAAACTTTTTACACTTCTTACACATTTTATTCAATAACTAAAAACTGAAATAAATCTAAAACAATCTTAAGGAAAATGCTTAATTTCAAGCTCCTAAAGTGTGAAAAGTAGGTCAATCTGCTAGGTCAAAATATGACAGATCAAACTCCCCCACACTTAAGTCATTGCTAGTCCTGAAGTAAACAAAAACAAAATAAAGGAAAGAAAAACATAAGAGTTGTTCATATATCGTACAAGGATTGGGTTCACAACATCTACTCTAGGAATTATATATCTTCCAATAATTTCAACATAATGAGTAAGTAATCCTACCATTTTTTATTAAAAACATCTAAGTTTAGTAAGTTACAAAAGATACAAATACAAAGATTTTATTAGTAGTGCCATCAATGACTAACATAAGTACTTTAATTATCCTAGTACAATATAAACAATTATAATAGATCTATGTAATGCCATATTCATTCATGCATAGGATTGTTTAGGTCACATAGGTCTTTTTTAGCTTGTAACGTTCTAAGGCTTAGGATAGGTATGAAGTTTAAGGGAATAGTAAGAACAAAAGGTTACAAACACAAAAATAGTTTGACAAATTGTATTTTCCTTATTCTTCCCCTTTTAGTATTCCATTCCCTCTCGACTGTGGTAGAAGAGAAGTAGGTTTTCTTTAAGTTTCATGCGATTTGTATTCTTGACTTTTCTTAGTGTCCGTTCTCATTTTTCGATTAAATGAGGTTTCCTCTTTTGGGGGTATTCATTCACGTTTTTCGATTGAATGGTGTGGGGGTCTATTGATGATGTCCATCGAGATCCTGAGGGAGGATTTCTCATGGGAAGGTGTTGGCTGAGTCAACTCTAGTGGTGGCTCTTGGTTCATTTGGTTCTTTGATCTTTTGTTTGTGTGGCCTGTGGTGTGGCTATGGCTGGTTGTTTCTCACGTCCGGTGATGTGTTTTTTGTTTTTCTTTTTTGGTTTTGTTTTCTGGTTCCTGGTGATTAGTAGAGGGTTGGGGGTGTTCTTTGTAATGGTTTAAGGGTTTCTTGCTGCGTTCTTTTTGGTGTCGATTATGTTTCGAGGTATTCTCTTAAGGTTTACTTCGGTGTGGTTCGTGCTATCGAACCAAGTGTTCTTGTTCTGATCTATTACCATTGTTTACATTTTTTATTCCTTTAGGGTTTGAGTTCTCATCGGACTTTCTTGTTCCGATAGGGAGTGCTAGTCTTGGTTTTTTCTTTATGTTTTCTTATTAATTCTTTCTTCTTCCTGTGGTCTAAGGTTTTTTCAGGTACTGGTTTCTGGGGGTCTTGGTGTACCGTCTTATCTTATCCATCGATCTTGGCCCCGCTTTTTTGATCTTTTATCCTTGGCCCTGATTAGACAAGTCCAATGGTCAAGGGTTTTCATTTTTCCCTTTGGGCTCTCATGGCGTGGAATTATGTTCGAGGGTTTTTTTGGGGATTTGTTGCATGGGATATTCCTAGACTTTTTCTTTTCTTTTTCTCACACATGAACAATAATTGTTATTATTTTAGGATTTTTTTTCTCTTTCTTCTTGAAATCTGTTTTGTTTTACCATATCAAAATGACGTAACTTTTAATTTATTCTCTCATTTTCTTGTTAATTCTTTATTTTGGTTTAGTTTTTTTTCTCGTTATTACTAGATTTAACTTTCTTTACTTCTGGTTGGTTGTTAGGGTTTTTTTTCCTTCGGTGCCTTTACTGCTCATGGGTGTCATGGCTAGGTTTTCTTGGTATCGAACATGGTGGTTGAAATTAGGGAGTTCTTAGAGAAATTGAGATTCTCAAAGGAGGAATCAAAGAAAATATTTTGTAACAATTTGACCATCGAGGATGACCAAGGGTGTGAAGCCTAGGCGGTGGACAAATTTCTTATGAAAGAGAAAACAACAAGGATGCGATGTAAAAAGTTTTTTGTTCCCTATGGTATACCAAGGAGCGGGTTAACTTTGTGGAGATGACAAATGGTATTTTCTTAGTTAAGTTCAATTTGGTGGAAGATAGGGAACATATACTAAACCTTGCTCCATTGCTTTTTAACCAGAATCTATTCTCAATGGTGTCCTATGTCAAAAATAGAGATAGGAAGATAGTACTGGAGGTGGGTGGTGCGGTGGGGAAAATTTTAGCCATTGAATGGCATGATAAGGACAGGTGTTGGGTGGAGTTCACAAGGGTGCGAGTGTTGGGGGACATAGTGAAGCCTTTGAGGAGGGTGGCCAACGTGGTGGAAAAAGATGGAAATGAGCTGCTGTGTTTCTTCAAGTATGAACGACTCCCAGTATACTGTTATATATGCGGACGCATCGGACACAACACAATGAAATGTTCCTAGTTTTCCAAAGAGTTGAACCCGACTGACTTTTAGTATGGGAACTAGATAAGGGTGAAAGTAAACCTTCAGGGTTAGAGTGGGTAGTGGAGGAATGGGGTCGAGGTTATAGATGGTGCGGATGACAAGGTAGGAGTTGAGATTATGGCGAGCTCCAAGCGTGGCAGATAGTATGGTGCAACAAAAGAAAAAAGAGATGGGAAAGTCATCAGAGAAAGTTTTTGATTCTTATTCACTCTCAGCCAAGAGATTGGCTTTAGTGATAAAAGACAATAAAGTAAGGAACATAAAGAGAAAGAAGGGCATAGGCAATAACAAGGGGATGAAGGGACCCTAATAAGGATGGTCAGGAGGGAATTATCAAAAGGACTTTCACCTTCCAAGGCGGTGGCTAGCGATCAACCCCGTCGCGAGCCATTAAAATATTTTGTTGGTACTATCGTGGGCTTGGGAACCCTATGACAGTTTCTAAGTTAAGGTAGCTTCTCACTGCCAATGTTCTTGATATTATTTTTCTATGCAAAACTAAACTTTGTGCATGCAATTTTGACAAGATTCGTAAGCGTTGTAACATGATTGGATGCTATGTGGTGGATGTTGTGGGTCGCAAGGGTGGGTTGATGATGTGGACGTGTAGAGTTTCTCTCTGAACCATGTGGATATCTTAGATAAGATGAAGGATATGCATAAGTTTAGATTTATAGGTTTTTATAGTTACCCGGAGCTAAACCAAAGATAGTTGTCTTGGGACCTCATTAGAAATATTGGTCAGTAGGTCAACGAAGTTGGATCATCAAAGGTGACTTCAATGAGATCCTTGATGACTCTGAGAAAAGCAGAGGGAGGTGAAAATCGAGAGTTGCGATGGATGAATTTAGAAAAGTGATGGACGAGATGGTGGTGGTGGATAATAAGCCTGACAGAGGGGTGGTTCACTTGGTCAAATAACAGAAAGGGCCAAGGTCTTGTTCGTGAGAGATTGGATAGGTTTTCTACCTCTTCCAGTTGGTTGCGTAAGGTGCCTTTGATGGCTACGGAGGTTATTCGTTAGGCTAATTTTGATCATGATTTAATTATTCTAGATACTTTGAGGGCGAAGACCTAAAGGTGAGAAGAGAGACCCGAGGTAGTTGTTCCGGTATGAAGTGTGTTGGGCAAAGGACGATGAAGCCAAAAAGCTGATCAAGAATGCTTGGGTGTCTAGTTAGGGGGATGTTATTAGAGGTATTGACAATATCTGTACTTCGCTTGGGAGTTGACAATATAAAAGGTATAGAGACAGTAAAGGTCATATGAACTCTTTGATTAAAGAGATTGATAAATTGGTAGATGAGCCTATAATGAATTTAAATATCGAGAGGTTGCATGATGCCCATGCTGAGTTAGGTAGGTTTTATACTTCGGAGGACGCTTATTGGGTATAACGGTTGAGAGTTAGGTAGATGAAGGAGGGCGACAAAAAACCAGGTCTTTCCATGTTCGTGCGATGCATCGAGCTAAGGAAAACTTTATTGAGGCTCTTCGTGATGATAATGGGAGATGGACTTCTGACTTTGAGGATATTTGTCGTGTGGCTCAGAATTATTTTAATAATTTGTTCACTTCGGGGGTAATAATTGTTTCGATATTACTGTTGGTGTGATCCCTTAGTGTATTACCTCGGATATGAATGAGTTCCTTGTGAAGAAAGTGACAGGCAAAGAAGTATTGGATGCAATCGATCAGATGGATCATAGGAAGGCCCCCGGGATTGATGGGCTTTCTAGGTTGTTTTATAAAGAGAATTAGGAGGTGGTGGGCAGGGATATTCTTTGCATGTATGACGAGATGCTGAATGGTAATAGGGGGTGGCGAATGTTAATGAGATGATCGTCGTGCTGATTCCTAAATTGATGGACCCTAAAGACATGACCTAGTTTAGACCAATCAGTTTATGCCGGATAATTTACAAAATTATCGCTAAGGTTTGGGCTAATCATTTGAAACATTTTCTTCACAAGTGCATTAGTCAAAAGCAGAGCACATTTGTTCCCAGGCGGATAATCCATGACAACGTTCTTATCGCCCACGAGATGATGCACTATCTCCTCAGCTCTAAGAATGGGCCAAGTAAAGGGTTTGTGGCTAAGCTCGACATGAGCAAAGCCTATGACCGTGTAGAGTGAAGCTTCCTTGAGATGGTGTTTCTTAAGATGGGCTTTACTAGAGAATCGATCATAAAGATCATGGAGTGTGTGCGATCAGTTAAGTACTTGATTAAGTGTAATTCGCGCCTTTTCGATGTTCTTATTCCTAGTAGGGGCTTGCGTCAGGGAGACTCTCTTTCCTCTTATATTTCCTATTCTGTATGGATGCATTATCTATATTACTTTTAAATGCTTAGATTAATGGGTTGATGCGTGGGATTCAAGTAAGTCAAATTAGCACGCGCATTAACCATTTGCTTTTTACTGATGATGCTCTTTTGCTTATCAAGAATAAAAAAGAGGACGTGGAAATTATGCGTGATATACTCCATAATTTTGAAGTTGTGTCAAGTCAAAAAGTGCAAGTCAAAAAGTGAACTTATCTAAATCTCTTTTATTTTTTTAGCCCAAATACCCCTAGTAATCAAAGACAGGATTTGAGTAACATTCTGGGTTTGAGGGTGGTGGAGGAGTTGGATAATTACTTGGGCCTCCCCTTGGTTATTTGGAAAAATAAAACTAATGTGTTTAGTTATATTATTAACGGGTTCACTAATAAGATCAAGGGTTTGTCTAAGAGATTGCTCTCCCGTGGTGGCAAAAAGGTATTTGTTAAAGTTGTGCTTCAGTCCCTCCCAACTTACATGTTTTTTGTGTTTTTAATGCCTAGAGGGATTATTGATTCAATGGTGGCTAAAATGCAGAATTTTTAGTGAGAAAATAAAAGCAAGTGACGTGGCTGGGCGATGATGAATTGGGACATAGTTTGCACCTTTAAAGGGATAGGGGGCTCAGTATTAAGGACCTTCAATTTTTCAACGTTGCTTTATTGGGGCGGCAAGTTTGGTGCTTAATCAACAATAAGGAGACGCTTTGTTACAAAGTCTTTTCATCCAAGTATTTTCCAAATGAGAACCTTTTTAGACATAAAAATGTCGACAAACCATCTTTTGTTTAGACTAGCATGTATGCTGTTGCTAGGAGCTGGAGGAGGGTTTTAGGTGGTAGATTGAGAATGGCAGGAATGTGTTGTCGCGGGACCACAAGTGGGGTTCCGAAGGTCTTAGTTGGAAGGATTTAAATATTAAGTAGCTGGGCGACTTGACCATGGTTCGTGACTTGTGGAAGCATAACGAGGCTTCATAGGATAAGGATCATGTTATCAACTTATATATTGAATTGTTGGGTAGCAAGATTTGCAAGATTCCGCTGCTGTGTAATGGTCCTGAAGATAGGGTCATTTGGTATCATGCGACCAACGAAATCTATACTACTAAGACTAGGTACTCTTGGCTTATATTGAAGAAAATGGGGTATGACCCCCATAGATTTTTTTGGAGAGCTATATGGAAATTAAGGGTGCCCCCAAAAATTCATTTTTTGCATGTTATCTGGGTCATGATTTATTGCCTACAAATATTAAGATTGCCTCGATAAATCCTTCATTTAACTGCTTGTGTCCTAGGTGTAATAGGGATGGGGAGACTTTGGTCCATGCTTTAAGGGATTGTGTTAAGGCTCGTGATATTTTGATGAAAGGTAGTGTTGATGATAGATTGTTCAATTCGATTTGGACCAGTGGTATTGACTGGTTGGAGAACACCATGAGATTAATGGATAGTACTGCCTTCAAATGCTTTGTTATTATCCTGTGGAACATATGGAACTCTAGGAATAATTTAATATTCCGTGTGCAGGACGAGGAGCCCAACGTCATTTGAGAGCGGGTTGTTAACTTCATTATAGAGTTTTGTTTACACAATCTCAATTATGTTGCCATGTTGCCCAGGCTTGTTAAGAACACTAAGAGGTCTACCTCCCTTGGGTTTTATAAAAGTCAACATTGATGTCGCGTGGGATAAGGGTAATGTTGGTATTGGTATAATTTCTTGTGACTCGGATGGGTTTGTGATTGGGGGCTCATTATGTTTAAAGGAGTAGGTCGCTTGTGCTGAATGGACAGAAGCTGCTGCTGTTAATCACTGTATTGAGTGGTTTGCTGACAATAATGTGGCCACCTTTATTCTCGAGTGCGACTATGTGCAAGTGGTAAATCGGATCCTTAATAAAAAGGATGATATTTCTACTACGTGTTTTTTAATTCAGCAAATTAAAGTCAAAGTTGAGGCTAGGAGTAATTGTACTAATAGATGGTACCCTCGTTCTTGTAATGAAGTTGTTGATAGGATGAGTAAATTGACTTTAACAAATCATTGTAATTTTACTTTTGATATGGATTATTCGAGTGAAATCCATTTATTTCTCCTTCTCTCATCTTCCGTTTCTCTCCACTTAAGAAATCTCGTTATTGTCTAATCCCTTTAACTGGCCTACGAGTATTCTATATTTCTTGAACAATTTTTTTTTTCTTCTTTTTTGCTTTTGTGACTTTGTCACTTTTCATACTTTTTCTCAGTCAAGAATTTTTTTCTTTGTTTGTTTCTACTCGTCTCTTCTAATCCACCTTGATGTGTCTACTTACCCATAATAAATATGATCATATATCTATAATCGTGCAAATTCAGAAAAAAAAAAGAGTGAACACAAAGTCACTTTTCTAAGCTTAATGGTTTGTAATGTGGTTCATCAAGAAGGGTCAATAAGCTCAAATATGAGTACTAAATGAAAAATTAGAATAAGGTATGCTTTTTGGCTCTAAATGTATCCAAACAATACCTTGGGTTATCCCTAAACATCTCAATATGTATAAATGTCAATTTAATCACATAATCCCAAAATTATTGTTTATCATGTATACTAGCATGCTCGTTTCCTTATATTATTCATGTCATTTGGCACAAATAATATCTCTTTATCTATATTTAGTGTAACCTATAGAACTTAGTAGTTTCATGCTCAAAAATTTAAAAACTACTCATCATCATTCCAAATTTATTCAAAAGTTACAATAAACCTATTGTACATGCTCCTAACCAATCACTTGTATTTCTACAAGCTCAAGCACACAACAAAAGAAAAAAATAAGAAAACATAATAAAGCAAAAATTTCTATGTTACCTCCACACTTTAGAAAAGCACATTGTCCTTAATGTGTAGCCCATAAAAGTAAGGATCGAAGTTACCTAATTGATCGTGAAAAACTCCTCTACTAATGGTGGGTGTCGTGAATAACTCCAAATGTTGTGCTATCATCATGTGGTGTTCTTACATAAAAATTAAGAAATATGCATGCAAAAATAACTCTAATACTAGTCCTACTCCTACTAATAAATAAGTCTTTAAAACAAAATCAAATTATCCAAATTACAAGTCTTAAAAAAATTAATCAGTCTTCCTCCATCTCATCCACCTCCTCTTCACTCTCTTCTGCACCTTCATCTTACTCCTCATCATGTTCCTAATTTTTTGACCCAAACATATTTAGTCTATAGTTAGGGACCCGAACATTGTTTTGTCGAGCAAATTCTTGGAACAATGGCCTCGATTCTTATAGCCATTGTATCATCCAATCAAATTTTGGATGACTTCCTTCACCAAATTCTTGTTGGGCTGTCACCAATTTTGCTTCAGTAAACATGATAGCTTGATTAAACGAAGTAGGAACACTAGTGCGTAGCCTAAATTTCCATTCACCCCTTCCCTCAGTGAGATAGTTTATTACATTTTCCATATCTATGTCTTTAAAATATTCTAAGACAATTTGATCTAAGAAATCATGTTCATAGTATGGAGCATCAAATAATTTGCAAACTCTTAGGGAAGCATAAAATTCGTGAACTATTAGGATTACTGACGGTTATTTGGGAATTGTCCAAACTTGTTCCCACCTATGATACCTAACTAGTGGTCATATTTCCTTGCAAAGAACCATCAATGGATCAAATCCCTTTCTTGAATAAATGTTTTTCCTTGAAGTTCATTTAAATATTTTTCAATATTTCCATTCACAAATCTTGAAGGCATTGGACCTGTCGATGGTTCTGATTCAAGGGTTCATCTAATCTTCCTAGGAGGCATTGAAACTACAAGAAAGCAAAATATTGTAAAGTTAGGAACCCTTAGCCTGAATTGGTGTGATCCCCCTTGCACTTGATGTTCATCCTTGCTTGTAAGATTGATAGAATTTGAAAGGTGAAAAAAGTAGGCAAGTGAAGGATTTTAGGGTTTTAAAAAGATTAGAGAAGGTTAGAATGTAATATGAGTGTTAATAAGTTGTTTTAGTATTTATAATGAGTGAAACTAGGGTTTTAGCATGCTAAAAATCATAAAATATAAGCATTAACCACTGAGTTGCATAGTTGGTTCGGGTTGACCCTATAAAAATTACAATCGATGTCACGACAACCTTGTCAGTTTCGCTATGGCGCGACATGGTTACTTCTGTGTCACGATGTCGTCCTCAGTTTCGAATGATCATCCAATTTGCTTCTTATGTCACCACAGAGGGATGTGTTCATCGCGACATCGCCATTAGTTTTGATTTTCCTCAGTCTGCCATCTATGTTGCGACACAGAAGATGGTGTGTTGCAACATACCCCTATTTCCTGTTAATTACTAAAAGAAAAACTAGATAGAAGTATTTACAGTAATATATAAAAGTAGATTTAATATGATCTTGGTATGATTTCATTTTGTTGAAATACAAAGATGTTTGTGTTGCCTTGATTGTTAAATCCATAACTTTATGTTTAAGGATTGCAACGAAATTTGGATGGTTTTTATATGCTCGAAGGATAAATGATGAAATGAATGCTGGAAATTAAAAGGAAAGTAGCGTGGATGATGGATGATGGTAGGGATGATAGAATTGGGGTTTAGGACTTAAGAGATGAACTAAAACTAAAAAGTGAAGACCCAAACTCTATAACGGTCACTAAACAAAAGGATCTTGACCTGCTTGTTATGAAGAACTAAGAACTAAAGATATCAAGAGTTGATTCAACAAGCAGCACTTGAAGGATCGATAAAGTTCTATAAAAGAACAGAAGGGATAAAAATCTAAATATTTGAATAGGCACTTCTGGTCCATGTATTTTAATTATCATTGTTGCCCATTCATAAGTCCAATAGAGGTGTCTCTTGGCTTGACAATATTTGTCTCTTGGAGTAAATAATCTGATTCAATTAACATAATCCTTGCTGTCCATAGATCCATGCATGTTATTCACTCCTTTTCCAAGAGTCTTCATGCTTTGAATCATCTCATCTAATAGTTGTGCCCCTTCATTATACCTTGCACCACACACACATATATATAAGTCTTTTATGATCAGCATAACACACACCACACACATATACTTGTATATTGTGAATGTAACTCTTAATAAAAACAAATAGCACACTAATGCATCAAATGCTTCCCACGCCTAAATATATATATATATATCAAACATGTAACAACTATATATTATATTATGCAAAAAGAATATTTAAACATTATATCAAACATGTGACAAATGCAAATAGAATTTTAAACATGTGCATACTTAAAAGAAATGTAATGCATGCATCAAAAATAAATATACAGCACGTTGCATGGCTTCCCTTTTGCATTGCATGATTCTTCCACGTTGCATGAGCCAAATCCTATGTTGCATGGCATGGTTTGGATGTTGGTAACCTTACTGATCTTCCAAGCTCGAATGCATTTATTCGTAACATCTCTGAACCTTCTAGACATTGAACAAGTTATTGGACTTAAAGGAATTCCTCCGGGTCCTTGGATGGTAGCACCACCATGAACTTATCATCTCCCCTTCTTGAGAGTGATTTGTCCTCAAATCGTCACCTGGTTCATAGAGAGATAAATCTGAAACATTAAAAGTTGCACTGACACTGAATTCTCCCGGAAGATCTATCTTGTATACATTGTCATTGATCTTCTCTAAAACTTGAAATGGTCCATCCCCTCTAGGTGAGAGTTTGGATTTCCGTTGTACTAGAAATTGTTCCTTTCTGAAATGTACCCAAACCCAATCTTCTGGTTCAAAGGTAACTTTCTTTCGTCCATTATTTGCTTGCTGTTCATATTTCTTTATTCTCTTCTCAATGTTCTCTCGAACTTTTTGATGAAGTTTTTCACAAATTCAGCCTTGTCTTTCCCATCCTTGTTTAATACTTGATCAACGGGCAAAAGTAACAAATCCATAGGGGACAATGGATTAAATCCATAAACAAACACAAATGGTGTAAACTTGGTAGCTGAATGGATGGATCGATTGTAAGAAAATTCAACATGTGGCAAGCTTTCTTCCCATGAATTCAGATTCTTGCTTATCAACAACCGAAGCAAAGTTGAAAGCACTCGATTTACTACTTCGGTTTGGCCATCAGTTTGGGGATGACAAGTTGTAGAAAACAATAACTTGGTGCCAATTCTACTTCATAAAGACCTCCAAAAATGACTCAAAAACTTTGTATCCGGATCTGAAACAATTATCCTTGGTAGTCCATGTAAGCTTACAACCTCCCTGGAAAACAAATTAGCAATATTTAAAGCATCGTCAGTTTTGTGGCATGGAATAAAGTGCACCATTTTTGAAAACCTATCCACCACAACGAAAATAGAATATTTACCATTCTTTGTTCTTGGGAGTCCTAAAACAAAGTCCATGGAAATGTCAACCCAAGGCTTATTAGGAATTGGTAATGGTGTGTATAGCCCTTGAGGTTGTAGTTTAGATTTCACCCTTTTGCAAGTGATACATCTCACACAAATTTGTTCCACATCCCTTTTCATTTTTGGCTAATATAGATGCTCTTGTAGGATGTTTAATGTCTTGTTAACTCTGAAATGTCCCATAAGTCCTCCGCTAGGGGCTTCCTTTACTAGGACCTCACGTGCACTACTTTGAGGGATGCAAAGTTTCCTTTCTTTGAATAAGAAACCATCATGCCTATAAAACTTGTCAATTGCACCTTTCTCGCATGCCTTAAAGATTTCTCCAAAATCAAGATCAGTAGCATAGAGTTCTTTAAGAAATGCAAATCCAATCAGTTTAGATTCAAGAGAATTAAGAAGAACATACCTTCGAGATAAGGCATCAGCAACAACATTCTCTTTTCCCTTGGCATGTCTCTTGTTTAAGACATGCTATCCATTTGGCATGTCTCTTGTTTAGCTTATGCTATCCATTTGGCATGTCTCTTGTTTAGATTCATTTGATGACGTATGGAAATGACTCAAGGAATTCAACCCATTCGGCATGTCTCTTGTTTAGCTTATGCTATCCCTTGATGTGTTTCAACGCCTCATGGTTTGTGTACATAACAAATTCCTTTGGTCGTAGATAGTGTTGCCATGTTTCCAAGGCTCTAATCATAGCATACATTTCCTTGTCATATGCCGGGTAGTTTAATGTTGCTCTACTGAGTTTCTCGCTAAAGTAGGCCACTAGATGCCCCTCTTGTGACAAAACAGCATCGATTCCTAAACTTGAAGCATCACACTCGATCTCAAATGTCTTGTCAAAGTTTGGTAAGTAATTTGTTTGAAACCCTATTCTTGCTCATCATTCCAAAAGAAACTTGCATTCTTTTTTATTATGTTAGTTAAAGGAGCAATAATGGTACTAAAATTAGGGACGAACCTTCGATAAAAACTGTTAAGTCCATGGAAACTCCTTACTTGGCTAATGCTTGTAGGCGTCGGCCACTCTTCAATTGCCTTCATCTTTTCGTGATCAATCCTTCAGAGCTCACTATAAATCCGAAAAACACAAGTTTGTTTGTACAGAAAATGTACTTTTTCAAGTTAGCATATAGTTTCTCCTTTCGAAGTGTATTCAAAACAAGCCTGAGATGCATTTCATGATCCTCCATGGAATGGATGTAGATGAGAATGTCATCAAAGTAAACAACACAAAACTTACCAATATAAGAACGTAGGATGTGATTCATTAACCTCATAAAGGTGTTGGGTACTTTGTTAAGCCGAAAGGCATCATAGTCCACTCATGCAAACCTTGTTTTGTTTTGAAAGTTGTCTTCCATTCATCACCTTCCCTCATTTTGATTTGGTGATATCCGCTTTTAAGAGCGATCTTCAAAAACACATTGGATCAATTCAATTCATCCAACATATCATCTAAGCGTGGTATAGGATGTCGATATTTGATAGTGATCTGATTGATTGCTCAACAATCCACACACATGCGCCATGACCCATCTTTCTTGGGTACCAACAACACAGGAATGGCACATGGGCTTAATCTCTTTCGAATATAACCTTTTTCCATCAATTCTTGTACCTGTCGCTGTAACTCTTTTGTTTCCTTAGGGTGACTCCCATATGCTGGTCGATTGGGTAATGTAGCACCAGGAATAAAATCAATTTGATGTTTTATGCCACAAATAGGTGGTAAACCTCCTGGAATTTCATCGGGAAAAACATCTCAAAATCCTGCAAAAGAGAGACAATAGAAGAAGGCAACGTTGTATCGAGTTCGTTAGTGTTTAGAAAATTCTCCTTGTACAAGAGTACAAAAAGTGTTTGCCTTGCCAAAACACATTTTCTAATCTCACTGCCCCTCGCATAAACCCTCATTTTTAGGTTCTCTCTCTTGCTTTCAATTTAGTGTTTAGAAAATTCTCCTTGTACAAGAGTACAAAAAGTGTTTGCCTTGCCAAAACACATTTTCTAATCTCACTGCCCCTCGCATAAACCCTCATTTTTAGGTTCTCTCTCTTGCTTTCAATTTCACTCTATCCCTTCCCTCTTTTCCTAGCACTTGCTATTTTTCTTTCGATCTCTCGCTCATTTTTCCCCTTAATTTCAGTTTTTTTCATTTTTGTTCTCTTTTTCTTTTAATTCTTCGAAACTCTTTTTCAAGTGCATCTGATCGTTGTGCACTTGTTGTGGTGATAAAGGGGTCAGCGTGTGCTTCTTTCCTTCAAAAGTGAATGAATATCAATTGCTATACCCTTCATGATTCACTCTTTGATCGAACTGCCAAGGCCTCCCCAAAAGTAAGTGGCTGGCGTGCATGGGTACAACATCACATAGGA
The DNA here is from genome assembly GCA_039519145.1 of Kokia cookei. Lineage (NCBI taxonomy): Eukaryota > Viridiplantae > Streptophyta > Magnoliopsida > Malvales > Malvaceae > Kokia > Kokia cookei. The sequence continues at coordinate 19,912,010 of CM076903.1, read as the reverse complement.
TCCTTATATTTTTTGATGGAAAACGGTATGATCACTTGCTTGGTTACCTTTAACTTTCCACCATCATTAAGCCACTGAAGCTGATATGGATGTGTATGCTTTGTCATCTCCAATCCAAGCTTTTCCACCATTAATGTGCTAGCAATATTAGTACAACTACCGCCATCAATAATCACAAAACATACCTTCCCATTGATATGGAAGCGTGTATGGAATATGTTTTCACGTTGCTGATCACCTTGTATAACTTGTGTATTTCACCTCCTTCTTGAATCACCATTGTATGTCTATTTGGACACTGACTGGATATATGCCCCCTTCCAAGGCATTTGAAGCATTGTATATCCTTGGACCGATTTGGTGTATTCTGTTGCTTTCCTTCGTTCACATCAATAGCCTTGTTGGGTTTGAAAGTCCCAACATTATCCTTGGCTTGATTTGGCTTGTATGACGTCTTAGGAGCATCTGTCCCCATTTAGAATTTTGACTCCATTTAGTAGTAGAAGAGTTGTTTCAAGATGTACCTCTATGTTTGAGTTGCTGTTAGACCTTCATGGACAAGTGAACCAATTCTTCAAGGTCCACATAATATTGTAATTCTATAATGTTGGCAACCTCTCGATTAAGGCCTGAAATGAACCATTTGGTATCTTCTTCAATATTTACTCAAATCATCGCCAACTCCATCTCCTTATAATAATCCTCCACACTCATATTGTCTTGAGTGAGATTCTGAAGTTTTCGTAAAAATTCTCGATTATAGTAGGCTGGTATAAACCTCTTCCGCATTATGCCTTTCATTTCCTCCCAAGTGGTCATCGGACTATTTCATAATTAGTGAATTCAAGGGTTGTTATCTTCACCTTCTTTTGCTTAGAGTAATTATGACAATCGAAAATGTGTTCAATCTTCTTCTTCCATTCAAAATAAGCCTCTAGATCTGTTTTCCCTTGAAATGGTAGAATGTTCATTTTTATATTCGCAAGATTATCATCAAACCACTCTTGGTTCCTTCGTTGTGGGTGTCGATTTTGTACAACGGCGGGCTGTTCGTTGTCGTCCACAATTTGCACAAACTCCCCTTCTTGAATGCCTTGCCCTTGATTACCTTGTGCAAGAATGGTTTGGTCTCCTACGGATCTCTCTTCTAGGCCATCAATGAGTACATGGATGGCTTCGAGTTTCTAGTCCATAAGTTGGCCCAATTCTCGAATAAGTGCTTGGAATTGCAAGTTCAGAATTTCTCTTGATTGTGCGTTACTAGTTTCCTCGGTGTTCTTACTTGTATTCATGATTAGTGTAAAAGAAAAAAAATTAAACAAAAGCCTTGCTGAACACTCCAATAAAATTCACTCGCTTTCTTTGGCTTTTACCCTCTGATGCGCTCACTCTCTCATGCCTTTTACCGCTCAATTTATCTCAAAAGTTCTTGAATCGAACTTACTCAAAATCCTTCAAAACATTTGTGAATCGGTTGCAAAATAGATGTTGGGTTTGGAAAGATATGGTGTAAAGACAAGCTTAGAAAGAAAGACTTATGGGTCAAGATTAGAATAATGAATAAATAAATAACGATCTAAGAAAATTCTCAAAAAAAAATAATAATCAACCCTGCTATTGGATTTTTTTTCGAATATGATATATTTTTTTCATTTCATTTCATTTCTTTTTGTTTCTTTTCTTTTTTTTTCGTTTCTTTTCTTTTCTTTTCTTCCAAACAACAAAAACCAAAGAACACAAAGACTTACTTGGATTTAGCCTATGCTCTGATGCCAACTGATATGATCCTGGTATGATTTTGTTTTGTTGAAATACAAAGATGTTTGTATGCCTTGATCGTTAAATCCGTAACTTTATGTTTAAGGATTGCAACAGAATTTGGATGGTTTTTATATGCTCGAAGGATAAATGATGAAATGAATGTTGGAAAACTAAAGGAAAGTAGCGTGGATGATGTATGATGGTAGGGATGGTTGGTGGATGATGGAATTGGGGTTTAGGACTTGAGAGATGAATCGACACTAAAAAGTGAAGACCTGGACTCTATAACAGTCACTAAACAAAAGGATCTTGACCCGCTAGTTATGAAGAACTAGGAACCAAAGATATCAAGAGTTGATTTAACAAGCAGCACTTGAAGGATCGATAAAGTTCTATAAAAGAACAGAAGAGATAAATCTCTAAATATTTTGTATCTGAATTGTATGTTACAAATGGAGAAGATAGCCTCTATTTATAGGCTTTACAAAATGAAAGTGAACAGCCATCATCATTCATAAATGAATGTGTTGATTCATTTAAAAACTCTTGAACGAAATATTGAATGTGAACAACCATCATTCATCATTCATAAATGAATGTGTCCATTCACTTGAAGACTCTTGAATGATACATTGTATCCCTCCATATGTGTGCTGAATGAATATCATTTTAATAGGCACTTCTGGTCTATGTATTTTAATTATCATTGCTGCCCATTCATAAGTCCAATAGAGGTGTCTCTTGGCTTGAAAAGATATGTCTCTTGGTGTAAATAATTTTATTCAATTAACATAATTCTAGTTGTCCATAGATCCATGCATGTTATCTACTCCTTTTCCAAGAGTCTTCATGCTTTTAATCATTTCATCCAATAGTTGTGTCCCTTCATTGTACCTTGTACCACACACACTTATATATAAGTCTTTTATGATCAGCATAACACACACCACACACATATACTTGTATATTGTGAATGTAACTCTTAATAAAAACAAACAACACACTAATGCATCAAATGCTTCCCACGCCTAAATATATATATATCAAACATGTAACAACTATATATTATATGATGTAAACATAATATTTAAACAATATATCAAACATGTGACAAATGCAAACAAAATTTTAAACATGTGCATACTTAAAAGAAATTAATGCATGCATAAAAAATAAACATGTAGCATGTTGCATGGCTTCCCTTTTACATTGCATGATTCTTCCATGTTGCATGAGCCAAATCCTACGTTGCATGGCATGGTTTGGACATTGGCAACCTTACTGATCTTCCAAGCTCGAATGCATTTATTCGTAATAGCATCTCTTAACCTTCTAGACCTTGCAAGAGTTATTGGGCCTAAAGGAAATTCCTCCTGGTCCTTGGGTGGTAGCGCCACCATGAACTTATCAATATTTAACATATCCACCTTTATGTTTTATTACAGAACTCATCTGATAGTCTTACCCTTGTTGACCTGGTCCATCTTTTTTATGTATTCATCCACCTCCCATCACACTGTTCCATTTTTCTTAATTGATCCCTCTCTTTGATCTGATTGATTCTTTCCTTGTTAATGAAAGGGATCTTACTGTGTCCTTTACCATATCCCATGATGAGCAAGTTACAAGCATTCTCTGCGGCCCTCTTTGCCTTCTATCCTATCACCACATTTGAAGGTTTCAACTTCACCATTGATTCTCATAGTCAGTTCATTTGTATTCAAGTCAATGTGGACCTAGATGTGTCTAAAAAAGCTTTTCCCAATAATATAGGTATATCATTGTCTTCTTTAAAATCCAATACCACGAAATCTGCAGGGATAATAAAGTCTCTTACTTGGACCAATACATCCTCTAGGACCCTTTTTGGCTACATAGATGACCTATCTGCTAGCTGTAACGTTACTTAAGTATTCCTAAGATCTCCGATCCGAAGTTTCTCAAAAACTAACAGAGGCATTAGGTTTATACTTGCGCCAATATTGCATTAGGTTTACTAAACTAAAGATTCCCAATCTTGATCGAAATTGTAAAACTGCCGGGATCCTTCAGTTTTTGAGGAATTTATTTGGAGATAATCGCACTACAAGACGCATTGACTTCTACTTGTTCTCCCACTCTAATTTTTTGATGCTTTGACATGATCTCCTTTATGAATTTCTTGTACTTCAAGTCCTTTTCTATTAATTCGATCAGAGGTAGTGGAACATCCCAAAATGTAGATTAATAGAAATGTAGAATATTAACAAGATAAGATGATGGTCCAATGGTTTATTGATCAATGACAGGTTATGTTAGTAAATAAGGTCCCAAGTTCAAGTCCCATGTTTTACAAAATAAATGAATTTTAGCAAAATCCTTTATTTTTAAGCTTAATTTTTAACCTAACTATAAATGATCTCCTTGTTGTTGTCGCCCCTACCACCATTGTTTCCATTGATTTTTCTTTCCTTTTGCTACCAAGAACCATTACCAATTAGTTCCATACCTTGCTGTCATTTAATCCCATTGAAATCAACTTCAAATCTGAAATTTTGAGCAACCAAGATCAATCCAAGAGTTTCCAAGAAAGAGTCATTGCCGAATTCTCCTTCTAGTTTGTGTAAGTCCACTTTTTCTATTAAATTCTTGATTAATTGAGGTAATTAAAAACCATAATTTTTAATTCTGGAAATTAGGTATAATTTTTATGATTTTAAAGTATTTTTCTAGGTTTTAATGGATCTCTAATTATTTTAAAGAATCAACCCCAATCTTGGTCACCAAGAAAAGGTGTATGTGCGCCTACGTACAAGAAAGGGGGTTGTTTTCTTTCTAAAATTTTATCCAATTAATCTGTCATAATTTGAGTTTTTGAACATTCCTAATCAGTCTCTAATCATGTTTCAATTAGGGAAAATTCGTTCTTGATCAATTGCCTAATTGGACCTCTCAAATCTGAAAGCGTAAGTGGGATTAAATGTCAACTAGTTTATTGTTTCGACATAGTTGTCGGGTAAAGATTTGGAATTGATTAAATAAGGGAATTTAATCAATATTGGCTACTGATTTTTCAGTATATAATTGTGTTAGGTGTTGACTTAGATGCCCCACATCAACCGTAAAATTGTAGGACGCTCGCTAGTATAGTTCGCGTCAAAGAAAGGTAAGGAATTCGACTAGTTTGGTTTTGTAAATTGTTAATAAATTTGACGATTAGTTTGGAACCATAAATTGAAGTTTGGATGTTGATTAGGTGGTTAATTAAATGAATCTATACTGAATTTTGACATATGTTCTTTTAGAAGTGTTACAAAGAAAAAGACAATTTGCTAGTGTGTCGCGAAAGGGCGAAAAATAAAGTGTGGATTCTAAACTCTTAAGGTTGTTTGTAATTGCTAAATGTCATTTTAAAAATGATAATTAGATTGATTATTGGGTTGGCTTATTAACTAAATTATTGAATTTGTGAGTGGCCGGATTAGGTATGTTTCGAGCCCTAAAAATTTGTTGTGATGGCAAAGTGCTAGTTTGACTATGTGAATTTTCTTATTGAGATTTGAATGCATAGATGTGATATATGTGATGTGTGAGTGAATGTTTGAATAGAATTATATGCTGATATATTGAGTTATTGCATGATTTAAATACATGATAGATTTGCTATGATATATGTATTGAGAATGATGCGTATTTGTACAATAAGTTCGTAAAAGAATGTGCAATTTTAATGACATTGTGAGGAACACTGTTTCCTACATATTGAATGTATGTGACCAAATGAGAGGAAAATTGTTTTCTAATATTGAATGTATGTGATTGATTGAGTGGAACATTGTTTCCTAATATTGAAAGTATGTGACCGAATGAATGAAACATTGTTTCCTCATATTGATAGTATGTGATTGATTGAGAGCAAGATAAATATGCCAAAAGAATGTGAAAAAGTATTGAATTGAGATTATGTATGTTTTTGTATGACATCGTACATATGCATTTGGATGGGTTATTTGTGGTTGACAGAGGAGTTCCGTGGAGTTTCGGTGACATACTAAGACCATATTATTTGTAGTTAGTGCACTGTAATTGGAATACCTAAGGGATTGGCGATCTTTATTGCATTATTTGTTATTGGCGATCTCTATCACATTATTTTTTATTTGGCAGATTTTCTACATTATTATGATTAGGTGGTTTTACCACATCGAGCTATGCTCGCATTTGTTAGAGTTTGACAAACGAGTTCTGGAGAACTAGTGGTGTGTAGCGGTTGGTATGGATAGGATCTTGCATTTGCATCATGTCATGATCATACCCATTATTATTGATATCTTTATATATGTTCGATTATGAATGTGAATGTTACATGCAATTGCTATGTATGAGATTGTTTGTGTTTGATGCTTCATTGTTTAGTCTCACACTGAGCTTGTTAAGCTCACCCTATTACCTTAACATTTCAGGTAATGAACAGACTTAGGACCGACATTAGCATAAGGACATACGGTGGGCTTTGGACATCATTTCGGACTTTATTAATTATTATTATCATTATTATTTGGTTTTGGATAGTAAAGCTATTTAAGACTGTGGTTTGGGACTATTTTGCTTTGAGATTGATTTTGCTTTGGGCTTTTTACGTAGGCATGACTGGAACCATGAAAATGTGCAAGTGTACACAATCGTATTCAAGTCATAAAGTGACAAGATAATATTTGAGAGATTTTAATCTGAAGTGTTCTAAACTAAATTAAACTAAGTTAAGCTACGACTAATTTATACTCCTATGCACGATTTCTAAGGGTTTAATCAATACGACATAAATGTGTCAGGTTAATTGCTTTAATCACTTAATTAAATATAAACAATGTTCATGCTCGTTACGAATTAATATTCACGGAAACTCGGTATCTTGCTAACTTATGAACAACATCACTTACAAAAATTAGTTTATCTCTTGAACTTACACCTATGCCAATACGACCAACTAAACTAACCTTTGATAAGTTAATGTGTTATAGCACATACATACATTATGAAATTAATTTATCTCTTGAACATACACCTATGCCAATACAACCGACTAAATTAATATTCATAAGTATGTAAAGGATCAAGTGAGGTAACAACATACACCTGTATTGAAACAGTTTAATCACAAAAATCCTGCAAGTTATGCAAGGCTAGTATTCTCCAATACATCACAATTTTAACCCTCAACTTCCTTAGAGGATTAAACATGCACGAATTAAATAGTGTGTCCATTAATCACAATTTCAATGAGCTTAAATGATTAATTCAATAGTTATATCATAAGGGTAATGCAATAATAACTTAGGCATGATAATATTTAATTAAGCAAAATATTCAGGGCTTATAACATTATAAACATGATAAATAAATAATCAAGCAATCAACATAATCAACCCAACACTTTAAGAATTTAAGTCATTTTAATTAAATAAATAATAGCATTTATAATATCATTAATCATGATAACAAACAAGAATCCAAAATATGAGAAAAATAATAGGATTAAATCTGATGATTTCTCAAGAACTGCTTTTGCATTCTTCTTCATTCTTGCTCGATTCTTCCCAGATCAAGGTCTTTGATGAACACTCAAAAAAGGCTATGGAAGGTTGAAGAACCACTCTTTCCCAAGAGGGGAAATCGACAAGGGAATGAGGGAAAAATGGAATGAAAGGCTAGAGAGAAAACTAGAGAAAGAAAAGAGAATGATGAGTGAATTGGTGTGTCCAAATGAGGGGAATGGAGTGTGTATATTTAAAAAATAAATATAAGCTACACACTCTCCCATGGCCGGCCTCCACACACAAGCTTTGACTTGTTCAAAGCCTGCTTAAAATAAGCTAAGGGTGAGAATTTGAATCCATGAAAAAGAGGAAGGGTTGGAATGGATTTTTTGGAAAGCTTGAGGGCTGTTTTGCAAGGTTGAATTGGTCTAAATTTCAGCTAAATATGGTCAGCACTTGGATGGAACATGGCTAGCCCAATTGGAGGTACTTCGATCCTTGGTTGCATGCACATTGAGTCACTTCAGCTTAGCCTTTATAATTTAATTTTAATCCAATTTATTTTGAATTAAAAATATAATTATAAAGCATAATTTAGCTTCATATTAGACCGACCCTTGACTTGAAAAATATTCTTCTTAGCTCTTTAGTAACTCAGTGTAAAAATTCCCTCAACGGTGTAAGCTGTCAACAGTGTCTATCGGGCCGATTTTCACCAATTGTGCAAATTTGTAAAAAAATCATCAAATTCATGCTTAATATTTATAAAAATAATTAAAAATTAATATGTTGGTAAGTTTAACACAAATTAATTATTTTATAAATAAATTATATTTTTCGACATTAATTACTCAGAATTTGCATGAAATTAGGTAAAAAAAAGTATGAAAAAGTCTATATGTTTTCATCATTCCACACCCCCAAAATTAATTCATTGCTCGTCCCGAGTAATGCACAAATCACAAAAAAGTTGATAATTTCTCCTTATACTTATGAATTCAAAATAATTAAGCATAAAAATAAGAATTTTAGAAATTATGTAGCCTAAGTATTTTTTTTTTCATTCAATTATCCTTAATTATCATCATGCTTGTCTCAATAAAACAATTCAAAATCCTATCACTCAATTTTAATTCCCTAGTTAAGACCAAACTGCAATCATTAAGTTTAACTTATGTCTTCATATGTTGAATATATCAATTTCTCTCCACTAATGTAGGCAACATTGAAATCTTGAATCAAATAGGTCTATTGCATAGGCCGTAACGAGGCTAGGCTACGGGTAGGAAAAGATAGATAAATTTAAGCTAAAACCCTAAACTTAGCTTGCATCAGACCTTTAATTTCACCAACTTTTTTTTCGAACTTTGCATGCTCATACTCTTTTCTTTTTCTGTTGAGTACAAATGTTTTTTTCCTTTTTCTTCTTTTTCTTTTTCATTTCTGTTTTTCTGAGCATCATTTTTGTATGTACTATACTTTTGTTGAGCAGTTTTGTACTTCTTCTTAACTCCCCCAAACTTATTTTCAGAAAATAATTTGGATAGACTGAGTCTAGTAGTTGAGACAATTTAGAAATAAATACAAGAGATAAGATGACTTATAATTGTAGGGTACAAATAAATTCAAGCCATATAGTCTCAAAATTGGCTTCAAGGGATAACATTTATCAAGGTTAGCTTGAAAGGCTCAAACGGTCCAAACAAATGTTACATAAATCATTTTCAAAATTACATGCTTCTTAGGATTTCGCCTCAATAAATAACTAAGTCAATTCTAGAGACTTAAACTATCATGCATACCTAGCTTCTATAAGGAGTTAAAAATTTTATGACATGATTTCACATATTTTATTGAGAGTAGCATTCTTACCATGGTTCAGCTTAACATCATAACCACTAAGATAATTCAATTTTATTTTTACTAAAGCTTTAACATAATTAACATAAATTCAAATTTTCAAGCAAAATTATAACTAAATTCATAAAAAATAAGAAATAATATCAAGAAGTTTTCAATTTTCGATCCCCCCTACTTAAATTGAACAATGTCCTCATTGTTAAAAACAACAGAGAATGTAAAAAATAAAAGTGAATAAATACCGTACACCAAGTAGGATCAAAGAACAGGAGGTGAGTCAATTTGACTGCTTGAGTACCAAGCTCTTTAGTGTCAATTCCTAGACATGTACATATTTATTACCACACTCTTATTTTTCTAAGTTGCTAAATTATTATCTTCAACCTTTTAATTTATTATGCAAGAATTAAAACTAACCTAGTGACCTAATCCTAAATTCATTCAAAAATAAGACTAAAAATAAAATAACAAAATTTAAAGAAAGACAAGTTCCCCTTTTTATTTATGTTCAGACCCCCTAGACTTTGAATCTCATTTTGCTTGGTAGTCCATATTGTTGCTCGAGTCACCTTTCTCCTTCTTCGGCATTGGAGCCCATGGTTGAAATATATAATTTGGAAATTCAGGCACAAAGAGAAATGGGTCACAAAACACTTTTTCAAATGCACTTTTAAATGCATTATCTCGTATCTTCGTGTATCTCTAATATGATTTTTGCTGCCATTGCATGTGTTGCATGCAATCCATCATCTTTAATAGCTCACTTCGAAGTTTAGCTGGAAGCGACGGTGGTCTCGGTATGGATCTATCAGGCTCAGATGTTCGTTCACTAGACTCATCGCATCATGCATTCGGATTGGTTCTATTATCGAAGCTTATCTTCAATCTCCAAAAGATCTTTTTCAGGATCTTCTTCTTCCTCAAGATCCTCTTCCTCTTTAGGATCTTCTTCTTCAGGATTTTCATCTTCTTCAGCTTGCTGCTTAAGAATGGAATTTCCTGCTACTCGATATAGATCCCAATCAGAGATTGCTCCTTGGTTATATCTTGCACTATTTACGTCCCCAATAATTTCAGCTTTTAGGCACAACATTGTGATCGTAAATAGGAAATAAGCTTGACCAAAATGTCTCATGGCACAATTTCGAATTTCTTTGATGATGATTCTTCCTACATCATGGTTTTCGCCTTCAAGATTGAATAAATCAACACCATTCGATCTAATGAAACAACAGTTCCCTATTGAATAGACATGAGACTGAATCGAATGAAGTAAAACCACACTTTTTCTATCGGTGTCAAGTTTTCTCTATGACATGTATGAATTCCATGTTTTGACATTGTCCATTCAAACCCTGGAACTGTAAGTTCTCGAAGAATTTCTTGCAAATTTTCAGTCTCTAAGTTCTTCAACAAAGTATGATATTATCTTCTTCGAAATCAAGTAAGTCAAAGAAATCATTAATAGTGCTTGAATTTAATGGTACCTTGATTCCTCAAACGGAAATTTATTTAAGTTCAATTGAGGTGAAATTTGCATAAAATTCTCGAACTAGTTCCTTATCTACACTCGTTTGCTTTTCACAAAATAATCCCTAGTTCAGAGCTTCAGCAATTTGTTGAACTTTTGCCTTGAATTTGGTGTATTTACTTGTTTCCCAAGTAAATCCTTTTTCAAGCAACATCTGCTGATTTCTGAATGTGCTATTGTATCTTTCCTTAGCTCTTGTACTGTGGAATTTGTTCAACACTTCTTCCATTGCGGCAAGAGTTCTGTTGCGTGGCATGATTTTAACTTGATCAACAAATAAATGGACACAAACATTTTTCTAAAATTTAATTAGATAAATATTAACAATTTAAAATAAATTAAATAAATTAAAAAAATTAGAAAATGAATTTTTACCTCCTTTTGTTGAAATTAAATCCAAATTTATAAAATAGGGCTAAAAAATAAAAGGGTTTTACATAGGGTAGGATTTGGAGAAAACTTAGTGTTTGGGTAAAGGGCACACGGCCTAGGTGTCTAGGGTGTGTGGTACACAAGGCAGTAGCACGGCGTGTGGACGTGGACGTGGGCATGGCTCGCCAGGCGTGCGGACGTGTGAAGTAGTAGTGATCGACTGGTACGCGCAGCTCGTTGGAATGTGCTGGTGCTCTCGGGCGCTTGCGAAAGCTGGTGCGTGCGAACGCTATCGAGCGAATGCGTCAAGAGACATCAGACAGCATTGGGGGTATCGAACACTTGCGGGCTGGTTTGTTAGGAAGCATCGAGTGGTGTCAAGCAATGTTGGGCGCTTGTAGGAGACATTGGCTGATTGCGCTCGATGAGGCCCGATGGCTTCCAATGACAGCCGATGGTGGCTGCCTATGGTAGTTAATTTGAAGGTTTGAGTGATAATTCTCTTGATAGGTGGGTTATTTATAATGCATGGAAAGTTATTTACACTCAAACACTCAACTTAGATTCTTAAATCCTATTTTAATTCAAACAAAAATTTTATTTAAATTTAAATTTTAAAAACAAATCCTAATTTAAACTCTTGATAATCATTATGATATAAATTATAAAATTTAATTTATAATTTAATATTAAGGATTATCAAATTTTGAAAAAATAAATAATTTATATAAAAAAATTATTTTTAGCTGTTTTAAAAATATTTACAAAAATAAACAGTTCATTTTAATATTTACAAAATTAACAACCAAATGTTACAAAGAATTCATCGAACTTTAAATCATTTGAAAATTGGTTTGTAATTAAAAACTTGGATAAACAATTGACCCCTTTATTTGCAAAATTGAAAAATTAAAAATTTATTTTTTAACTTAGCAAATAATTTTTCGAAAAATTATGTTAAAATTAATTCCTAGGAAAGATTGGAGGGGTCACAACTTAAGTTCCAAACTCCTAGACAAAATTCATTTCAACATATTATTCCAAGAAATATAACCTAAGTTCTTTATTAAAATGAAAATTAAGTGTTAGATAAAATGAGCGATGCTTCATTTCGCTCAACTTTATTTCTCCAATAATGTTTCAACCTCAAGGTATTAACTTGAAAAATACCTTGCTTACCATAGAGTTTAACCAATCCATATGAAAAAACTTGACGAATAGTGAATGAACCTGACCAACGTGATCTCAGTGTACCTGGAAAAAATTACAATCTAGAGTTAAACAATAAAACTTGCTGACCTACTTCGAACTCTCTGACTCGAATGTGATTGTCATGCCATCTTTTTAATCTCTCTTTGCATGGCTAAAAAGGGATGTACCAACTTATTTAGCAGCAGCTGATACAGAGGCTGCTTTTGTTTTCTTCTTTTTCTATTTCGGGCGCTCCTCCTCGTCATGGTGTTTTCTCTTTTTCTTATCCTTTCGCCGCTCCCTCTTTTTATCCCTTGAACCAATCGAATCGGTAGACTGCTCCTCTTCAGCAGGTTGTGTGCTGGCCTCATTGATAGTCACATCGGATGGATGGATTTCAGCCAACAGAGCCACATAAGGCACAATTGCTAATGGGTTAGGTTCTTTTACAATGCTGGTGACTACCTCAACCTGACTGTCAGCAAGTGGAGTCTCGTCTGAGCTTGATGCACCCACAACATCCTCAATGATCGTTCTGGGGATATCTGGTTCCTTCTCATCCTGCACCAAGGCAGGTTCGGTGTCAATGTGTTCGTCATTCTTCTCTTTCTCTTTATCCTCTTGTTCTTCATCCTTCTCGGCATGATCATCATGATTTACCTCCTCTTCCTCAGGTTGAGTAGGTTCAATTGGGCCAATGTCAGTGTATCTGACTGGAACGACATCTTCATTCAACACAGCCTTCCTTTCCGCCATATTCGCCCCTAGGCTATTGGAGAACTCATCTTCAAAAAAATGAACAATGTTACGATGCAGCACATCATCATTCGGCGACTGTTCTCCATCGTTGTCATCATTAGAAACATGGATGTGAGTGGGTACAGGGGTGGGCCTACCATCAGGAGTAGGTTTTTCGGATCAGGAATATTGCATTGGGTGGTAGATGGTTGGAAATTTTGGGAAGTTTGGAAGTGGGGTCTGACTGATTTGGCACAATGTAGCGACAAGAGCCTCATTCCACACCTTGGTATTTGCATAGAATTTATGGAGCTGGAAGTCCATGTCATCCACTATACTATCAGTGTGGATAGATCGTCTGTCGAGGTGTTCCAAGTATGACTCCATCAAGGCCAATGCCTCTGTCATTTATGTCATTGTCCATGCATCAGATTTGTCAGCCTTCTTTTTACCTTTCCCTTTTTCCTTTTTCTTGGAATCACTTTGGCTATCGGTGTGTCCTGGCCCCTTTTCATCTGCTAGACGAAAATGTCATTAATTGGGCCTTTATTATCCACGACTTCCTCATCCACTCTTGGCCCAATACCCTTATGCTAGTAAAGAATCATAATAAGAGATGGGAAAGGGATAATACTAGTCTGCTTTCCCAGCCTCCTCAATTTGGGCATGTAATAGCTCACCAATGTTGATGTGACGATGATGCGAGATGGAATGTAACAAACACATATGGTCTAAAAGTGGTCGTAGTACTGTTGGTAGAAGGCATCACTCGACTATTAACAAAGTGAAACCATACCTTGCAGAAGCTCGTCAGGTAACGTTTATGCATTGTGAAATTATGGAATCCACTACCCGTCCATGTGGCATGTCGACGCAAAGGTCGGTCATCATCTCAGTGAGGCTATCCTCATTTAAATTGTGTAGGAAGGGCGAGTGGTCGTCTACCTATTCTGGTATCCGTAATAGGACGTTGATGTGTGTCGCACTCCATGGCACAAGTCTTTCTCGAACAAAAACAAATTCTTGTCCTTGATCCACCAAGTTCGCGTAAAATTCTCGAACCAGAGTAGGGGAATAAACAGAGGGGTGGTCCTAGAAAGACTCCCACCCTAAGCGACTGATAGTGTGGTGGACTTGTTTTCCAAGGGGTAACTGTAGAGACAACTGGAGGCATTTCTTAGGATGGATATTTTGTTTAAGCATGGTGTTGTGATATCTTTCTTTGGCCGCAGTTGTGAGAAACAGTACTGGGCCTGAGGGTGGTGGTGTCATGGATGGAATTTCGATAGTGGTGGTTGGAGTGGTTTTAGATGAAGGTTTAGGATTAGCTTTAGAAGTGCAAGTCTTAGCCATGATTGGAAGAAAACGAAAATAAAGAAAAGTTGCAGAAGGATATTGCTTCGAAAGAGAAGAGAAAGAATCTGTAGATGGATTAAGGAGATGGTTGTAGGAACAATGGAGATTGTGAGGAAGAAAGGTAACTATAATGGGGGATTATATAACCTAGGTGTAATGAGTGGAAAAACACGGGGAAATGTTGCGTCTGCAACCATTAATTTCCAGGCTACAGATCGTGCTGTTTCGGCTTAATCCAACAGCTGGGGTGAAATGAAATCAATAAGCGCGATTCCCGCCTAAAAAGTAATGCTGACTCATCGCAGAATGCACCGACATAATGTGCTTCCATGCGCTAAAAAAAAGAGGGTTTTTATTTCTCTAAGAATCTGAAACAACACAAACAAAAGTAAAGCAAATAAAAGAAAATGAATGGATGCTTCGACATTATTTAAATATCACCACGTTAACAGTTTTGTTTGGTTCGCAGACATCTGGGCTGACGTAGTGTTTGAGACGTTGACCATTCACTTTAAATTGTTGGTCATCCTGTAAGTTCTCTATTGTCACCGCACCATTAGGGAATGCTTCGACAACTTGAAATGGACCAGACCACCTTGATCACAATTTTCTTGGGTGCAGTTTCACACGTGAGTTAAATAGGAGTACCAACTACCTAGTATGAAATTGTTGACGCAATATGAGGTTATCGTGCCATTTTTTCATCTTTTCCTTGTATATTGCCGCATTCTCATAGTCATGGCGTCGGATCTCCTCTAATTTTGTGATGTCCAACATTCTTTTCTTACCAGCTACGTCATAATCTAAATTTACCTACATAATTGCCCACATGGCTTTATGTTCTAGCTCGACAGGTAGGTAACACGATTTTCCAAATACTAGCTGATATGGCGACATTCGCAAAGGAGTTTTGTAAGCGGTGCAAAGTGCCCACAATGCATCAGGTAACCGCACAGACCAATCTTTCCTAGATGGGTTAATTCCATTTCAAGTATTCCTTTAATTTGTCGATTGGAGACTTCGATCTGACCATTAGTTTGTGGGTTATATGTGGTGGCCATTTGATGCTTCACACCATATCGTTTCAATGCAGTCGCCACCTTGTTATTATAGAAATTAGTGCCTTGGTCGCTAATTAACGCTCGTAGTGTTCCAAACTGTGAGAATGTACGTGTGAAAGAATTTCAACACTATCCGAGCGTCGTCTTTTGGTACCACAATAGCTTCAATCCACTTGGAAATGCAGTCAATAGCTACTAGTATATATATATTTCCAAAAGAGTTTGGGATTGGTCTCATTAAATCAATACCCCAAACATCGAAAAGTTTTACCTCTATGATAGGTTGTTAGAGCATCTCACTGCGACGAGAAACGAAACCAGTACGTTGACAACGATCACACTGTTACACGAAATTGTGAGCATCTCGAAACAAATTGGGCCAATAGAATCTAGATTGCAAGACCTTTGCAACAATCCTTGTTCCACCAAAATGACCTCCATAAGGGGCATTGTGGCAATGTCGCAGTATTGACATCATTTCTTCTTCAAGAACACAACGGTGAATTATATTGTCAGCGCATACCTTGAATAGGTATGGCTTGTTCCAATGATATTTAGTAGCATCGCGTATGAACCTGATTTTTTTATGACCAGTTGCACTCATGGGTAGCTTTCCACACATAAGATAATTGACTACATCAGCATACCATGGCGATGTGTTGACAGTGAATAATTGCTCGTCAGGAAATGCTTCGACAATTTGAGTCTATTGTCCATCTTCGCTCCCACTTTTCAGTCGAGACAAATGGTCAGCTACCTAATTCTCGGATCCCTTCTTATCTTTGATTTCAACATTAAACTCTTGAAGGAGTAGGATCGATCTAATGAGTCTAGGTTTAGTATCTTTTTTTGTTAAAAAGGTATCTCAGAGCTAAGTGATCCGTGTAGACTGTAGTCTTTGCACCGACAAGATATGAGCAAAACTTTTCAAATTTGAAGACCACTGCTAGTAACTCTTTTTCAGTTATGGTGTAATGAACTTGTATTTCAGTTAGTGTTTTACTAGCATAGTAGATAGCATGAAATACCTTTTTTTTCCTTTGTCTGAGAACAACTCCTACAGCGAAGTTGCTAGCATCGTACATTAACTCAAATGGTTGCGTCCAATCCAGTGCAACGATAATCAGAGCTTGCACCAACTTCGTCTTTATTCTTGTATATGCATCCAGACAGATGTCATCGAATACAAGCTTTTTATTTTACTCTAATAAAGAACATAAAGGTTTAGCTATCTTGAAGAAATCTTTTATAAATCTTCTATAAAAACCCATGTGTCCAAGAAAGCTTCTTATTGCTTTGACAGTTGTAGGTGGTGGTAATTTTTCAATGATCTCTACCTTTACTCTATCAACCTCAATGCCTTGACAAGAGATGCGATGGCCAAGGACATTCCCTTCAGTTTCCATGAAATGACATTTTTCCCAATTCAGAACCAAGTTTGTTTCCTCGCATCTTCTCAAAAAATTTGCCAAGTTATCGACGCATTGGTCGAAACTCTGTCCATAGATCGAAAAATCATCCATGAATACCTCGAGTGAGTCTTCAGTCATATTTGAGACTATCTCCATCATACATCTCTGGAACGTTACTAGCGCATTACACAAGCCAAACGACATCCGTTGGAAAGCAGAAGTCCCAAAAGGGCATTTAAATGTGGTTTTTGCTTGATCTTCTGGTACAATAGCAATTTGGTTATATCAAGAGTAGTCATCCAAAAAGCAATAATAGGCTTTACCAGCTAGCCAATCTAACATTTGATCGATGAAAGGTAGTAGGAAATGATCCTTCTTTGTGGTCGCATTCAACCGTCAATAATCCATGCACACACGCCATCTAGTTGCGATGCGAGTAGGGATTAACTCATTTTTATCGTTGGTTACAATGGTAAAACCACTTTTTGTAGGAACACATTGAACAGTGCTTACCCAATTGCTGTCAGAAATAAGGTATATTATGCCCGCATCCAACCATTTGAAGATTTCCTTCTTCACCACTTCTTTCATTTTCTCATTGAGTCATCTTTGTTGGTCAATGAATTGCTTCCCTTCTTCTTCTAACCTTATCTTATGCATGCAGAAAGAGGGACTAATGCCTCTAATGTCTGCGATGCTCCAAGCTATAGCTTTCTTGTGTTCTTTTAAAATTACGATGAGCTTCTCTTCTTGTATTGCATTGAGGGATGCATTGACAATAACAGGTAGTGTCTCGTTGTCACCAAGGAATACATATTTCAAATGTGTTAACAATGGTTTTAACTCCAAGGTAAGAGCTTACTTTATAGACAGTTTAAAGACTGGAATTATCTTGTTAGACAAATCCAACTACTCCATTTGCCAATATCTTCACAACTCACAATTGTTCACCTCCTCTTTGTCAACACAGTCTTCTAGGATATCATCAGTAGATGTTGCCGCATCAGTATCAAACAATGTTGAATTCTTGGTATGAAATTCTTCAAAAATAATTTCATCCAATATGTCAACGTGGTGACATTGTTCTTTAGACCCTGACGGTGCTACTTCAAACACATTAAAGGTTACGTGGTCATTATATGGCGCATCACTAGTTCTCCCTTAAACACGTAGATAAGTGTTCGTCTCATTGCTAAAAATGGCCTTCCCAAGATAATGGGTACCTCCTTATCGGCTTCGCAATCTAGGATGATAAGATCAACAGGGAACACCAACTTATCAACTTGAACAAGAACATCTTTGATTTGTCCCTCCGGTTGTGTTCGAGATCTATCCACTAATTACAGTGTCACCGTAATGGGCTTCATTGGTCCAATTCCTAGCTTCTTGAAAGTAGACAAAGGCATTAGGTTAATTCTAGCTCCTAAATCACATAATGCTTTACCTAAGTAATGATCTCCGATAAAGCATGGAATTGTGAAGCTGCTAGGATCTTTCATCTTGGTTGGCAACTTGTTTGTGAGTACAGCGCTGCACCCCTCTATGAGCGCAATCGTCTCGAAGTCGGATAGTTTCTTTTTCTTCGATAGTAGCTCCTTCATGTATTTCCCAAAGCTGGGTATTTGTACAAGAGCATCTATTAGAGGTATATTAATGTGCAATTACTTCAAAGTAGAAACAAACTTTTGGTAATCTTTGTCATGGACTTTTTCTTTGAAACGTTGGGGAAACGGAAAAGGTATGGTGGCATACGGTTGCTATGGATATATTGGTTGCTTCGACAGTGGTATTTATGTTGACAACTTACTTGGACAATCCGTAGGTGCAAATTGTACTTCAATCGGTTCTTTAGCAATGTTTTACGTTTGATTTCCTTCAGTTATAACCTTGTCTTGTTGCTTTGAAATGGATGCTTCGACATGGTCTTGGTTAGAATTGCTTATCTTTATTGTTTGTTTGCCACTCCTTAGCGTAATTGCTTTGCAATACTCCTTCCCTCTTTGCGTAGGATTTTTAGTGTCACTAGGAAAAGTGCCTGGTAATCTGGAGTTAAGATTAGAGGCCAGCTGTCCAAGCTGGGCTTCCAATGCTCATATAGAAGAAGAATTACCTTGCAGTATCGCCTCAGTTCTTGTGATATGTTCGCGCTTCATAGCCTCAAGAGAAGTCATAGGGTCTGCTTTTGGTTGAGTAAATTGCTGCTGTTAATGTTGATAAGGGTTGTCCTTGCATTTGTGGTTGCAAGCTTGATTGCAGCGATAATTGCGATTGTGGTTGCAATTGACTATGTGACTAGATCGATTCAGATCAAGGATGTACTTGTGATTTCTGATGATAGTTCTACGATTGACTATTCTTGTAACCTCCTTGCCTATAACCTCCTTGGTTCGAAGAATTTCCATATCAAAATGTGGATGTATTCTGATTTCCCCAAGGGTGTTGCAACCGATTATTGTAGGAGTTACCAAATGAACCCCCTCAGATGTTGTTGACATAATATTCATTTTCTACATGCTGTGGGCAGTCTTCATAGTTGTGGTTGTCACCGCAAATCTCACATGAAAATATCGGTGCATCCATTTGCTGGGCCATTTGTATAGGAGCAATATTGCTTGTTCCATTCATGTTCTTAATGATGTTGGCCAAGGAAGATACCTGCGATGACAATGCAGAAATAGCATCTAATTCAAGAACTCCAGGGTTAGTTTTCACCTATGCAAAATGAGAAATCGATTATTGGTAATCATTTTGGGCTATCCTCCCCAGAATTCGAATAGCTTCATCATATGTGCAATCTGACAATGGACTGTTTGTAGGTGCGTCGACAAGATTCCTTGTCTGAGCATTCAAACCATTATAAAATATCTCAATCTAGGTCTCTTGTTGAATCCCATTCATTGGGCAGTGTCGAAGCAATGCTTTTTAGCGCTTCCATGTTGTGTGTAAATTCTCGTCATCGAGTTGATGATATACAGTGATGTCATTTCGTAACCTTGCATTCATTTTCGATGGATTAAATCTCAAAACAAACTGTGTTGCCAATGCATTCCAGGATGTAATGGATCTAGCTAGCAAACCTAAAACGATGTTCGTGCTTTTCCTTGCAACGAGTAAGGAAATAATTGCATTTTCAAGGCATCATCAAGGGCACCATGTTGCATGAAGGATGCACAAATGGGTAAGAATGATTTCAAATGTTCGCGTTCATCTTCATGCGGAAAACCTGAATATTACCTATTTGAGTTGATCATTTGAAACATCACCTATTTTAGTTCAAAGTTACCAGCCTAAATAGCTGGTCTCACAACCCCTGGTTGCAAATTATCGAGTATAGGCATAACAAAATCTCTTATTATCCTATTTTGTATTTGTTGTTCTTATGGATGTGGTGGTGGTAAATCTTGTGGTAGCACTGGAGGAATGTTATCCTATGGCAGCAGTGGTGGTAGATTATTATTGTTATTATTACCAACCATCTTCCTTTGTTTTTGCCTTCTCCTCCTAAGTGTTCTCTCAAGCTCCGGATCAAAGCTTACAATGTCCTTAGGATTTCTCTTTATGGATATACAATACCTTCAAAATTAGAAAAGGACGATAAACAAATTAATAGAAGTTAAAAGTTAAGTAAGTAAAATTGATTGCAGCAACAAAAGTAAACATCGAACAAACGTCAATTTCCCCGGCAACAGCGCCAAAACTTGATCGATGTTTTTACGACACAACAATTATGCAAGCGTACACACGTCGATGCAAGTATAGTTGATAGACAGAGCTATTGGATATCCTACGAGGAAATGATTCTCGATGTTTTAATGTCAAAGCAATCAATACTGAAAATCAGTGTAATGTGAGTAAGGATGTCAGCGCAATTATGTCAAATCTGCACACTAAAATAATCATTACGGTCAACGCAATTAGAGTTAAATATCAAAGGTTAAATGTCAATGTACTAAAAATAAATCCAAATGTATTGAGTGTTGAGTGCTAAAAATTTAAATGCAGGAAATATAAAAGTCATCAAGTGTAAAAGGGTGGAAGTGGTTCACTGATTCCGTTTGTGGATCATTAGATTGTTATAAGAAAGATTGTCTGAATTGAGCTGGTTTGAACAGAAATCAAAATGTAAAACCATTGTTACTTTTACGAGAGGTAGATGACTAGGAAATTGTGGCACAACTAGACTCAATAGAAGCAGAACAAAAGACACAACGATTGATCTAAAGCTTAAACTCTCACTAAAGTTTGGGTGATCCGAGTGTGCGAGGAGGCCTCAGCTCCTGATGTTATTGTTAGTACCTTTTCTATATTTGATGTTACAGTATACATATTAATTGACTCTAGGTTGAGACATTTGTACTTATGCACTATGTTAGTAACGAAAAAGATTTTATCGATTGAGTCAAATGATATTCGACCTTATTTACAAATAATGATCATTAAAAATTTAGGGATTATGACTTTCCTATTGATTTGTTGTTACTGTCTTCTAACAAATTTGATGTTTTCTAGGAATGGATTGACTGATTGTTCACGATACTATAGTGAATTGTTGATAGAAATGGATTGGTTTGAGATGTCGTAATGGTGAATTGATTTCTATTGAATCTACTAAGTTTTATTGTATTTCGAATATGATTTCAACAATATTTATATAGAAATTGATCTGAAAAGGTTGTGATGCATTTTTTATGTCTATGTCTTCGATTCTATAGTACCAGAAATGAAAGTTTCTACGAATCTACAGATGTTTTCCCCGAGGAATTCTCGAGTTCACAACCAGAGCTAGAAGTCAAGTTGTTATATAATTAGTGCCAAGGACTACTCCAATCTCAATTACTCCATACAAAATGACTTTAACAAAATTAAAAGAATTAAAAGTTTAGTTGCAAGAATTAATTGGCAGGGATTTTACTCGATAGATATCACTTTGAGACACACATTTTTTTGTTTGTGAATAAGAAAACCGAGTCAATGGAATTGTGTATAGATTATCGACAGTTGGATAAAGTCAGGTTAAAGAATAAATATCTATTGTTTGGTATTGAAGACCTATTCGATCAATTGAAAAGTTCAATAGTGTTCTCAAGGATGGACCTCTGATTTGACTATTGTCAATTGCAAGTTACAGTTGTTGATATGCCGAAAATAGTATTCATAACCTGTTACAAACACTACAGTTTCTAATTATGCCTTTCAAATTAACTAATGTCCTTGCATCATTTATGAATATGAATCGGGGTTTTTCAGACACATCTCGACAAGTTTTTTATTGTTTTTATTGATGATATATTGATCTGTAATAAAACTGATCCAGAGCATGCTCAACGTTTGAAATTTGTATTACAGACGATTTATTAAGAATTTCTCCATAATTGCAATGTTATTAACGAAGCTATTACAAAAAAATTTAGAAATTGTTTGGTCAGTTAAGTGCCAACATAGTTTTGATCAATTGAAAACCTTATTGACAGAAGCTCTATTACTTATTCAGCCTAAGTCCAGGAAAGAATTTATTATTTAGAGTAATATTTCACATGGATGACTTTGAATTATGTTAGGTCGACAATTACAAAGTTGAGATTTATACTGTTAATTCTTCAAAGAAATTTGTGAGATGCAAACAAAAGATTCGAATTTGTTAGCTAAATGGAAATAGATTCAGAATGATCTAATTACCAATTTCAAAATTGATTGTGATGATAGTCTATATTTCTAAAATCGAATTTGTATGCTGAACAATTATGAGAATATATGAAACATCTTGTACGAGGTTCATAGCAACGTCTATTTGATTCGAACCAGGAAGTGACAAAATGTGTAATGACTTGAGACAAAGTTAATGATGACCAAGAATAATTTCAGAGCTTGTACCGAGATGTCTGGTATGTCAACAAGTCAAAATTTAATACAAACTTTTGTTCTAGTTATTATGGCTTGTTTTGAATTCCGATTGAACATGAAGACGAGTCATGATGAATTTCATATCCGACTATCTTTGATATCGAGAAAGAAAGACTCGAATTCGATTATTATTATTAGAATGATGAAATTAGATAGGTTACTCCCTTGAAACTCTAGTTGAGTTGTATGTATCAGAAATTCATGAAGTTATGGTGCAGACAGAAGGATAGTCAAAACGGGTAATTAAGATTAAAGATGACATATTACAGTGTTGTCTCATCAAGTTCAATTGCACGAGAATAAGCTAGTTGGGATAGATTTGACTTGGGAAACTGAAGAATCTTTTAAAACACAGTAATCGAAACTAGTGAGAAATTTTGAGGACGAAAGTTTCCAAGGGGTAGGAGAGTTGTAACAATCTGTTTTTCAATGGTGTCAAAAACAGTGGTTTTGATGCCACAAATTCAACGAGTAAGTCCATAAATATTATTATTTAATATTTACGAGTCAATTATAGCAATATATTGAATTTGATTTGATTATTTTGCTAAGTGAACAAATTGTTAAATTCAAGTGGTTTTAAAAAATGAGGTTCTCAGATATCGTTTCTATAAATCGAGCCCATAAATATTTTTATTAGATATTTAGAAAGTGGTTATATAGGTGTATTGAAGTTTGGCCAGGAAATTTAATGTTTAGATAATTAATTAAGGAAAAAGGACTAAATCATAAAAACTGCAAAAGTTAATCATTATTAAATTATTGGTGCTAAATGGTTATGAAAGCATAGTTGAATGGATTTATATGGTAATTTAACCATATTTAAAGTGTTGGACGGTAGGTATATATGTTTTGGCTAAAAATATATATGAATTAATGGTATTTTGGTAATTAATAAAAAGATTAACTAAGATAAACTAATAAAACAAAAGTAAAAACATTTTTTCCTATCCGTTCTTCTTCTTCCTCTGAAACTAAAAAGAAAGAAACACCATGGATAAAGCTTAGTACAACCAAGCTTTAAATCAATTGCATGATATGTATTTTTCATTCATTTTTAATGATTTTTATGCTTTTTAGATCATTATAGCTTAATTTAGCTAACCCGAGGATCAATTCGTAAAACTGTTAAATGTTTAGAATCTTACCATGGATGAAATTGTGATGTTCTTGAATTTTTATGATAGTTTATTTAGCTTGATAGTTAAATAGGACTATTTTGTAAAGTGATTTTAGTTAATTTTAATGTTTAAGGACTTAGTTGTTAATTTGTCAAATATGGTTAGTATAAGGATTATAGGAAATTCTGCTAGCAGGAATTGGGATTAAATGTGGTTAATTTGAAAGTGTCGGGTTTAAGGACTAAATGCAAAAAGAAAAAGTTTAGGGTAAAAGTGTAAAATAACGATAAAGGGTCAAATATAAGAATTTCAAAATTTTATGATATTCGAATTGTTTAATTGAAAAAAAATTATTATATTTAGATTAATAAACAAATCAACCTGACGTTAACTACGGGAAAGGAAAGTTAGAGGGGAAATCGTCAGTGTTGTATTCGTAATTGTTTTTGATTAGGTAATTTGGTCAATTGATTAAATTAATTATTAGTTGTCGTTATGATTTAATACATATTTATTTATGTTGTAATTGAGTTTAACTATTGAGATTGGTATGTGATGAGTTGGACTAAGTTGTAATGATATTTAAGTTTGGTACTATGTTTGGAAAATGTGAAATTCATGGATGTGAGTTTGAAATGGTATGACGGAAATGAAGTTAAAGGATACAAATATGAAATGTGTCTTGTTTGAACCTTGTGAATTCTTAGGATACAAATGACATGTCATTAGGGGTTATTTATAGTTTCAGGTGTTGATCTTAGATGTCTTATCGATGGTTGAGGTCTTGCATTTGTTGAGGATTCTCCAAAGCTCGTGTGAGCAACATCACAGCCCGACCCATAGCTCGTGTGAGCAGGCTCATTTCACAGCACATGTGAAATATTTAGATAAAATTGTTATAAGAAATGTTTTTATGAAAATTGATATATGAAGTGTTTATATGAAATATTTATAGGAATATAGATATGTGAAAAAGGGACATTTGAAATATATACTTGAAATAAAGATGTTAAATTTTAAATGAATATGTGATGGTTGGTTTATGTACCAAATGTGTTTTTAGGTATATGTTTGAGGACATGATAAAGTTACATGATTTTTATACGAACTCACTAATCTTGTGAGACTTGTGATGTGTATAGTTAATTAATGAACTCACGACCAGTATATTGAATTATATTGTAAAATGTTTTATTACATCCTTTTTGGTAAGTTTAAGTTTAAGTTTAAGTTTATCATGAACTTATTAAGCTTTATGCAAGCTTTCCTTGTTTTGGTTTTTCTTCCTTGTAGATCATCGAATACAAGCTATTGATTGGATTGTTTTTAGAGATCACACTATTCGGTAACTTATTCGGTAACTAATTGTTCATTTTGATCTGGTTATAAGTGACATGTAATTAGGCTGTTGTTTATTTGTGTTATAAGCATTATGGATATGTTTTGTGTCATTTGAAGTATAAGATGTGCATATTGATGTAAAACTCAAATAGTATTTTCGTTGATTGTGGTTTGTTATGACAATGGTATGTTTTTGGTTTTAAATGCATTTGAATGATTGATTTGGAAAAGTTGATTTGGTACAAATTCTTAGTAACTTGATAAACCTAGGTTAATGATTTTGGTCAAGATAAATGAGGTATATTTGATAGTTGAATAAGTATGGAATGCTAATTAGTTGTATTTGAATGAATTATGTTTTAATGTTTGAGTTGTGGTGCCAATGAGGACAT
Organism: Kokia cookei; assembly: GCA_039519145.1. Lineage (NCBI taxonomy): Eukaryota > Viridiplantae > Streptophyta > Magnoliopsida > Malvales > Malvaceae > Kokia > Kokia cookei. The sequence goes on along the minus strand of CM076903.1, from coordinate 19,886,457 downwards.
ATTGGTTAGGCAGTTAGGTTGAATGGTGTTTGGTATATTTGGCATCTTTTGTTGTATTTTAGGTAGGTTTAAAGGATGGAAATGTTATGGCTTGTGGCCTAAGTGTTTTCGATTAAAATTCCTTGATTTTAGATGCAGGAGTTTTCACATAGTCACAATTTGTTACACGACCGTGTGATCTCTGTTTACACTTTTTACTCCAAATTTTGTAAAAGTTTCATTTTAATACAGAATTGATCCCAATATATTTTAAATGTTTCGTAACCTTGATTTACGCCCTAAGTTGATTAAAAAGCATGGAAATTATTTTAAATGAAACATATGATTTTAATTTAATTATGAAATGGTCTATTTGGTTATTTAAGGATGGTTAGTGAATAGTGTTAATGTTTTACGGTTTATAGCTCAAGTCAAGCGACCAAACCAAGAATAGGGTGTTACAGTTTGTCCTCTTTGTTCTGCTTCAAATGTCGCGAATTTGGGCCAGTATAGCTAGACTTCCTCTGTTATTCAACACCTTAGTCTTTTTCTTCTTTTATCTCTTTGAGCCACTACTTTGGTTCACTCAACCAAGGTTTGGAAAACTCTTTCTAAAATCCCCAACATCGCTTGGGACACTCAATTATCCCTAGTCTTGTCATTTTTGCCTTTAGCGGTACACACACTAACGATGCCATTTGTCTCAAGGTCATGCACAAGTTCTTGAAAAAGCTAACGAATAATATTAATCTACTCGACATTGCAACCCTCAAAATCACATACCAGGAGTTCGCATATCTCGAGTTTTCATATCGCTTTCAAAAATAAAACGTCTAATTATTTCCTGAGTGTTTACAGTCTAAAGTTTGCAATTCTAATCTATAATTTTAAATAGAATAATCTTAATAGTTATCCACAGTTTAGTAGTAACAATACTAACTTAGGAACGATATTGGAGTTCTCATATTTAAATTTTTTTAAAATCTCATAAAAATTTTCTTATGGCATGATTCCCAAAATAACTCTTTAAAATATGCATGCAAACTCAAAACAAAATCCAAGGTTCGAGTTTTGAACCGAACTTTGAAACCACTAAATGTAACCTCCCAAACCCGACCTAGTAGTTATGGCTGAATTCGAAAAGCTACAATGGCCATTGAAATGACCCAGAAAAAAATTTCGTAGTTTTTAAGTATACTTTTGAAACAATTTGCGTAAATCATTCAAACCGGTGAAATCAAATATTTAACTTAATTTCACAAAAACATGAGAATGTTAAAAATTGATGATTCTAGTATTTATTTGTAAAAGTTTGATCACTATTCAAAACATTCATAAATTCAATCATACTTCAAAATCATTTTTTTTCCTGCAAAACTAGAGAACTTAACTATTCATCACTATTTGGAGAAAAAACATGTTAATTTCGTAAAATCAAATATCTTTAGAAATCTCATTTGTAAACATTATAAAATTTGAAACTAAGTCTAATTTTATTAAGAACTCATTTCTCATAATTCCAACAGAAAAATGTAATATTGGTAGATTTTTTTACGAAAATCGTAACAAACCATTTTGCTAAAAATCAATATCTCATGTAATTCAATAAAACATCAATAAACAATTTTAAACCTCAATAACTAAGTCATATTTTTTTCTAAAACTCCTTTTCATTGTCGAAGCGAAATAAAGTGATTTTGTCAAGTTTTAATAAAAACCAAGTTTTATGCATAACCTTATCAAATAATAATTTATGCAGTTTTTAAAACTTAATATCATGCAAGTAATTCATGCGAATCAGAATGAAAATCCCCAAAGTTATGTCTCATGTCACAGTCCATACTCAAACTTATTACAACCCAAAAATAAATAAAAAATAATTAAGATAAACTTTGATTACTTTAATTTAAAAAGAATTTTGAAAAATTCCTCCAAATGTCATCATCGAATCCTAACCTAGGGGTTATCTGTAAAATTAGAAAATTAAAGGGGGTGAGCTATAAAGCTCTATGTGAGTCTTAACTCAAGTATTAACTAGGAATTTAGTATACAAATTATAGCAAATTTATATAACTTAATTCCACAGAGTCTTAACTTGGGTAACAACCAGTAATCAAAACATACATTTCATAAAATAACAGAATTTATATATAACAACACAATTTCACATATTGCAGTATGCATGAGGATGTCAATGTAGAGCTTTTCAGAAATCGATGCAAGTTTTTCAGAAAACGTTCCTACCCAACCACGCTCCACACCATAATCGAGTTCCCTAGAACTCGTCCATCAAGTAACACACCAAATTTGTAGACAAGCTACCACATAATGCAAACAAGCTACCAAATATGAATATTGTGGGCAAGCCACCACTTATTATAGATAAACTGCCACATGTTGTGGATATATCACCAAAAATTGCAAATAAACTGCCACATCTTCCACATTTCAATCATATTACAACCCATGCATGTGATATGACCACAAAGAACATATTTTTCATTTTAGAATATCACTTATCACTTTAGGCATGTTGAACCATGAAAACCGAATCTCTTAACACATAATATCACATAGGGCATATTTAACATGCTATTAACATATCGTTTCAAAATATTACAATAACAATGTATTTGCTATGTAAAAATAGACCATGCCATAATATCAGATAACAAGAGTATGGGAATAAACATAATATTCACATCAACGATAATTATATTCACACAGTCATAGTTTCAAAAATAAATAATTGGTCCGGAATCACTTACTTGTATAATTCGTCAAAACAGATTTAGTCTCTCATTTTAGAGTACATAAAGTATTCTTAAAAGATACAAATCAAATAATAATATTTTATTTAAGCATTATGAACGATATATATAACTAGTATCAAGTGAAACCCACACCTGATCTAAGCAAATCCAATGCGAAAACTACTTCTAATGCACACTTCCAGATTTGATTAAATATATCTCGAATCTAAACACAAAATGAATATTCCATCATTAAAACACCCTTAATAAATCTTTGATAAACGGTTAAGCTTTAGTTTTTATGATAATACTTACTCTTGTGATATTTAGATCGGAGATATGAATAACTTTTGAAATTACTGACATTCCAAATAGTCGTATTTGGTCATTCATCATCAAAACAATGTAAGAGATATTAGTTCCGAAAAACAAACGATTATACAATAGGTATGATTGGTCACGAGAAAGGAATGAGAGAAGAGTGCTGACATATATATATCCATAGTTAATCCATACTTACACTTATGCCAACCAAAACTATGATGATTTAATTTAGTCTAGAGAGGAGGATTGATTGATAAAGAATAAATCAAAGAAATATATTATATAGGAGGATAAAAATGATAAAAATTCCAACAAGGTTTTATCAAAAAGAAGAAAGAAAATGAATGAGGTGGTGGTCACGATGATGGTCTGACGGTGGTACGACGGTGGTCCGATGGTGGTACGATTAACTAATGGTGTTGAAGTTAACTAATTATGGTGAAAGGTGGTGGTCTCAGAAAATGAATGAAAAATGAAGTAAAAGATGGAGGAGAACAACCAAATAAGTGGTGGCACAAGGTGGTTCAAAGGAGGATATTTGCAAAAATGAAAAACAAAAATGTGTGCATAACCTTCAAGGGTTAGACAACTACCTAATCAACACTCTACTTTTTGGAATGAGAATGAGACAAAAAAGTCAAAAAGAGAATGAAAAAGATAAAAAAAATTGAATGTGGATGGTTCCATGTGCTAGGGGTGGCATACATTAGTTCAAAGGCAAGTGAAGAAAATAGGGAGAAGAAAAGGAAATAGGGGAACACATGGAGTGAAAAATAGGGCAAAAGATGGTAGGTTGACTCATTAAAGTAAGAAAGCAACCCTTGCCTATAAGGCAATGTGGTGGACGTTTTAGGGGGTGTTGACCATGGTTTTATGAGCCAAAAATTAAATAAAAATCATGAGGATGTTTAGAATTAAACACGGGACCTTATAAAACTAATTAAACTCTTAACTATTAGACTAACTCACTTGCTTCTTAATAGTCCTACAACATTTATTATAAAAACATGGTGTGACATTTGCTAAAGTTTGAAGCAAAATTGCACCACATACAAAATAATGTGAGGAAAGGGATTTGAACACAGATAATCAAGGACATCTCCAATACTATTTGATCACTAGACTTGATACTTAATTATTATCTAGTGAGAAAAAGATCATCTAAAAAAATTCAGATGTGACTAGTTTTGGGTCATTAATCCAATTTCTATTAACTAGGTTTTTTGGAGGTGATAGAGCCTTTGTGGCTATTTATGTAGCTTTGTGGCTAACTCAGTAAGAACACTTTTGTGGCAAATATGTTAGGGAATGCTCTTATGGCACAAATTAAGGAATGGCCTTTGTGTCATTTAGTTGATAAGAATGTTCGTGTGGCAAATCCTAAACAAAGGAAAAAAGATTTAAGGTGAGCTCTAATGAAATGGTAAGTGTAATAAATAATGTATGGGAAAAGTATGAGAAACTCAAGTAAATGATGAACTGTGAAACAAAGAATCTGTATGTACATGAAATGGTGAACTTCATGTTAGGTAATGGGCGTAGCCTATCTCGCCCAAAGGAATGGTAAAGTCAATAAATACAAAATAAGTTACAAGCATAATATGCTCAAAAGAAAGAAACTTCACCTGGGTTTGACCCTAAATCTAGAGTCTAGTAAAAAGAAATGTAACATCTTGATTTCAAGGTTAGAAGAGTTAAGGTTTGCATGTAAGTCAAAGACTTCAGTTAGGTTTTCATGTTTTTTATGGCGATTTGGAAATAAGAATGAGTCTAGTGATTTAGTGGTTAGGTGTTCAACTTAATTTTGTTTTAATAAGAATCCTGGTGTGAGCAAAGAGGAAAATTTTGTTTTAATTTTTGGTTCCTAATTAAAAAAAAAATCTAATTGGTTTAGATCCTTTTAAATTGTATTTTAATTTTTTTTATTTTTAAATTTTGAATTAGAAACCCCTAAAATTCCTCTTACAAACTGTTTTTCTTTCTTCCACTCTCTCACATTGGTTTTACTTTACTTTTACTTTCACTTTCATATTTGTTTCTTTGTTTTTATTTCTTTTTTCTTCGAATCGTTACATTTTGATCTTGGCTGACATATTTTTTCTTCTTTACCATTATTTCTTTCTTTGAAATTCATATTCAATTTCTTAGTTCTTCTTTTGTCCCACTTATTGGAATACTTTAACTCCTTGTAATTCGGGTGTGTCAGTCTTCATTATTTTGAAACCATTATCGATTCTTGATTCATTGGAGGTTCGACTGCTCTTTCGCATTTTTAATTAATTTGGGCGTGTTAGTCTTCATTATTTTGAAACCATTTTCGATTCTTGATTCATTGGAGATTCAACTGCTCTTTCACATTTTCAATCAATTCGAGATCTGGTAGTAGGACCATCGGCATAATTGAGGGGCTTTGATCAATCCCTAGCGCCTTAGATTCGTAATTCAGGTGCTTTTTGAAACTACTATAATTGGGGGTCGATTTAGTGTTGGTTTACTACATTTTTTCCCTATAGATCTTTAGATATTGTATTGATATTAGTATCATGCATAAAGAGCTGAAGTTGAAATTATGTGGGAGAATTGTATTTTAAGTAAAATATAGTTATTTTTTTAATTTGTTAACCTTAGTCTTCATCTTGCTTAGATTTTGACAATTTAATATTTGGAGACATAATAGGGAAATTCTCTTCTTACTTAAACTGATGCAAGGATAGATGCTTAAATCAAAGCCAATATTTTCATTTTCTCTGGCTTAGGCTTTCAACTTCTCAGAAATATGTTCTTTGTTTCTATTAGTAGCATACTTCAAAAAAAAACTCATAAGTTGTATTTTGGTGCTTCTGAAGAAACACATTGTCTAAAATTTTTAGAAGTTATGATGAAGAGTTGATGTCATTACATTATTTTGTCTGTTGTGTTATGTGATCCTGCAAAGGTGGTTATTATACTTATTGATTTTATTTTACCAAAAAGCATTTCTTTCTATTGTTGAGTTCTTGTGCTTGTTGATATTGGTGGTGTTACTGTGTATAATATTATGTAGTTCTTAGAGGTTTGCTCATTTTGTCCAAGTTATCTTTACCTGATGTTCGCTCAAGTTCATTGTAATGTCATATACTAAACCTGGTATGAAAAAATTTTTGGATGCGATGTACGAAAATTGTTTACTATTGTTTTGTAATTTGAAAACTGTATGCGAGTAAGTCCGATTTTATTTTTGTATAACTAAATTGATTTGAAAATATGGTTATTTATTATGGAAACTAGATATGAGTATGTCGATTCTGAAATTCGTGTTCATTTTGACATGGTTTGCATATGCATTCGGGTTTGGGATATGTTTGAAGAGAAGGAAGTTTGATTCGGCAATTTAAGTGCAATATTACTGTATTATATATATGTCAGCTCAGCTACATATTCCTTTTATTTGAGTGGCTTAGATCCACTAACACGGTGTGTAAGATGGACTGGCCTACCATAGCCCAGTATGGTGTGCAGGGTGGACGGGCCTACCATAGTCCAATTATGGTGTGTAGGGTGGATGAAGTGGCGTTTTAGTTAGTTGGGTGGGTTTTTTTTATTTGTCGCATTTGTTACATATTCCTTTTACATGTTTTTTTTAGTTGGGTGGGCTTACCATAGTCCAATTTTGCATGCTTACGGTTTGCATATTCGTTGTGTGTTATTTTAATGTGAAACGTAAATTTGTTATGTGTTCCGATAATGATATGGTTAAGTTAGTCGTAATTCCAAATTTCTGAATGACTTTGTTATATTGTTTTGCATTCATTATTTTGTTCCGACACTATCTACTTGCTTTAGTTTTAAGACTCACACTAAGCTTGTGTGGCTCAACCCCCTTAGTTTTCTATATCTCATGTAATTCACGTAGTTCGGTCTCGTAGTTGGCAATTCGAGAGTCTTAGAGTTTTCCATTTTCGGTTTGGTTTGAATAAGTTATCGTAAGATATAACTAAAATTTTTATTTTATTTTATTGGATTTGATATTTTTCGCACATGATTTTCAATCATCGAAACTACTATTTTTTAATTTATGTATTTTCAACGTAACTTGTTTAAATATTCAGTTACGATTTATTATTTGCATTTAAACGTAAATGTCATATTTGCCACTGTAAATATTTTCGCAACGTCAACATTTTGTATTATTAAATTCGATTTGAATTACAATATCAACGCTAAATTTTGTTAAGTAATTTAGCTCAAATAAAGCAAACCTAATTTTATTGAATTTTATGGAAATTGTTTTGACGTTGTTTTAGAATCATTTCGGTGGTCCATGTACCCCTGAAATTCGGTTGAAACTTTTAAGTCGGGTTTCAGGGTGTTACATGAAAGCTTAATGGATATGAAAGGAAGGTAAGTCCTTATAGGCACTAAGTGATAAGAAATGGTCTTCAGAGAAAAGGATAGTGTAACCTTTAGACCCGACCTAGACGTTATGGCCGAATCTTGAAGAACACATTAGCCATGACAATAGCGTGATAAAATGTTTAGAAAGGTTTCCCTTAATAAAATTACCTTGTAAAATCGTTTTTTATCCTTTTTAAGCAACCAATTTTTGTTGTTATCTTAATCATTGTAAAACTCAAGTTTCGAGAATGTTTTAGGAGAATGTCGTAACTAAATTAAAAATCATCGCAACGAAAAAATCTTGTAACTAAATTATTCATCATTTAGAAAATCATAGACTTGATATCAATACATTGTAAAACATCGACTTTGTAAGCATGTTGTATTGAGTTTCGAAAACATAATGTTGAGTTTTTGAAATCATCCATATTGAGCTTAAGCTTGTCTTTATTATGAAAAATCCATCACAAATTATTATTAATAGAAAATCATTTAAATTTTAGTTTTTAAAAGGGTTAAATATAAAAATAGTAATTCAACTTGTCCACTTCTCCTAGATTGGTACCTATAGTTTCTTTTTTCTCCTAGATTGGTACTCGAATTTTTTTCTGTCCATTAATTTGGTACTTGAGTTTAACACCGCTAAGTCTGAGATATGTGGTAGAATAATATTGTGACACGTGGCATAAATGACGCCACAATGACGTCATAGTGATACCATAATATAAAAAAATAAAAAATAAAAAATTCCCTTTTGACTTTTGTACCCCTAATTTTGCTGACATTTTTGTTTTTTTTTTCATCCCTTATTCCTTCTTCTTCTTCCCCCAATTTTTCTAACATTTTGTTTTTCTTTCTTCTTCTTCTTCTTCTTCTTCTTCTGCTATCCTCAACCCAAGTTTCTTCTTCAACCTTAAAACCTTTCTCTTCCATTTATTTTTTTGTTTGTTTGTTTCTTTAGCACACCCACCACCACACTCATCATGTCCTTGTCTTAACCACCTCCCCACAACTACTTCACTGGCTTTATTTCATTGAAACATATTAGCCCATCCATCTTGCCCCACTCTTCACTCCTGCATAGAAACACATTAAATTGGGATTTTAGCAAATTTAAATGAAAATGATTTGTTTCTTCTTTACATCCACGTAAAAAGAAACCTTGTATGGATAGGGGACATAGTTGTGAAGAAAACACAGATCTTGTTGGGATTTAAAGTTGAATTGATCCAGTTAGCCCATGTCTTCAAATCTATTTGGTAGGCAACTGTTGTATCCAGCTCTGCGTAACCTCCATCGCCATTTGCAAATGAACCCATATGTTGGTAATGTTACTTTTGAATTAAATGCTTAATTCACAAGGAATTGCTTAGTTATAACAGATTAAAGGGGTTTGATAGACAGACAGACAACTCACAATGTCTTTAGTTTAAGCCCACTCATCCACCAGACATAAGTATTAAACGCAAATATATCAGCTCCTTCCCAGTGTTTAGAGTGCTTGGCAACTGAATCAACTTTCAGTATTCTTTTCTTCGGATCTAAAATGTCGATATCTGTATTAGATTCAATAAGAAACGAGGCCTAGTAAAATTCAATCATTGCATTATATTCATGGGAAAATAAAAGTAGTTGGCTTTAAGGTTGAAGAAGAAACTTGGGTTGAGGGAAAAAGAAGAAGAAGAAGAAGAAAGAAGGAAATAAATCGATAGAAAAATTGGGGGAAGAAGAAGGAAGAAGAAAGAAGGGAAGAAAAAAATAAAAATGTCAACATAATTGGGGGTAGAAAAGTCAAAAGGGAATCTTTTTAATTTTTTTAGATTATGACATCACTATATGACATCACCATAATGTCATTTATGCCACGTGTCACAATATTATTTTGTCATGTGTCTCATACTTAACAGTGTTAAACTCATGTACCAAATCAGTGACAGAAAAAAAGTTCGAGTACCAATCTAGGACAAAAAAAATTATAGGTACCAATCTGGGAGAAGTGGACAAGTTCAAGTGATAATTTTATATTTAACCCTTTTTAAGATCACAAAGCAGGCAAAAAAAATCCCAAATCAAACTCCAAAGTCCCAATACCAAAAACCAAAGTCCAAAATTAAAATCCACAATAAATAAACTCATCCCCGAAAATCATGTACCAATAGTAATAAAGATTTTCGAAAAATGACCGAGAGCGCCTTCGTAGGCGAGCCCATCTTAATCACAATTATCTAAAAAATCAAAATTTGAAGGGGTGAGCTTTAAAAAGCCCAGTGTGGGTTACTAATAATAATAATAATAATAATCGAATTTAACTCATAACAATCATCAATTTAAAAAGATCAAATCATTTCAATTATTGAATCACAGATTCAAATATGGCAGAATGCATAATGACAATGTGAATGCAATGTTTTTCAGAAAATAGTGCAGATTTTCAGAAATTAGATTCTACCCGACACCACTACACACCATAAGAGTTCCCTAGAACTCATCTATCCAATAACACACCAATATTGTGGACTAGCCACCAGATAGTGCAATCAAGTTGCCAAAAACATATTAGTGTGGTCGAACCACCATATATTGTATATTTACTATTAGATACAAAATATTGTGGACAAGCCACTAGGAAATGCAAATTTATTTCAAGATACTTCCTCCGTACATATTTTCCACCCCATGCATGTGATATGGCAGACAGAACAGATTTTCAGTAGGCATGCTTTACATGCGAATCAGAATCAAAAATATATATAGCATGCTTAACATGCGAATTAGATCTTGTATATATTTAATCTCAATAGTATTCTTAACTTGTAAATCAGAATCAGAATATACCATGTTTAACATTCGGATTAGTAAATTAGATTCATAACATATTTTTCAAGCGAATCAAAATATCAATAATCACATTTTCACATCATAAGTGTATACATATTCCATTACCCATAAATCACATGTCATGAGTAACAGAAAATCATATAGTATCACATTTTACAACGATTACCAAATCACAGTCATCATAGATCTAAAGTTTCGGGAACTTACTTGGAATCCTCTTTCATTGGATCTTAATAAATCCATATGAACACTTTTGTGTTCACACAATATTTCATTATTTCAATGAATAATATTATCAACCATATTTAATCACTAATTTAATTTTTTATCAATTATCATTATTAAAAGTAGATACCACAATTTAGATCCGATTGATAGTCACTACGGTTTCGAACAAATATGCATGTTAATACATATTTAACGAATAAATAACAACCCTAATAATAGACAACTGTGATTTGGCAATACTTACGCAAAAAGATCATTAACTAGCATCCTTTTTACAGTTGATGCGCGAATTCTAGGATTTTCGAATGGCTCTTCATTAAGGCACAAAATTGAGTAGTTACTATCATACTAAACCAAAATCAATATTATGAGATTACAGCATGAACAGAAGTCCTTCACACCTACAATTTAGCAGAGGAGAGGCTCGGTAATAAATCCCAAAAAGTCGATTAAAGAGGGGGATTCAACACTATAAGCACAAAATAAAAGTGTTTAGAAAATAAGATGAGAGATGATATTTTATTAATAAAAATCAGAATTTAGAGATTACGGAGGCGATTTTCAAAAAGAGGAGAAGAAAAGAAGAAAAATGAAGGAAAATCGGTGGTGATCGACGGTGATGGTGGTTGTGGAGGAGAGGTGGTGGTGCAGTGGCCTTGTATGGTGGTGAAGTGGAAGAGCAATGAAGTAAAACGGCTTCAAAAGTGGCGAAAAAGGAAGAAAAAGGAGAAAATTGATGTGGAAGAGGTGGTGGTGCAACAAAGGGAAGAGAGGAGAGAACATTGCAAAAAATAAAAATGAAAAGGGTAGGGTTTTTGGTATTATGGCCGGACAAGGGTAGTCAAAGGAGAAAGACGGCATGTTTGGGGACAAAAGGAGTAAAATGTGGATCATGAGGAAAAAGGGGGTTTTAGAAAGTATGTTGACTCAAAACAAATTGAAAGAAATCTTCACTTTAAGGCAATATGCTTGGACGACAAGGAGGTGGTTTGACCTTCTAGAATGGTCAAAAATTTCAACTAAAATAAATATAAGAGTGTGGGGGTTTTAACATGGGACCCCATGGATTTAATTAACACTCTTAACCACTATGCTACTAACTCCCTTGTGATATAAACTTGCGCACATTAATAAATAAAAACTAGGGCGTGATAACCCTTTAAAATAAATTTCGTCTTTGAAATTTACCTAATCCAAACAATTGAGAAAATTTGTGATGCATCACCTTTTCAGGTTCCCAAGTGGCTTCGTTAACACCATGATTTTGCCATAAAACTTTCACAAGAGGAATTTGCTTCTTCATCAATCTTTTGACCTCACAGTCCAAAATATATACTAGCTCTTCCTCAAAATTTAAATCATGTCTCACCTCGACCTCATCGATCGAAATCACGTACGAAGGATTAGAACAATATCTCCTCAACATAGAAACATGGAACACGTCATGAATGTGGTCCAGTTTCGGAGGTAACTCTAACTGATAAGCCATTGGTCCAACCTTTTAAGGACTCTATATAGCCTAATAAACCTCGAACTCAACTTGATCTTGCGTCTAAATCTCAATATTTTCTTTCACGGTGAAACCTTTATGAAGACTTGATCCCCAACATTAAACTCAATATCTCTTTACCTCAAGTCGACGTAAGACTTCTGTCAATCAGATGCGACTTTCTGTCGATCCTGAATAAGTTTTTTTGTACCAAATCTGGACCTAATACCTTATTTTCTCCCAACTCAATCCAACATATAGGTGTATGACATTTGCGACCATAAAGTGCTTTATAAGTCATTTGGATGCTCGACTGAAAACTTATTGTACATAAATTAGACTAATGATAAATGTTCCTCCCAACAGCCTTTAAAATCAATTATACAACCCCACAACATGTCCTCCAAAATTTGTATAACTCGCTCAGATTGCCCATCAGATTGTAGGTAAAAAGTTGTACTAAAATTCAATCGAGTCCTCAAAGCCTCATGCAATTTTTTCAAAATCGATATGTGAACCGAGGGTCTTAATAAGAAATAACGAACAATGGTACACCATGAAGTCTAACAATCTCCGAGATGTACAATCTTCCCAACATATGCAGAGAATAGTCAGCATGTACAATCTCCCATTTCCATTGAGAGATCTGATTAGGCTGTAACAAACCCGAAGGAAATTGGTGCTCAGCCTTAATTTGATGGCACGTCAAACACATACTAACATATTAGGTCACATCCGTTTAAGACTTGGCCACCAATACGACTCTCTCAAGTCTCAGTACATCTTATTCCCTCCAGGATGCATAGCGTATGGGCTACTATGTGCTTCTTGAATTATAGATTGCCTCAACTTTTAATCATCTGGCACACAATATCTCCCACGAAAACATAGTACTCTTGTAAAATTAAGGCTAAAGTCAGTAGTTTTACCTCTCCAACCTATTTGAAGCGAGTAGTGAGGGACTCATCAACAGATTACTTAGATCGAATCTTATTCACTAAGGTAGGCCTTGGAACTCCACAAGTAAACCTCCATCTTCAGTCAAGCTCAATTTTACGAACATTGACCTTAAATCAGTCATCGACTTCCTACTCAATGCATCAGCAACAACATTCTCCTTTTTCGAATGGTACTCAATGGTATAATTATGGTCCTTTAGTAGCTAAATCCACCTCCTTTATCTCATGTACCACTCCTTTTGGGTGAGGAGATACTTAAGACTCTTGTCATCTGTGTAGATAATACACTTCTCACCATAACGGTTGGGTAGTTTCACTCATGAGGCTTAAGTTGTCTCGAGGCGTAGGCCACAACCTTATCGTCTTGCATCAAAACACACCCAAGACTAGTATGAGATGCGTCATTGTATATCACAAAAACTTTCTCAAACTCTGGTTGAATCAAAATAGGCTCTTGAGTCAACACAAACTTAAGCTTTTCAAAGCTCTCTTGCTGCTCTTCAGTCTACTTAAAAGGGACGGTTTTCCTCAATAGCTTGGTTTATAAAACTGCGATCAAGGAAAACCCTTCCACAAACCTTTTAAAATAATCGACCAAGCCAAAGAAACTTCTAATCTCACTGACATTCTTAGGTTGTTTCTAGTCCAAGAATGCCTCTATTTTCTTCTGAACGACACAGACGCCCTTAGTCGATACCATTTGTCCCAAAAACATCACCTTGTGGATCCAAAACTCACATTTACTTAGTTTGGCGTACAATTGTTTCTGTCGGAGAATCTGCAGGACCACCGTCAAATGTTCATCATGATCCTCCCTAAACTTAGAATATATCAAAATTTCATCGATGAAAATCACAACAAATTGATTGAGATAGGATTGAAAAACCTGATTCATAATATCCATAAAAGTGGTTGGAGCGTTCGTGGGACCAAAGGGCATCACAAGGAACTTGTAGTGACCATATCAAGTCCTGAAAGTGGTCTTAGGAACGTCTGCCTCTTTCACCTTCAATTGATAGTAGTTGAACCTCAAGTCAATTTTGAACAACACTTTTATACCCCAAAATTGATCGAATAGCTCATCAATCCTTGGTAAAGGGTATCGATTATTTATGGCTAACTTGTTTAGTTGTCGATAATCGATGCATAGTCTCATGGGCTCATCCTTCTTAAAAACAAAATGAGAGCTCCCTATGGCGACACACGCAGTTTAATAAACCCTCGATCTAGAAGTTCTTCCAGTTATGCCTTAAGCTCTAATAGCTCTTTGGGTGCCATGCAATGTAGGGTAATGGACACCAGAGCTGCTCCTAGCAACAAGTCGTTATCAAACTCTACCTCATGCTCCGAAGGTAATCCAAGTAACTCCTCTAGAAAGACATTAGGATAGTCTCTCACAATATGAATGTTCTCAACAGATGGCCACTAACACTTGTATCAAAGAATGTAAGCTAAGTATGCCTCGCATCCCTTGCGTACCAACTTTTCAGCTATTAGAGCAGAGATCACGTTAGATGACTAATCTCTACGCTCCCCAACCATCACAACCTCTTTACCATCTAGAGTCTTTAAAGTGACCCTCTTAGTAGTAATCCAATATGACTTAGTGTTCTACCAACCAGTCCATCCTCATAATGTGATCAAATTCGTCGAAAGGTAATTCCATCAAATCTGCTGGAAATACCTCTCCTTGAATCTTTAACAGACACCACTTATACATTTTATTAACGGAAACAGATTGTCCTAAGGGATTGAGGATAGTCACATTACTAACAGTATCCTCTACCTTAATACCCAATTTATCAGCCATTACACATGATACATACGAATGAGTTGATCCAATGTCAATCAGAGCAAAATATGATACAATATAATAGTAAAGGTACATAATATGACATTAGCAGCATTACGGTCATCTCTACACCTAGTTGCATACACAAGTGCACGTTGTCTAGCATCAGCTTAGTTTTCACCTTAACCTTAGGCTCTCTATCTCTGCCCACCATTATCGCCTCTATTCGGACCTTGACCTCTCAGAGGTTGTTGTCCAACTCTCGGGTTCTGAGCATGGTTCTGATTCGGTGCTTGCATATTCTTATTGCGGTGTGAGTAATCCTTGATCTTATGCTCCAAGGACACAGATCTAAGACATTCGCCAAAACTCCTCCAACATTCACCCAAATGCTTCTTACCACAAGTGGTGCAATATGGGGCTTTGCCACAATCAGTAGTAGCAGCAACATATTGCCTAGGTCAATCGTATTAGGTAATAGAGCTTGAATAGTGGGACTAATATCTCTCTTAGCATGGAATCTAGACTTTTCCCTCATCTCGCATTCTAGTCGCCTCACTTCCTCCACAAATTTTGTTTTATCCACTAGCACTTTGAAAACCCTTTCTTGCAAAAGAGCCACTTGTATCATCAGCTCTTATCACAATCCATTCTCTAACACACTTGTCTTGCTTAGTCGTAACAATCCCTTGAGCGTAGCAACTAAACCGTAGAAACTCAGCCACTAATCTATCCCTTTGCTTGAGCTCGATGAACTCCAGATGACGGACTTCAACATAATGTTTGCCCACATACTTATTTTGGAAAGCCACCAAAAAATACTCCCAAGTGAATCTATCAGCTTGGGTAGCCCTCACAATGACTTGCCACCAGCAATAAGCCTTATCCCTAACCAGTGACACTATACACTTCAGTTTTTGCTTTGGGTACACTCAATGCCATCTAAGATCCTTTCCATAGCCTTAAGCTAGTATTTTTCCATGGTAGGAGTTATCTCAGCATTGCCCTAAATAACTCAGACCTATTAGTATGGAGCCTCTCAACAATGGTCCTGTGATTTCTAGATCCACCTTGCGCTCGAGAAACACGCTGTATCACCCTAAGCATGGCCTGTGACACAACATCATCAACAAGCTCACGGTGAACCTCCTCCACAGTACAAGTATTATCAACTTGGTTAGCTATTGCCTCAAGTTTAGTCATGGGCTCAGGTGAGCGTACTCGTGACACAGACGAATCTATCTGGGTCTCTAAACCCTGCTCTGTATGAGCTCTCATTCCTCTAGTACAAACGCCTTACGAATAAATCTTTGTTAGTCGAAATCTTAAGTTTTATGCAGTTTTATCTTACAATTAGAATTGAGATTTATTTATCAGTTCAGAATGTTTCAGTTCTATAGTTTCATCACTAAAGTATCAATATCTATAGTTTTCAGAATCTAAAGTCTCATAGTATAATTTGTAAAATCTATAGTTTTCAGAATCTAAAGTATACTGCATTATCACATCAAAATTTAGTAAGGCAGAAATACTTATCTCGGCTAGCTTCAAAGTATCAGTATTTTTCAGAATAGAATCAAATATAAAATTTTAACTAAAGTATGTGTTTTTCCCAAAATACCCTTTTTCATGTATATGCATATGCTTTAAAAATAAACCATGATCCAAGTTTTGGAACCGTGTCTGATGCCACTAAATGTAACCCCCTAAACTCAACCTAGATGTTATGATCGAATCTCAAATATTACATTGGGCATGACAATGGCGCAATAAAATGTTTAGAAGGTTTCCCTTAATAAAATCACCTTGTAAAATCATTTTTTAAACCTTGTCTTAAGTAAAACAAATTTTAGTTGTTATCTTAATCATTGGAAAACACAAGTTTCTAGAATGTTTTAGGAAAATGTCGTAAATCAATTAAAAACCATCGCAACAGACAAATTTTGTAACTATGTTATTCGTCATTTTGAAAATCATAAACTTGATATCAATACATTGTAAAACATCGACTTCGTAAGCATGTTGCACTGAGTTTCGAAAACATAATGTTGAGTTTTTGAAATCATTCATATTGAGCTTAAGCTTATCTTTATTATGAAAAATTCATCACAATTTATTATTAATAGAAAATAATTTAAATGGTAGTTTTTAAAATCACAAACCATGCAGAAAAAAAATATCAAATCAAACTCCAAAGTCTTAATACCAAAAACCAAAGTCCAAAATTAAAGTCCACAGCAAATAAACATATCTCCATAAAATCATGTACCAATAGTAATAAAAGTTCCCAAAAAATGACCGAGAGCACCTCCGTTGCCAAACCCATCTTAACCACTATTATCTGAAAAAACAAAACTTGAAGGGTTGAGCTTTAAAAAGCCCAATGTGGGTTACTAATAATAATAACAATCTAATTTAACTCATAACAATCATCAATTTAAACAGATCACATCTTATCAAATATTCAATCACAGAATCAGATATGGAAGAATTCATAATGACAATATCAATGCAACGTTTTTCAAAAAACAGTGCAGTTTTCAAAAATCAGATCCTACCCAACACCGCTACACACAATAAGAGTTTCCCAGAACTCATCCATCTAACAACACACCAATATTGTGGACTAGCCACCAGATAGTGCAATCTAGCTACCAAAAAAAGATTATTACAGTTGAACAACTAGATATTGTGGACAAGCCACCAGAAAATGCAAATTTCCTTCCAGATACTTTCTCCGTACAAATTTCTCACCCTATGTATGTGATATGACATAAAGAACAAATTTTTAGTAGGTATGCTTTACATGTAATGAAATCCCGTATATATTTAGTCTTAATAACATGCTTAACATGTAATACAGAATCAAAATATAGCATGTTAACATACGAATCAGTAAATCAGATTAATAACATATTTTTCATGCAAATCAGAATATCAATAATCACATTTTCACATAATTTGTGTATACATAGTCCACTAGCCATAAATCACATGTTATGAGTAATAGAAAATCACATAGTATCATATCTTACAACGATCACCAAATCACAACCATCACATATCTAAAGTTTAGGGAACTTACTTGGTATCATCTTTCATTTGGTCTTAATCAATCCATATGAGCACTTTTGTGTTGTAAACATAGAAATATATAGATTTTTTATGCCCTTTCTAGCTCAAATTCATGTAATTTCGTAGTAAATATTATCGAAAAATATAATTTAATTATAAAATAATTAAATTGTACTTAAATTACCAACATAATTTAATTTTTTTAAAAATATTTTTATAATATTTTTTATGAATTTGACTTATTTTCGACAGTTTTGCACAAAGGAGTGAAAATCGGCTCTACAGACATTGCCAAAAGCCTGAACCGTTGGGTTAATTTGTACACCAAGTGAACCAAGAGTAAGACTGATAATTTTTCCAGCTAATGATGGTCCAAATTATGATTATTTTACATACTTTATATTTAATTCTTATCCAACTTTAATTGGGTTAAAATTTAATATAAAGTCTGAAGAAGAAAGTGGCCTAGTGTGCTAAGTGTAAAGGACTGAACCACCAAGCAATTGGGCAGCCCAAAATCATCCCTATATCTGATACAATCAGCTGATTTAAGCTAATTATTTGACTTGCAAATCCGCCCTTGATGTCTCTTTGAAATTTCATTCAAACTCCTCCACTTATCAAGCTTTTGTAGATTTGCCCTTAGCCAAAATTAGCAAAATTGAAAGCTTCAACTTTGAATGAGTAGTGGTCAGCTATGGGGAGATTGAATGGCTGATATTACTTTGCTAAAATTAGCAGCCAAATCCCTTTGCTACCTCATTCATCACTCAATTCATCCATAACATCTCTTCTCTTCACTCACTTTTCTCTCTTGTTTTCCATTTTCTTTTTTCTTTTTTCCTCTGTTGATTTCCCCTATTGAGAAAGAGCTTTCTTCCGCCTTGGAGAGCATTCAAGTGTTCGTAAGAGGCCTAGATCTGACAGAATGAGCAGAGATGAAGAGGAACGTGCTAGTAGCTTCAGAGAGACATTGGATTTGTTTCTAGTCCCCTTCTCTTTTAAATTCTTGTTTTTTTTCATGATGAAAACTTATTGTTTTATTTCTCTTGATTTAATTAAAATGAGTTAAATTTATTTCGTGTTCGATTGCTTAATTTATTTAACATCATGCTTGTGTTTTTATAGGCCTTTTTAATTTTTTCAATTAAATATAATCATGCATATGTTATGCTTACATTTAAATTGTAAGGTAACAATTGAATTAATTATTTAAGCGGATTGAAATTATAATTAATGGACACAATATTTAATTGGTGCATGTTTAATCTTCTAAGGAAGCTCAAGGTTAAATTAGCGACGGTAATAAACAATACATTAGTCTTGCATAACTTGCAGGATTTTGTGATTAAACTATTTCAATGTAGAGATATGTTGTTACTTCGCTTGATCTTTTACTTGCTTATGAATATTAATTAATTATTTAAATTGGCATAGAGATATGTTCAAGAAATTATTTTAATTGCATGAGTATGTGAGTGCATTAACACATTTACTTATTAAAATTAGTTTAATCAGTTGAATTGACATAGAGATATAGTCAAGAGATAAATGGATTTTGGTAAGTGAGTATGTTCATAAGTTAGCAAATTGTCGTGTTGTCGTGAATTTAATTCGTAATGACATGAACATGATTCTAATAGTATTGAGTTAAAGAATGCAATTGATCTAGCACATTATGTCATATTAATTAAAAACCTTGAAATCGAGCATTGGAATTTATTTTTCTTTTTCTTTTTAGTTTAATTTTTAGTTTATTAAATCTCTTTCAAAACAATATATTTTTCATCACCAAAGTGTTTAACTTACATTTCATAAATACTTTTCTGATACACTCCCTGTGGGTACAATAACTCGACATTTACTTGTCACTTTATTACATGTCATGATTGTGTACATTTGCACATTTCCACCGTTCCATGTGTTCACATAATATTTTATTATTTCAAAGAATAATATTATCAACCATCCTTAATCACTTATTTAATTATTTCTATCAATTATCATTATTAAAAGTAGATCCTACACCTTAGATCCGATTTATAATTCCAGATTCCACTTCGAAAGGGGTGAATTCGATTTCTTGAGTCAATACAATTTCAATCAATTACGTGTGTTAATACATATTTAATGAATAAATAACAACCCTTAATAATAGACAACTATGATTCGACAATACTTACATAAAAGACCGTCAACTAGCGCCCTTTTTATAATTGATGCGCCAATTTTTGAATTTTCGAATGGCTATTCATTAAGGCACGAAATCGAGTAGTATCATACTAAACCGAAATCAATATTATGAGATTACAACACTAACAAAAGTCCTTCATACAAAATGATTTAGTAGAGGAAGGCTCAACAATGATTCCCAAAAAGCCGATTAAAGAGGATTCGACACTATAAACACAAAATAGAAGTGTTTAGAAAAAAGATTAGACATTATATTTTATTAATAAAAAAAAATCAAAATTTAGAGATTATGGAGGTGATTTTCGAAAAGAGGAGAAGAAAAGAAGGAAAATTTATAGTGGTGGTCGACGACGATGGCGGTGGAGGAGAGGTGGTGGTGCGATGGCCTTGTATGGTGGATAAGTGGAAGAATAATGAAGTAAAAGGAGTTGAAAGGTGGTGAAAAGGAAGAAAAAAGAGAAACCTGATGGAGGAGAGGTGGTGGTGCGGCAAAGAAAGGAGAGGAGAGAAAATTGGGGAAAAAATAAAAATGAAAAGGATAGGGTTTTTAGTGCTATGTTCGTCCAAGGGTAGTCAAAGGAGAAAGATGGCATGTTTGGGGATAAAGGGAGTAAAATGTGGATCATGAGGAAAAAGGGGTTTGAAAGGTATGTTGACTCAAAACAAAACAAATATTCCCTTTAAGGCAATATGCTTGGACGGAAAGGACGGGGTTTGACCTTCTAGAATGGTAGAAATTTTTAACTAAAATAAAAATGGTAGTGTGGGGATTTGAACATGAGACCTCAAGGATTTAATTAACACTCTTAACCACTATGCTACTAACTCCCTTGTAGTATAAACTTGCACACATTAATAAAAAAAAATTTCGGCATGACAAATAGTCTCTGTTCGGTAACGATAGAACTCAGTAATGTATTCGTCGAAGGTAGAAAGGAATGTTAAAGAATACCTCAAGAATGTGTAAAGTGAAAAATACGACGTAAAGTAAATGAAAAAGGGTATCTCACTAAGTTATGATGAACTTATAAAAATTATATTTTGTTCCAGGTTATAAAGGATTCCGTGTTGAGGGAAGATGCCAGAACTACGCCAAGAAAGCGGCACGATTGGGCTGTTATGCATACAAAGGAAGTTAAGTGGCATGCTCAAGGCTGCATTAGTTCATTAAGTAGCATCCCAAAATGTATCTAGTAGACTAAGAGAGAAAGTAGGAAAGTTTGAAATTTTATTGAGTTGTAATAATAACCATACATTGTACTTTTACAAGAAACTCTGTAGTAGCCATAGATAGAACTTTTACATAGGCAAAATGTAAAGAAAAAGTTTTGGTACATTTGTATAAAGTGTAACACCCGAGATTCAGATCCGGTAGATTGGGTCGGGTCGAGGGTGTTACAATGCATCCAATAGATTCAATGATGATGAATATTATGGTAACGATGATGAAGTCAATGAGAGGGACTCCGTGGTTAACATGAGGTGAAATGAAAGAAGGCCTCGAAAAAGGAGAAGGGAGTGAGTTGATGACAATCTTGCTAGCGTCAAATTAAAGATTCCTTCTTTCCAAAGGAGGAATGACCCGGAGGAAAAACTCAATTGGGAGAAGAAGATGGAATTGGTGTTTGATTGTCAAAACTATTTCGAACCGAAAAAGGTAAAGTTGACTGGCATTGAATTCACCAATTATGCTATAATTTGGTGGGACCCACTAAACTTGTCTAGAAGAAGAAATGCAGAGCAACTAGTGGAGACATGGGTCGAAATGAAAGCCATAATAAGACAAAGGTTCATTCCAAACCATTACCAAAGGGACCTCTATCAAAAGCTTCAAACTCTTACCTAAGGAAGCAAAAGTGTGGACGACATCACAAAGAGATGGAAATTTGCAATGATCCGCGCCAATGTGGAGGAGGATCGTGAGGCCACAATGGTGAGGTTCTTGGTGGGATTAAACTGAGAGATTGTCAATATTGTTGAGTTGCAACATTATGTCGAAATAACCGACATGGTTTACCTGGCCATAGAGGTGGAAAGGCAACTTAAAAAGAAAGGATCTTCTATGGCAGTACACAATTCAGGTTAATCCTCAACGTTGAACCAAAATGAAACAAAAAAGATGTGAGGCCTCAAGTGAAAGGTAAACTTGAAACTTTTAAAGATAACAAGAAAGATTTTGTTTCAGATAAAGGTAAGGCGAAAGCATCAACAGATCGATCTCGAGATATCGAATGTTTTAAGTGCTTGGGGAGAGGGCACATTGTCAACCAATGCCCTAATCGAAATGTCATGATTCTTAAGTACAATAGAGAGATTGAAACAGAGAGTGAAACAAATGATGACATGCCACCATTGGAAGATGTGAGTGAAGTGGAGTACCCGATTGAAGGTGAGCTACTTGTAACTAAATGAGCATTTAACACACAATCTAAAGAGGAGGATAAGTAAAGGAGAACATATTCCACACCCGTTGCCACATCAAGGAAAAATATTTAGCATAATCATTGATGGATGTAACTGCACGAATGTAGCAAGTTCCACATTGGGTGAAAAACTTGGATTGGCCACGACTAAGCACCCACAACCATTTAAATTATAATGGTTGAATGATGGAGGTGAGATAAGGGTGGTAAAACAAGTGGTGGTGTCTTTTACCATCAGAATGTACAATGATGAGGTGTTATGTGACGTTGTTTCCATGCATGCAGGGCACATCCTACTTAGACGTCCATGGAAATACAATCGGGGAGTTATTCAGGATGGTTTCACCAATCGCTAATCTTTCAAATTCAACATAAAACCCATCATACTTGTTCCCATGATGCCTAAACAAGTGTATGAAGATCAAGTACATTTGAAGGAAGAGAGTGGAAAAACAAAAACAAAAGAGAGTGAGGTAAAATCAAGAGAAAGAGAGCGAAAAATGAGAGAATTTGAGAAAAAAAGAAAAGAAAAAGAGAGTGAGAAAGAAAAATTAAAAGAAAAAGAAAGAGAGGCTGTGGTAAGAAAAGAGACTAAAGCAAAAAAGAAGTTGAATTTCTATGCTAAGAGTAGAGAGATTGAGAAAGTTGTTTTGACTCACCAATCATAATTGTACTTTTATACAAGGAAACATATTTTAGCACTAACAAACTTGATGAGAATCTTCCTATTGTGATTGTTAGTCTCTTGCAATATTTTAAAGATGTATTTCTCGAAGAGATTCTTAATGGACTACCCCCTATAAGGGGAATCAAACATCGAATCGACCTCATTTCGAGAGCTACAATTTCGAACTGACCTCCTTATCAAAGTAACTTAGAGGAGACCAAGAAGTTATAACGTCAAATTCGCGAGCTTATGGGTAAAAGTTATGTGTTGTAATAACCCAATTTTTATTTTAGGGATTAAATATAAATTTTAATGAGTTTTGAGGACTAAATTTGAATTTTGTGCAATTTAGGGTCTAATTCATAAATTTGGGAAACTTATGGACTAAATTGAGTTTTATTAAAGTTACGTGGCAAAATTAGGATTTTAGGACTAAATTGTGAAGCAGAAAAAGTTTAGGGATTATTTTATAAGCCTTAGTTATTCGAAGCCTTTTTGTGAAATTTACCCAATTTCTTTTGTATTTAAACCCTATATTCCCTTGTTTCAAAGCCCTTAGCCTTCCATTTTGATTTTTCTCCTTAACTGAATCACCCTTTCCCTTTCCCTCACTTTTCTCAATTTTTCTTTTTTGATTCACCCACCTTTAGCCATTCCTGCTCGACATCACCACAGATTTTGCGTTCCTTATCTATCCACGAACAAAACCCCCTATCCCTTTCTCTCTCGCCATCACCGTTTGCAAGAACGGTGTTGAAAATCGATTCAGAGTTCCTCTCTTCGTCACTCCATCTTTATTGTCGTCATCTGTTTTGTTGTGTTGTGGTGGTCTTTTTTTATTAGTGAGTTAATATTTGAGTTGGGGACTCTATTTTGGTCGATTTTGTGCAATCTTCGAAGAGTGTGCGCGTCACTCTATCAAGGCACCAATGATGGTGCCGTCAATGAGCAAGGAAACCCTAATGTGTATGTGTGTGTGTTGCTAAGTGGTGAGTTGGGTCAAAGGTTGTTAGCCCAAATCTTAATGCCCAACTTGTGACCTAAACTAACAAGCCAAGTGACCCATGATGCAAGCCAAAACATGTGACCCAATAACCAAAACCCTAAAGGCAAAACCAAGCATGTGAATCGAACTGACTCGAATCCGACCCAAATCGATCGAACCAAATCGAACCCGACAGTTGACCCATTACTCGTTGACTTTGACCTATTAACTGTTGGTAGCTGAATTTGACCCGTTGATTGTTGACATGACCATTAACCATTGACTGGTAACTTTTTTTGTTGACCGTTGACTTTTTTAAGAAACTCTACCTTACCATTTTTCAACATCTTGAATCTGAATCCGCAGTCCGTTTCATCAAATTCAAACTCGAAAGCCTCATTTTAACTATGTGCAATTTTTTTATACTTAGTAATTTTTAAGAAAAGTATATAAAGGATCTAACTTGGGATATTATGTGTGTAAGCGATTATGATATTAAGAACGATAAGTTACCTCCTCCATCTGTGCAAACAACCCTTGCACAAGCTTCGTTAGTGTGACATGAGTATTTGTTTCGGTTTAGCATTGGGTTTAGTTGGTGGCGTAGGAATAGTTTAATGTAGAGTTTGTTCTCGTAGGTTCTAATCTCGCTAGACTCGGTGCTAGATCTACGCGTGGGAGATGTCCTTCTAGTCACTAGAGTTTCAATCTTTTCGATGTGTGTTTCTATCTTTGTTACATCTTTCTATGTGTTATTGTTTGTGTTGAGTTAATTGGGTGATATTGGTCTGTGATGTATAATGGCATGATCTTGTGATGTGTTATGTGATCGCATGTTGATATTACATGCGTACAAGTTTATGGAATACTTAAATATTGCGATTAAAAAATATTATGTACTCTAAGATACATATATTGTATCATGAGATTGGAATTGAGACTGTGATAAAGGTGACATCATGCCATTGTGTGCTCATGGGTTGGGATTATACGGTGGTAGACGTGGTAATCACCCCTTCAAACAACTGATATAAAACCACACTACGATTGGTGACGTTTTGTTGAGGAGGGGTTCTTGGGAACCTTTCCACTGTGTTGGTGTGCTGGAGTATGGATGCATCGCATTATGCTTGTGTTTTCTTTGCATTGATCTATAACATGTTGTGTGGCTATTTTAATGCTATGAATGACTGTGGCATTATGTCTTTGGATGTATACACTTTAGAGACACACTAGGCTTTTTAAATCATTCCCCTCTCAACTTCTCTTTCAGATACAGTGGACTTATGCGACTTGGTATTCAGAGGATCTCTTGTTTTTAATCATTTTCATTAATTATTCATTACGAATTATTTTTGGGACTTTTCAGATTAATGTGTTAATAAATTATTTTGGGATTTTGAATAATAATTATTAAGCTTGAATTTATTCAGAATTATGGGAAAATAATTGTTTTACTATGACTTAATTTATTTATAAATTAAATTATATATATGCTTTAAAATGATTTTTGAGGGCAAAATTAAGATAGTGACCTTCTAGATTCGACCATATCTTCTAGGTCGGGTTTAGGGGTTACATTTAGTAGTATTAGTGTTGAGTTCAACCTTTGAACTGTGAGGCTCACAACAGTTGGTTTAAAATGGTTTTGAAAAGTTGTTGAGGTATATAGGGATTTTTGTTAAAATTTATTATCTTATAATTATTTTCGTGTTTTGAAATTCCAAGTCACGATCTAATTTGAGACTCGAGTACCAAATCTTGCTTTAGTGATTATTATTTTTTGTAGATAGTTTACTCTGCCATCATGTAGGAGTTTTAGACTCACGACTGGTCACGATCGAGGTCAAGGCCGTACTGATAGGACTGTTAGCGATTCTATGCCTCTGGTAGAACTAGAGGAAAATCTGAATTAGTTGCCTAATACTGAGGAGGAACAAATTGAGATTCTAACTCGGGATGAGAAGGTCCTTAGAAGGAAGACTATTAAGATGGTCAAGGTTTTGTGGCTTATATATTATTTAATTGTAAAGAGCTGAAACTGAATTTTTAAGAAAGAAGTATAGGTAAGTAGTAACAAGAAAACGTACTATTAAGGAAATAAGAAAAGGCGAAGTGATGTTAATGCTTGAGGAGAGAAAAAAGTTTATAAGGAATAAAAATAGTGAAGAGTTGGAAGATCAAGGAAAGATATTAAAATCTAATGGTAAATGACTATAAAGGAAAATAGGTTACAAATTTTGAAGAGATAATCATAAAATAATTTGAAGTATAAATTAAGAGTGAAAGTAAATTTTATTTAGTCTTGTATAGAGTTTTAAAAGACAGTTCGTAATTGTTATATATAAGAATGAAAAGATACATTAAGAATATAAGGTGTGTTGTTTAGGAACCTAAAGTCATGAAATAATAATAAGATTTATGATTCAAGTAAGTAGTGAAAATAATAATAATAATAATAATAATAATAATAATCATAATCATAATAAAACTTGTGGATTATTAACTAGTCTAGTATAGTGATTTGAAAGATAAATGGTAACTTCAAAATCATGAAAGAAATAGAAGAGAGGATAAAATTTAAAATTTATGATAGAAGATATGAATGAAAATATAGAGAAATACTTGTGATGAAAAAGAAATTTTAAATTACAAAATAGATTATAGAAGATAAGAACATAATTGACCATGAAAAATAATGTAAGTACTCTGGAAAGCATAAGAAGGTAGTGAAATGATTTTAAGAATTAATGAATAAAGAGTAATTCAAAGTTTGAAAAAAATATAGCAAAGTTGTAAATTGTGTAAAAAATAAAATAAAATAAAATAAAATAAATAAAGGGCAAACTTTGGTAGGAGCAGTTACCTCGAGGAGACTATTGGCAGCGGTTGGGCCAATAGAATTCTAAGAGGTTTGGAATATAAGAGGATTAACTCTGATCCGTAACTAGGATAATCATTGTTTGCCTTGAAAAGAGAAAGAAAAGAAAGAAAGTGAAGGAGTTATATAAAGTGAAGGAGTTATATGAAAATGAAGATAAGAATTTAAGGGTATAAAAAAATAAAGTCTAGAAGAATGTTAAAAGAACAATGTTGTATTAGTATGAGATAGTTGTGAAAAGAAAAAAAAATATGAAAGAATAGAGAATGAATATAAATGATAGCTATATGAATGTGTAAAAAAGGAATTATAAAATCACAGAGATGATTTCAGGAAAGCTAAATTACGTAAAGACTTCTAGTTAAGTGGAAAGAAACAAAATAGGAGACTAGTTGAGTGAAAACGAAATAGAGGATTATAAAAATAATTCCAAAGATGATCGACTAAAGGCCTTCGATTCTTATGGAAAGGAAAGTGATTTAAAAGAAGAGTATCATTGCACAAGAAGTGCAAAACGATAGAAGGATTGGAAATGTTTTTAATTGGAATTAAATAGATAAGGATAAAAGTTAAGGGAAAGCACAATAATGATATATCAATAAAAGAGTGCGATAAGTGGGATTGTGAAGGAAGTTGATTTAGAAGGAAAGTAGAAAGAATATAAAAGTAATGAAGTGCATGGTCAGAAGAATCAAGGAAATTTTGAGGATGAAATTTCTTTTAAGGGAAGGAGAATTGTAACAAGTCAATTTTTATTTTAGGGATTAAATAGAAATTTTAGTGAGTTTTGAAGATTAAATTTGAATTTTGTGCAATTTAGGGTCTAATTCATAAATTTGGAAAATTTATGGACTAAATTGAGTTTTAATTAAAGTTAAGTGGCAAAATTGGGATTTTTAGGACTAAATTGTGAATCGGGTAAAGTTTAGGGTTACTTTATAAACCATAGTTATTTAGAGTCTTTTTGTGAAATTTACCAAATTTCTTTGGTATTTAAACCTCATATTCCCTAATTTCAAAACCCTTGGTCTTCCATTTTGATTTTTCTCCCTAGCCGAATCTTCCTTTCCCTCTCTCTTTTCTCTCTTTTTCTTTTTTCGTTCACCATCCATTCACCCACCTTTAATCGTTCGTGCTTGAACCACCACTAGTTTTACATTCCTCGTCGATCCTTAAATGAAACCCCTCTCTCCCTTTCTCCCTCGCCATCATCGTTTGCGAGAATGGTGTTGAAAATCGATTTGGGGTTACTCTCTTCATCATTTCGTCGTTACTATTGATGTTTGTTTCGTTGTGTTGTGGTGGCCGGTGAGTTAATATTTAAGTTAAGGACTCTCTCTTTGTCCGTTTTATGAAATCTCAGGTGAGCATGGGCGTCGATCCGTCGAGGCATTGGCGATGGCACCGTCAATGAGCAAGGAAACCCTAATGTGTATGTGTGTGTCTTGCTAAGTGGTGAGTTGGGTCAAAGGTTACAGGCCCAAATCTTAATGCCTAACTTATGACCCAAACTAACAAGCCAAGTGACCCATGGTGCAAGCCCAAACAAGTGACCCAATAAACCCTAAAGGCAAACCCAAGCATATGAATCGAACCGACTAAAACTCGGCCCAAATTGAATCTAACCAAACTGACCCGAACCGAACCTGACGGTTGACCCCTTGATTATTGACTTTGACTTGTTGACCGTTGACTTTTTTCGTTGATCGTTGACATTTTCGAGAAACTCTACCTTGCTATTTTTCAACGTCCTGAATCCGAATCCACAGTCCATTTTGTCAAATTTGAACCCGAAAGCCTTGTTTTAACTATGTGCAATTATTTTTATACTTAATAATTTCCAAGAAAAGTGGATAAAGGATCTGACTTGGGATATTCTACGTGTAGGCAATTACGATACTGAGAACGTGTTACCTCCTCCACTTGTGTAGACTGTCCTTGAACAAGCTTCGATAGTGAGACATCAGTATTTTTTCGGTTAAGTAATATGTTTAGTTGGTTGATTAGGAATAGTTTAATGTAGAGTTTGTTCTCGTAAGTTCTAATCCCTCTAGACCTAGTGCTAGATCTGAGTGTGGGACCGTCCTCCTTGTCATTAGAGTTTTAGTTTTTCTGAGGTGTGATTCCATTTGTGTTACATCTTTTTGGGTGTTATTGTTTGTGTTGAGTTAATTGGGTGATATTGATCTATGATGTATAATGGCATGATCTTGTGATGTGTTATGTAATCACATGTTGATATAGCATGCATACTTATCAGTTTGTGGAATACTTAAATATTGTGATTAAAATATTGTGTACTCTGAGATATATATATATATTGTATCATGAGATTTGAATTGAGACTATGATAAAGGTAACATCATGCCATTGTGTGCTCATGGGTTGGGATTGTACGGTGGATGACGTGGTAATCACCCCTTCAAACGGCTGATATAAAACCACACTACGATTGGTGACTTTTGGTTGGGGAGGGGTTTTCGGGAACCTCTCCAATATGTTGGTATGGTGGAGTATGGGTGCATCGCATTGTTCTTGTGTTTTCTTTGCATTGATCTATAACATGTTGTGTGGTTATTTTAATGCTATGAATGATTGTAATATTATGTCTCTGGATGTATACACTTTAGAGACGTACTGGGCTTTTTCGCTCATTCCCCTCTCAACTTCTCCTTCAGACACAATGGACTTAGGTGACTTGGTACTCGGAGGATCTCTTGTTTTTAGTCATTTTCATTAGTTATTCATTATGAATTATTTTATTTTTTTTCAAATTAGTGTGTTAATAAATTATTTTGGGATTTTGATTAATAATTTAAGCTTGAAATTATTCAAAATTATGGGAAAATAATTGTTTTACTATGACTTAATTTATTTATAAATTAAATTAAATATCTTCTTTAAAATGGTTTCTAAGGGCAAAATTATGATAGTGACCTTCTAGATTTGACCATATCTTCTAGGCCGAATTTAGAGGGTTACATGTACGATTAAGTCTAAGTCCATGTGTCGGTCCTATTTTACTCATTCCATAAAAGGATGAAACTTAGCGGATGTGTATCGACTATTGTGCTATAAACAAGATTATGGTAAAGTATGGACACCCTATCCCTCGATTAGAGATATGCTCGATGAACTACTTGTGTCAAGAATTTTTACCAAAATTGATCTTAAAAGCATATGTAACCAAATTTGGATGCAAGAAGGTAATGAGTGGAAGATCACTTTCAAGATAAAACAAGATTTGTATGAATGGTTGGTAATGCCATCTGGTTTAACCAACGCACCCATCACATTCATGAGACTAATGAATCATGTTTTGCGAATGTTCATTGGTAGTTTTTGTGTAGTTTACTTTGATGATATATCAATTTTCAACAAGAGCATAGAAGAGCATGATAATCATTTAAAGCTTGTTTTGGAAGTTCTACGAAAGGAGAAATTGTTTGCTAATTTTAAGAAATGTTATATTTGTAATGACAAGCTTGTGTTTTTAGGCTTCGTCGTTAGCTCAAGGGGAATCGAAGTAGACATTGAGAAGGTTCGTGCCATTAAGGATTGGCTAACACCTACGAGTGTAAGTAATGTTAGAAGCTTCCATGGCCTTTCTAGCTTCTACCATGGATTTGTTAAAGATTTTAGTAGCATAGCTGCTCCTTTGACTAAAGAGGCACAAGAAAAATGTGTAATTTAAATGGGAAGAGGCACAAGAAAAAATTTTAATTTACTTAAGGAAAAGTTTATTAATGCACTATTTCTTGTCTTGCCTGATTTTGCTAAAACTTTTGAGATTGAGTGTGATGCATGAAGGATAGGTACTGGATCAAGTTTTATGCAGGACGGGTGACCAATTGTGTACTTTAGTGAGAAATTGGGAGGAGCCACATTGAACTATCCTACGTATGATAAGGAGTTATAGTTTTGGTTAGAGCACTAGAGGCTTGGCAACATTACCTTTGGTCGAAGGAATTTTTTATCCACACTGATCACGAATCTCTTAAGCACTTGAAGAGCCAACACAAACTTAACAAGAGGAATGCCAAGTGGATAGAATTTACTGAAACTTTTCCTTATCTCATTAAATACAAGCAAGGTAAGGAAAATGTAGTTGTCTCGACGGTATGTATTGCTTTCCACCTTTGATGCTAATTTGCTTGGATTTGAGCACATAAAGAACTTGTAAAAACATGACTATTATTTTGGGACATTTCGGAGTTGCCTTACCTGATTTCGGGTAGGGTAGAGAGTGTTACATAGTCGTAACGTCTGGCGTGATATATGACATCCACACGAATTGCACAATTAATAACATGATTATAGTGACATTTGTAAAATAACATAAATAAATAAAGGAATTACATAACATTAATATAATTTTATTTTAAGAAAAAAAATTCCCCTCCCTAGCGTATGCTTCAATCATCTGTCGGTAGACAATGAGGGTTTCTGAATTCCCGATACTCAGACAAGTATACCATCTAAAAATAAAGCAAACTTGTTAGAGCATATTTTCATAAAAAAGAAAACAAATCTTAATCCAAGTTTTAAAATTTTTTTACCTATCTACAAGTGGGAACATGTGTTTAGTGACTCACTAATGCCAGAAATGGCATCCTATACAACGCCCAGAACTGTAACAATATCAGGAACCCACCTATATATTGTGTTTCGTGCTTTGTTGCCCAGCAAAGCTCATGATATAATGTTGTTAATACTACTAAGCCTCAACTATACGGACGAACAACTTCTAAATCAAACAATAGGGGAAAGTACCCCCTCTCAATCGTAATATATACGCATAAGCAGTGCACATCTTCTCCCACTCAGTGACACTACTCGATAAGGTTTAAAAATTTTCCTCCATCCAGGAAAATTTTAAAATTGTAAATCTAGCTTCACTATCACTGGACAAGTGCCCAAGCAAGTGGTAGTAGAGTGTCACAGGTTTGAACACTTTACTTGAACCCATGACCGCATAATCGTCAATTGGAAACTCAATTTGCAATGTGACATCTTCCAGGGTGATGGTGCACTCCCCACACAACAATTGAAATGTGTGCATCTCCAGGCGACATCGCTCAACCAAGGTGGATATTAAGTCGGTCCTCTACTCAAACATTCGAAGCAATGTCGCTTATCCAAATCTGACGGCATCCAAGTATGGCATAATCTATTTGTCTAGCCAGTAGCTTGGACCATGGACATGCACCCTCAATACGCGGTACTCATCCTGACCATATTAAATTACTGCATTGGTTAAAATCTTTCA
Source organism: Kokia cookei (assembly GCA_039519145.1). Classification (NCBI taxonomy): domain Eukaryota; kingdom Viridiplantae; phylum Streptophyta; class Magnoliopsida; order Malvales; family Malvaceae; genus Kokia; species Kokia cookei. The sequence goes on along the minus strand of CM076903.1, from coordinate 19,854,228 downwards.
ATGAAATGAAAAATGACGTGCAACTTTATAAATATACCTGTGAATAACAAATAACAATTTTTTTACCGACACATTAATCATTCTTGTTGTGTGATCATTTGTTGCAATCAAAGTACTCATTTTGATATTTGCACAAACAATGAAATTTTAATCATTGACAGAACAAATAAACAATATACAAATAACTAAAATAATTTTTTTATATCCATTTTTGTAATTAAATTTTTAATACCATTTTTGTAAAATATAAATTATTTTTTAATTTTAAAATATACAAGTTATTATTACAAAATAAAAAAACATACACTACTAAAACTATCTTAATATATCCATAAACCTTAAACACAAATCTAATATTTAAAACAAAAATATAATATTAAAAGTTGCATCTAAAAATTAAAAATAATTTAATCTAAAATATAAAAATATATATTTTTAATTTATTATTACGAAAAAACCTTAATCATTATAATTTTTTCTCCCTAAAACTCCAAAAACAACTTTCTTCTAAAATATACTAAACCTTTTTTTCTCCCTATAGCTCAACTTTTTTTTTCTCCCATCTCTTTTTTTTCTTTCGATGGTGGATGAGGTTGGAGTACCAAACCATCTTTATGTACTAAGTAGAAAAAAAATTTTAAAAAGGTTGAAAAATAAAAAAAAGCATTGGAAACACAGATGTTAGTGGGGCGGGTTTCATGGGGCCTCGCCCCACTTCGCACCCAATTTGGTGGGGATGGATACAGGTTTTGCGGGTGATGGGTGAGGATGGGGACAAAAATTAGACCTGTCGTGAGTGATGGGACAGGCGTGGGTATAACCTCATACCTTCCTCATCCCCACCCACCTCACCCCATCCCTGTCCACCCACCCTGTATAATATAATAAACATATTTAAAAATTAGAAATTTATAAAAATTTAATTTAATAATTATTTTAATAGTATTTTATTAATTTAATCTTAAAGTGATTATCTTAATATTAAATTTAATTTAATGTTTATCTTATAGATAAATATTCGATTAATTTAATAAGATTTAATATTAAACTTGATCTAATATTTATCTTGATAAGTATTATATTAATTTAATATTAAAGTTTAGAGAAATTGCGAAATTACCCTACTGGTAATTTTTGTGAAAGAATTTCTTATTCGAAGCGAGCCCACACTTGGTAGACGTGAGCTTGAGGATAACAGAGAAAGATTACTCGGTTGAAGTATTCATACTTTTTTCATAAAAAAAATTTGGTTTATATTTATTTAACTGATACTTAGAAATATATTAAGTGAAGTGGGTCACGGGGAGGGTATAGCGAGGATTAGGTGGGTTTGGGGATACACATGGGTGGTGGGGTAGGGATGGTTTTAGTCTTGCGAGTCCTGGGGTGGGGATGGTTTTGGGTTTTGTACCCGCGAAAGGTCGTGGGGCGGGGATGGGGATGAAAATTCTTGGCGGGGATGGGTGTGGGGGGAGCACCCCCTCACATCCGCCCCACCCAATTGACATCCCTAGTTGGAAACCATAAAAGCAAGAGAGCCCATGAGCTAGGTTGCATCGGTCTAACGACATGCCGCAAACGTGATTGGACGGTCACGAGCTCCCTAGCTTTTCTGCTTTCCAACTTTTTTCTTTCAATTATTTTTCTAACCAAGTAAAAAATAATTTAAAATCTCTCTGATGCCACCTGACACAACGACGACATAATTAAAACAATATTTTTTTAGAAACTCGGTATACCCGTATTCCTCAAGTATCTTAAAAAATGTATATTGGTGTCGCTTGACACAATGAAGACACCAAAAAAATTCCTTTTTTTCAAACTCATGATGGCATGATAATTAGGAGGAAAGTGAGGTGGTGTCATCGGTTGGTCAGGCGACATCGACGGTGACTATTCAAAATACCCTATTTTAATAAATAATTATTTATCGGACTCATTTCGATTATTAATTATTTTCAATATTATTTATGTAAAAAAACCAACATAAGGTGACTCTAGCTAAAAAAATTATTAAATAATTATTTAAATAAAAAGTGGTATGGCGTTTGGTTTGTGCGACACCCTGCAAATCTTAGACTTGGAGTGCAGCAGCGATTCTATTTTGGTGTATTTTCCATATAGCCCCTCTTTTAATGTAATTTTAATGGTTTTTTCGAAAATATTATAAAAAAAAAACCAAAATGGTATGGAACCCCCATTAATTACCAAAATGGTATGTTTTTTGGGGTGGATGGTACTTCATAGGCAACACCACTCTATATGCCTGAATTTTTTATTATTTTTTTATTATATTTTTATATTATAAAATAACAAATTTATATTTTACTAGTGGTTCTTCACCCATAGGGGGCACCACTGTATATTATTACATACCATTTTGGTATATACGGTACCTGTATATACCAGGACTGACACATTGGGTTGTTTCATGTGTAAAGGTGGCACCCTTGGATGTGAACAACAACAACGTTCACTTGATGTACTTGCCCCTATTATCTAATCTACATAATATTTGTTCGTATAGTTGGGGTTCTACGGTGCTAGCTATGTTGTATCGGGAACTTTGTTGCACCATAGATCCTTCGATAGTGGACATAGGCGGTTGCCTAATACTGTTGTAGTCTTGGGCACTTTACCGGATGCCATTCCTAGCATCCGTCACCCACCAAACATATGTTTTTCCACTCGTTAATAAGTGATAAAATATTACCCAATATAGCAATTATGTGACATAGTAATTTAAATTAGATGTATTAAAATAAACATAGTAATTTCATTTCATCATCGAGTACAATAGCTCAATTCTTACCCTATCCGGATGATTGTCCAATATGGTAGGTTCGTTGGGGACAATTACTTCGATTATGTCCAGCTAGCCTACACATGCCACAAAGCTTGCCATCTGTTTCTCCCTCATGTCCATTTCATTGCGGATTCTGGTAGTACATCAGGGTACTATACGAACTTGGCTGCATGTGCCACATCGGGGTTTATAAGTGACATGTGTGCTCTAGCAGGATTATTGTGCATCACAATACGTCTAACCGGGTTCTCGACTGAAGACGCATTAAAATTTCCATTGTCATTCGCCCCTTCATTGTCGGTATCATCCGGAACCTCATCCAAATCGGGATCACTATCACTATCAACCTCGTGGTCAGAAGGAGTACTACTATCATATCAAGCATCACCATCCGCATCATTCTCAAGTGCAGCATTAAGATCAATGTCGATCCCGCGTACTATTGATTGACTTTTAACGTATGATACTAGAACCACCATACATAGAGTTGGATCTTCATGTTCTACTGGACTTGGATCTTCATCTTCAGTTGGCTCCACATCAACTAACTTGACAAATAACTAAATCAGTGCATTTTGGCCACTCTGATTCGAGCAACAAAGAGAGTTCATTATCACCACGTCTTCATCGTCCACAAGTTCGATCTCGGTGAATTTTATGGGATATATCGAAATTAAAAACTTGCAAAAAAGTTTCGAGATCCTTCTCCCATAACATCTAAAATTTTTTGCACTAATCCTTGCATTCATATCATCAATCGAGACATTTCGATGCAATCTCATTACTATTTGTTGCCGACATTCAAATATACATCCAACTGATGTTGTCAAAATTACTCCATCGAAATAAATGCATACGAAAAATTGATTATCAATCTTTAACAAATCTGTTAAAAAATAAATAAAATTTCAATAAAATAACAAATTAAAAACTAAACTATAATATACCTTACTAAAAAATTATAACAAATAAACATTAAAATAAATTAAACTTTATAAAAATTTAAAATAAAATAATTTTAAAATAAATTAAAGACAACAAAAAAAAATTACCTCTTTATTTTTCCATTTCTACTCCTTTTTTCTTTTACTGTTTTTCTCAAATCTAAACATAAATTTTAAACAAACCTAAACCCCTTTTTATAGTGTCCCACGCTCCAGCATCTGCTCCAGATTTGGCACAGTGGTTCCGCCACTCAACAAGGCACCTTTGGTGTTCTCAACAAGGCACCATTGGTGCCGCCTCTAAACATGGCACAACTTGTGTCAGTCCAATTTGGTATATACGGGTATTGTATATACCAAAATAGTGTATAGTGGTGCCGCCTATAAGGGACGCACCACTAATAAAATATAATTTTTTATTTTAGGCATAATTGCAAAAAAAGCCCCCAAACTTTGGGGATTTTTGGATTTATGCCCCTATCCTTTCGTTTCCTGATTTCCACCCTCAACGTATCAGAATTTTGTAGAACGAAACCTATTGAAACGGTAACTGTCAGCTTATCGTTAGTCAACATCTGGTAAACAAATGTTGTACATGTGGTATTCCAAGTGATCGGATGACGTGGCATCAATTTAAAAAAAAATATTGATTTGGCAAAAAAATTAACAAAATTAATATATATAAAACAAAAACAAAACCCTAAATCTCCAAATAATCTAAAAACCCAAAACGTAATTTTTTTCCCCAAATTATTTCCTCTTTCTTCTTCCCTCTTTCTCTTCCCCCTATTTTTTCTCTCATTTTCTCTCTTGCTAAACATCATTTTTCTTCTTCAAAACTTCCCTCATTACCCAAAGTTATTGTTAGTAACATTTTTTTCTTCTATAACAAAGATCAGAGTAATTACAAGTTCCCACCTCCAAGGAATTTGGTTCATTGCAATAAACAACCCTTCTACAATCAAAAAATCAAAAAATTAATAACCTTTTTACTCAAAGAGAAAAATCAAAAAATGGTAAAGCCTAAAATCTTTTGGGTAATCAGAAATTACAATAGAAAAATGAAAGAAAGAAAACAACAGAGGAAGTGGAATGCCTAAAATATCTTTTAGATCCTTTTTACTTCTTTTTCTCTAGGATTCGAATTTGCTAAAAGAACTAATTGTGTTTCTTCAAGCCTTCTCATTGCAAGTGAGTCCATCCCAATTTCTTAAATATCTTCAACTTTAACTTTCAATTCTCATGTTTTGCTCCTTCTTCCATGCGAGACATAAAATGGTACCCTCTCACAGTTGCAGACTTCTATACATTCTTCGACCCCATGCCTCAATTTTATCTCTAAGATTTCTCTCCACCACTTCAAATCAGCACTCATTTATAGTTTCGTACCTCATAAATAAATGTGGGTTGTCGACAAAATCGGCTTCCTCCACCTCAAAACGTCGACTTCAAAACCCAAGATAAACCCGACTATGTTATTGCCTTCTTCAAGAGCCATGGTTTCTTATACCCCCAAATCACACCCTTCATCAGGAGCCACCCCGGAGTGCTTTTTATCTAATGTCCATAATACCCTTTTTGCCTGAACTCGAGGTCATATATGTTATTCTGACCCTTCGATTTTGAATTTGTTGGCGACACTATTTGGTTAATACGAGATTTTCTAGGGTTGTTTATTGCAATGAACGAAACTCTGATATTTGTTATAGAAGAAAAAGCTGTTGCTAACAATAACTTTGGGTAATGGGGGAGTTTTGAAGAAGAAAAATGGTTTTTGGCAAGAGAGAAAATGAGAGAAAAAGTGGGGGGAAGAGAAAGAGGAAAGAATTTGGGGAAAAAACTAGTTTGGGGTTTTGAGATTATTTGAGGATTTAGAGTTTTGTTTTTGTTTTATATTTATTAATTTTGTTTTTTAGTCACATCAACATTAGTTTTTAAATTTATGTCACGTCATCCGATCACTTGGAATGCCACATGTACAACATTTGTTGATCGGCTGTTGACTAACAGTCAACTGACGGTTACCATTTCAACAGGGTCCATTCTACAAAATTCCAATATGTTGAGGGTGGAAATTAGAAAAAAAAAGGATAGGGGCATATATTCAAAAGCCCTCAAAGTTTGAGGGCTTTTTTTACAATTATGCCTTTATTTTATAATATAAAAATATAATAATAAAAAAAATTTGCTAGGCATGCACAGTGGTGTCACCTATAAAGTACCCCCACCCCAAAAACATACCAATTTGGCAATTAATGGGAGTTCCATACCATTTTTGTGTTTTTTATGTTTTTATAATATTTTCGAAAAAACCCTAATTTTAATTTTAATTTGCAATTTTGATATTTTTTTTATTTAGTCTTTACTTTTAATATTTTTTTATATATTTTACATTTATATGATTTTTTTTAATTACTAGTTCCTTTATATGTATATGGTGAATATTTAATTGGTTGTATGTACATGTCTTTTTTAATATAGATTCATTGTATAATAATTTTATTTTAATTCTAACCTTAATTTGTATTCATTACTTTTAATAGTTTTGAATTTATTTTGCATTTATATGGTTTTTAAAATTACTAATGCCTTATATATATGGTGAAGATTTAATTTGTTATATAATAATTTTACACTATGTTTGGTTGAGTGTAATGAAATAGCCATTACAACTCAATTCAATAGGCCCGCCACAATCCTTTGTTTGGTTAAATGGAATACCCATTACGGGTATATTCCATTACAACCTTATGCAAAAAAAAAGCCCGTTTCTATTCCCTTCCCTTCCCACAGAATCCCGATTCATTGTTTAACCTCTCCAATTTTACCATCACTCATCTCTTTCAGACTTCTCTCTTTTGTTTCTTTCATCTTCATTGACAGAAGTTTGCTTTCCTCCTAATTTATTTCTCTTCTTGGTTGCCTTGCCTGCGCCTAGTTATCGCCATTTCTGCTTCTTTCTAGACTCCACTAAAGGCTTCAATTTATTTAAAAGGAAATCCAAACCCATTCTAAGTCAGCTAAACATTCGATTTCTTCTATGTTTCTTGGTTTTCGATTTGAATGATTTGGGATTCATTTATATGTAATTATGTTTCCATTTTTTTTTTTTTTGGGTCTCTGTAAGATTTGTACTTTTTAGGATTAAAAATAGTACATTTTCATTGAACAAAACTCCATCAGTAAGGTTATCTTTGTCGATAGATTTATGGATGAATGCCTTCAATTTTGTACATTTTTCTATCTCAATAATCTATAAGGATGGGAAGTCAACAGTATAATCTTCATGGAAAAATCTAATGTGTTTTTAAAGATCTTTCAATTTGAGGGAGTTTAATTGAGGGAAGCAAATTAATCCTCTATTTTTGAATGTTTCTTTGATCGTCTTCTCCATTGATATTATCTCATGCATGAATTTGCATTCACTTACTTCCAAGCTTTCGAGCAACTACAAATATTTAATCCTCTGTTTTTGAATGTTTCTGTGATCGTCTTCTCCATTGCCAGCCTCATCAACACCTATAGAAATGGCAATGGATTTTGTTGTCTTTCTAACCAAGAATGAGGCAAAATCATTTTCTTTCCTCTTTTTACCTTCTCCTGTTCTGCCTGGAAAACTCTTTAATGATACTAGTGAATGATGATATTTGTTTGGTTATGTTTATTGTACATGATCTTTATGGTTAGTATATAATGGATTAGGAAATTATTCATTTGTCAAATGCTCAAATTGTACTTTGCTTATATCTATGGAAAAGTGGTTTTAAATTGATTTAGTCATTGGTCATTCTTGAACTGAAAAAAAATACTCAAGATTATGGTCACAGTAAGAGAAACTTCATTATCCTTTTGTTTATAGTTTTACTAGATTATTGTGTATATCCTTGAGTACTACACTTTAAGCTGATGTTATGCTATGCAGAAACTTCTATAGTCAAAACCATACTTGTAGAACCTTTTCCCTTTCCCCTTCTTTTTCCTTCCTTTGGTTCGATAATAATTGAATTAACAACTACTAGAACTTGATCATAAGAATTGAAGTAGAAAGTGGTCCAATCTTTGTTGTCTTGGTTTTAGATCATACTATTATTGTAGCTGAAAATAGGTATGTTAATGTTCTTGTGCCTAAGTTAAGAAGATATGTATATAATGTTCTTGTGTTTTTAGAGAATCCTTGGATGAGCAAGGCGTTTAAGCTCTTGCAGCATTTCTAGAATACAAAAAGATAGGTTGTTGTTTTCTACTCGTAGTTTTGATTTAGTGCATTTTTGTAAGAGTAGAATTAATGGCTTTGATCCATGTAGCCAATCCCATGTAGTGTAAAACTAAAAAGGCTTATTGTTGTACTACAAATGAAACTTTTTAAGCTAGTAGAAAAATGCTTTGTTGTTATTACAAATCATTTATAAGTGATTAACTTTTGTTGCATTTGCCTAATTTCTCTATGGCATATTTATATTTTCAAAGTCTGGATGTTGCAGTAGTGTCAAGTAGTGTTTTGGATTTAATCAAGACAATAATTTCCTTGAGCACTTTAAGACAAGTAATTGTAAAGGGTCTCGAAAGTGGTCTTAAAAATGATGCGTCTGATGCAGCCATAGCAATGCATCAAAAGGTAAGTCTAATTGTTATAATGTTTAAGCATAAGCTTCATAGAAACAGAAATTTGACTCAAAATTTTCTCCGTTTGCTCACGTCTTATTTTGCTGGTCACTGTTGTTTGCAATTGATAATGGCAGTTTAGTGAGATTGGCCTCGAGGACTATACCTTTTTCCTCTTAAGCACTTGATGTTTGATGTCACTTATCTATATTCTTTTGTTTGTAGAATTTGCGGCTAACATCCATGTAATGCTTAAAATCGAGAAGTTCTATAGAATATTATGATATCAAGATTTGATATTAATAGGAAGTAATGATGTCATATTTTTGGTAATCTTAAAGGGCAACAAAGTGAGCTACAAGAAAGGAACTATGTTATGTTTTGCTAGGGCTACTTGAGCCCATTGCTTTTTCCCAAAATTCTCGAGGAACCAAAAGGAAACGAGATTCATAAGAAGATGTTGCGTTGATTGCTTGTATGGTCGACTAGCACAATGTTGAAACCTTTTTTATGTTATAAAATTTAACATATAAATTATTACATATAAGCTAATGTCATCATAACTTTTTGTTAATGTATGAACATTATGTTTGAATGTAAAATATAATTCTCGAGCTATTTATTACTTCTAATCATTTACTTTTTACTTTAGAAGATAATTAAATTATTTGTTTCGCTAACAATATTTAAACACATTATATATGCATTGTAGTTTAAAACTAATAAAATAGGTTATATATTATTTTTCTAATATTATATATTATGATTTTTACTAATTCATATTTTAATAATAATTATATTAAAAATGTTATTAAATTATATATTATTTTATTAAATTTATTTAATAATAATTATGTTAAAATATAATTAAATTATTTATTATTTTTATTAAATTATATTTAATAGCAATCTTATTAAAATTTAATAACAATAATCATCTACCTAAAAAATTCTGCTAAGGGTATTTTAGTCATTTAAGCCTTTTTTTCTTATGCTATTACAGCACCATTGCATTCAACCAAACACAAGAATACTATTACAGCTCTATTCCATTCCATTCAACCAAACAACTGAATTACTGATCACAGCCCTATTCCATTACAGCTTTATTCCATTACAGCGAACCAAACGTGGTGTTAGTTGTTTCTATTTACAATAAATCTATGTTAAAAAGACATGTAATATTCACACACAAAAAAGACATATAAATAGATAAAACTTATTGAAACACAGTATCAACAAAAGTTAAAATGGAGAGGGATAGTGTCTTGGTTCAGAAAACAAAGTCAAAGCCTTCAAAATGGAGTGTTTGGGATTACTTAAATCTTGAGTATTTCGGGTTAGATAATTGGATTGAATTTCGAGTTGGGTTATTATATATTTCATTATAATTGTATAACAGTTTGTCCCCCACCTTGTCAAAGAAGAGTTATAAAGTGACTCTTTTGAGACAAACTTAAATCGAAGAGTTAGAATACCGAAGATCACAATCTTAAATCAACCGAACTGTTAGAATATCGAAGGTCACGATCTCAAATCAAGCAAACCTTAAAAAAGATAGTTGCGATCTAAAATCGAGCAAACCTTAAAAATGATAGTCGCGATCTTAAATCGAGCGAATTGTTAGAATACTGAAGGTCGCGATCTTCAATCAAGTGAGCCTTAAAAATGACAGTCGCGACCTTAAATCGAGTGAATTGTTGGAGTACTGAATGTTGCGATCTTAAATCGAGCAAGCCTTAAAAATGACAATCACGATCTTAAATTGAACAAACTGTTAGAAATCAAAAGTCGCAATCTTAAATTGAGCAAGCCTTAAAACTGAGAGCCGCGATCTTAAATCGAGCAAACTGTTAGAATACTAAAGTTTGCGATCTTAAACTGATAGAGCCTTAAAAATGACAGTCACGATCTTAAATTGAGCGAACTGTTAGAATACCAAAGCTCACGATCTTAAATCGAGAGAGCCGTAAAAAATGACAGTCGCGATCTTAAATCGCGCAAACTATTAGAATACCGAAGCTCGTGATCTTAAATCGAGAGAGCCATAAGAAATGACAGTCACGATCTTAAATCAATCGAAATGTTAGAACATCGAAGGTCACGATCTTAAATCAAAGTGAGCCTTAAAATGATAGTCGTAATCTAAACTTGAGCAAATTGTTAGAATAACAAAGGTTGCAATCTTAAATCGAGCAAGCTTTAAAAATGAAAGTCACGATCTTAAATCGAGCGAACTGTTAAAATACCGAAGGTCGCGGTCTTAAATCGAGCGAGCCTTAAAAATGAAAATCATGATCTTAAATCGAGTGAACTATTAGAATATCGAAAGTCGTAATCTTAAATCGTCCGATCCTTAAAAATGACAATTGCGATCTTAAATCGAGCGAACCTTAAAAATTACAACCATGATCTTAAATTGAGCAAGCCTTAAAAATGAAAGTCGCGATCTTAAATCGAGCAAACTATTAGAATACTGAAGTTCACGATCTTAAATCGAGAGAGCCATAAAAAATGAAAATCGTGATCTTAAATCGAGTGAAATGTTAGAACATCAAATGTTATGATCTTAAATTGAGTGAAATGTTAGAACATCAAAGGTTGCGATCTTAAATCGAGTGAGCCTTAAAATGATAGCAGCAATCTAAAATCGAGCAAACTGTTAGCATACCGAAGGTTGCAATCGTAAATCGAGCAAGCCTTAAAAATGAAAGTCACGATCTTAAATCGAACGAATTGTTAAAATACCAAAGGTCGCGATCTTAAATCGAGCTAGCCTTAAAAATTACAATTGCGATCTTAAATCGAGTGAATTGTTAGAATATCGAAAGTATCGATCTTAAATTGTGTGAGCTTTAAAAATGACAATCACGATATTAAATCGAGCGAACCCTAAAAATGACAACCACGATCTTAAATCGAGCGAACTATTAGGAAACTGAAGATCACAATCTTAAATTAGTGGACCATGACCATAGAAATTACAATCGAACTAAATCCCAAGGCATCGCCCCAAAAAGTTATTATTAGAAAGCGAGAGGTACCTTATCTCCTTCATTTGTCCAATATATGATAGAGTTGGACCCTATATTTTGTTTGCACTGAAGTTAAGCTTAAGTAGAGAAACCATGTTAGTGAATGATGTAGGAATTCAGCCAACAAATTCATCGCTCGATAAACTCAAAATTATTTTTTTGAGATCAAATACCGAGGCTAGTTTTTATTAAATAAACATCCCAACAAAACCCTTTAGCCCAAAGCCAACTCTTTAGATAAAGGGGCAAACACAACTGTGAAGAAATATAATAATTAAAGGAACAAAAACCAGATAAAATAATAAAACAAAATAAGGGAACACCACCTCGGTGAAAGAGGAAGATGAAAAATCAAACAGGGATCGACTATCAGTCTTCACCCTCCTGTAGTGCTCGACATTCGCTGTCCACCATCTCAACAACTCCTTCAGGTACTTCCTCAACCTCAAAACTTTTTGTACCCATCTCAAATCCCTTTCTGGCAATAGCATGAGCAATAGAATTAGAGATTCGATTAATAGATTGAAATAAGATGAAATTAAAGCTAAAAGCCATTAATTTGATTTCTTCTGTGAGAACCCCAATCACAGATCTATCCACATCCCCTCTAGTAGCCTTCATAATGATTGTTCTCGAATCCCCTTCCACCACCATCTTAAGGAATCCCATATCCTTAACAAAACTCATAGCTTGAAGGCAAGCCAAAACCTCAGCCAAAAAGGCACTAGCAACACTTGTATTAATAATTGAACCACTACCCATAACCAGACCCATATGATTTCAAATAACAAAGCCAATTCAAGAAATATATTGATTTTATCTAAAAGCCATATCAAAATTAACTTTCACCATATCTCGTGTACGGGCCGACCATTTAGAAGGCAAAGAAATTTGTTTTGAAGGTAATCGTTCTTTAAGAGCTAAATGTTCTAGCACAAAACTCTCAATTTTTGTTCAAATTTCATATACTGATTGTTGTTTCCCTTCTATGACAACCCGATTCTGAGCATGCCACAACTACCACATTGCGATCATAACCTTGTTACAGCCATATACATCATTGGTGCAAAAAATGTGAGTTATCCAATCCCATAAATTGTCCTCTTGAAGTTCAATAACCCACTGTAATCTTAACTAACTCCATACATCCTTTGCAGGGCCACACTCCAGGATGGCATGCACTACTATTTCAGGGGATAATCTACATCGTAAGAATAAATGAGTAGAGGCCATATGCCTATTATACAAAATGTAGAAAGTAGGAACCAAATTGTGCAGTAGGCTCCAAATAGTAATTTTAATCTTAAGAGGAATGTCTAGGAGCCATAATTTCCTATAGATTGGACTGTAATTTTGATGGATTTCCTTTGTACTTTGTCGATTAACAAGGGTCATGTAGCCACTACATATGGAGTACTCATCAGAATCATCCCCTCACCACCCCAACATATCCTCCTCAATCGCTCTAGAAAGGTGAATGCATTTGAAGGCTTTAGCTTCTTCTAAGGTAAAAATTCTATCCACCATGTCTTCTTTCCAACATTTTAAATCATGGTCAATTAATTAAGTAACCATTAAGACAAAATTATTATGTAATGTATTACGTATTTTACCTCTCGCCCATATAGGAAGCCAGCTATCATCCCAAATCGAGATTTTAGTACCCGAACCAACTTTTCAACCCACACCATCCTCCAAAACCTTCTAGTAGCATAAAGACTATGACAAACATAAGAAGGATTATTTCCCAACTGAGCGTCCCAAAAACTAGTGTTATGAAAGTATTTGGCCTTAAAAATACGAGTCACTAGAAAGTTTTGCTCCATAACAAACCTCCACCCTTGCTTCGCCAAGAGTGCAGTATTAAATTTACAAAGATCTCGAAAACTTATCCGTCCTTTAACCTTCGGGGTACATAGAGTAGACCACTACACCAATGCATGCCCTTCCGGTTAGCACTCTTCTACCACCAAAACTTATTCATCATTGTCTTTAAAGCATGGCATAAGGTTTTAGGAACAGAAAATAGGACATCGAATAAGTGGGCAAAGCTTGCAAAACTGACTTAATATAGACCTCTTTCCCATCTTAGGACAGATAACAATTAGCCCACCCATTAATTTTACTGCGCATCCTATCACATAGGTGAGAGACAGCCTCTTTCTTGTTTCTTCCTATCAAAGTTGGAAGTCCCAAATATCACTCCACATTGTTCGAACGCCTTAGCCTCAACTATTTAGTAATCCGATAACCAACATCTACATTTATGCTGAAGAAAATAACTGATTTTTCAAAGTTAATTTGTTGACCCGAGGCCCTTTCATACTTTCCAAGGATAACTTTAATCACTTAACAACCTCTATCTGTAGCCTCCCTAAAAATAATGCTATTGTTTGCAAAGAAAAGGTGTGTTACTGACAGGCTACCACGACAAACATTCACCCTCTTTCAACCTTCCCTCCCTTTGCGCATTCTTCAAAAGAGTCGAGAACCCCTCCGTGCAGATTAGAAATAAATACAGACTCATAGGATCACCTTGGCAAAGACCTCTACCCGGATGAAAAGTCTCACTCATAACATCATTCACCATAACCGAATAGGAGATCGAAGAGATACACTGCATAATAAGGTTCACCCATTTAGCCTCAAAACCCATCCAGAGCAGCATACCTTTCAGAATATCCCACTCAACTTTGTCGTACGCCTTGCTCATATCGAGCTTAAGAGTAAATGACCCTTTCTTGCCCAACCTCTTCTTCTTTAACAAGTGCATAAGTTCATAAGCGACCAACTCATTGTCAGAGATTAAACGACCCGGTACAAAAGCTCCTTGAGCTTCATCAATACACGCCTCTAAAACCAATTTGAGTTGATTTACTAACACCTTCGATATAATTTTGTACAGCATTGAACATAAGCTTATGGGACGGAAAGCTGACATAGAATCCACCCTATTGGTTTTGGGGATTAATACAATTTTCATGAAATTCACCTCATCCAATGAAGTGCTAAAAACTTTGATAAAAGATTGCAGGAAATTCGTCAAATCCAAATGCCTTAGTTGACCCTATATCCTTCACTAATCCTTTAACTTCCAGTTCGGTAAATTTTGCCATCAAAAGCCTACTCATATCTTGGGTCTCACTAACATCCATTCTCGCATAAATATCATCTACATCAAGATTCCCAAAGCTAGTAAAAATCTGCCTAAAATAGCTAACAATAATATTTAACTTCTCTTACTCCTCTTCTCTAAAAATTCCAACACCATTACGCAACACATTTATAGTATTCATTTTACGCTTAAAATTAACATAAGAATGAAAAAAAATTATATTACGATCATCGTACCTTAGCCATTTTGCTCTGGACTGTTGCTTCCACCGAAGCTCCTCCTTATCGACCTTGAGATTCAAAGCCAACTTAGCCTCAATAATTTCCCTAAGCACATCATCAATCACCTCCTCTTCATATAAATCTTCAAGACACCTTTTTAGCCTATCAAACCGATAGTTGTTCTCTTTTTTCATATGAAGTGCCCATCACTTTGATCTCTTCCCCATATGCAAGAATCGATCCGGAACCCTAAGTGAGATAGATTCACCCCAAAGTTATAAGAACGTAGCTTCACACGATTCCTCTAGCAACCATTCTATTTCAAACTTAAAGGAATACATTGAATCCACCCTCCTCTCGTTGCGTTCTAATGCCAACGTATCTAAGAGCAAAGGGTAGTGATCTGAAATTGAACTATTCAAATGGAAAATAGTATAGCTTGGGAAGGCATTCATCCATACATCAGTAGCAACACCCCTGCGCATATCATTTGATGCAAAATTCCCCCGCTCCCATGTGTACCACCTTCCTTTGAAACTCATATCAATTAAACTACACTGTTCCAAAGCATCACAAAAATCCATCATTGGACGTTCCTCCCTAATCCTTCCCTCACCTTTTCATGGTTGGAAACGATCTCATTGAAGTCTCCAATAACTACCCACGGACCATTGAAATTCTACCTAAGTTATTTCAACAGGTCCTAAGAATTCGATCTCCTCCTTCTATCTGAGGCCTCAAAAAAGCTAATAAAGCGCCAACTCCTCCCCACCTCAGTATCCGTAAGCATAACGTTAATGCAACTAGCATAGTAACATCTTAGAGAGACATCAAAACCATTCGTACAACCCAAACTAAGACCACCTTTAGTCCCTTCAGCCGATACATCAATTCCATTAGCATAACCAAATTTACGTATTATTCTATCCATTTTCCTAACATCCAACTTTGTTTCAATAAAAAAGATAAGATGAGGACAATTCTTTTTCAGCAAATGTTGAGTTCTAAGAACGGCTCGTGGGTTCCCCAGCGCACGAATGTTCCAACAAAGTAGTTTCATAATGTTTGGCTGACCTGCCCTATAGGTTCAGCCGTTGAGAAAGTCGATCCTTCCTCTTTTCCCATTCTCGGTAAATTGTTCACTTTCGTCTGTCTTAGCCCACTACCCTCAATAATAATCTTAGTCTTCTTTCCGTCAACCATATTCATGGGCCTTTCTTCATGTAAACAACCTACATTAAACACATTCACAATATCCTCATCCATACAAGGAAGTTTTGACTTTCCAGAAAGATTAATTCTAAGATTTTTGCCAACATATCTCATGAAATCGGCATAATTAGCATTAATTTCTGATTTGCCCTTATTCGAATTTGATACACCCAAATTCCCTCCCCAATTTCCTCCTGGTTCCCGTAACCACACACTACCACCGGACGCTGGCTTCCTAGCCACCTCTTTGAGGGAAATGTCTTATCCCAAAGGCAATTCTATACTTCCCTTCACCATATGAATGGGTTAAAAACTTTCCCCATAACCAAGCCACCCACATAAGAAGCAGAAGGTTGTAAGTTTTTCTTATTTGAAAATGGTGAATATTTCCTTCATTTTGCCAATAATAAGGCTTTTCTTGTGCTTAAGTGGATTCCTGATATCCATCATAATCCGAATGCGCATATAGTTCCTAAGACCCGCAACGACCTTTGCATCATAATCAACAAAATCGCCAATGAAGTCCCCAAATTGCTTTGCCATGGCCTCCAGATACATCCTATTAAGGAGATTATGAACTTGCACCTAAAATATCGCCTTTAGTAACGGGATTTCAAGAGGATCCATACCATTTGTTAAATCTGCAACCACTAGCAAATGATTATTAAAGGTCCATAGTGAACCTTTCATAATTCTTGTCTCTTCTGCTTCACAATAGAATCGAAAGAGGAACATTTTCTCTCCAATATCAGTAATAGTGACACCCCCTAGAGGGTGCCAAAGTTTAGCTAGAACCGTCTTCATAGATTGGAAGTTGACAGTAGTAGTCGTGAGGTAGCAACCACAATACACAAGTCTAAATCCTCCTCAAATTCTTCCACATCCTGATCTACTTCCCAACCCACTCCTTCCCCATTTTCTTCCTTGTCTTCCAATCGCAACTCAAACAACGTCGTTTCCATCAATTAAAATTGATGGACACCCCAAAACAACAATCACAAAACAACAAAAAAAGACAAAATGCTACCTCAGAGCCTACAAACAAAATGCTACCTCAAAGCATAAGTCATTATGCACAACTTAAAAGTTAAACTCAAAATTATTAAATGTGTTAAATAATTACTTTTTTTTTTGGATATGTATTAATAGAATTAGATTATAGTTGTACATATTAATATTATAGAAAGAGTCAAAATCTAATTTACTCATACTAAATGTGCAAAGATATCAAGTAACTTACATTGAAATAAATAATTATAATTATTGTCCATTGTAATATTATTCAATGTTTCCATAAGTTTAATTCAGTAGGAGAAAACAATTAATAAATAATATTATATTTACAGTAATAGTATTTTAATTATTAAAATTATATTAACTTGACAGTAGTATAAATATAAAAATATACAATATAACTGTAACTATAATACTATATTAGATTTAAAATAAATACTTAGAAATTATTTGGTTATTCATAAAATTAATTATAACATTTATAAATTAAAAACTTAACATTTAGGATTCTTTTAATTAAAATTAATCAAACTTAACAAATTTTCATATTAAGGTTTGTATATTAAAGCATGTATACTAAAATTTCTCTTCTTTTTGTTTTTCCATTAGGTATTTGCTCGATTTTAGCAGACATTGACATCCAAAAATTCCACCTCATCAATCATACCAAACCCAGGCCTTGATTTGATTAAGACGTTGAAAGTTGAAAGCAGCTGCACTCTTGGGCTGCTTGCTTAGCTTCTTTATTTCTCAGTTTGACAATTCATAGCACCCTGACAGAAAAAGGCACTTAATTGGCAATTAAAGCTTCACAATTTGTGTGTTCTCAAACCAAGCATCTACAAACAGTATCCCCTCCTCAATCCCAATCCCATTTTACACTGTTTTCGATTTTACCCCCGAATAGCAGCTGCCACTACAACTAATTGAAGAAATCAAAGAATGAATGACTCTACACTGCAGTTTCTCTACTACCAGTACAACTGCCCCATGTTATGCCATTAACTAGTTCTGCATCGGGTATCTAACCTCACCTGCTAGTGTTCTCTGCTGCTCTATCTAAACACAAAAACACCAAAATTGTTACTACTACTTAAGTATTGATAATTTGGGTCTTCTTCTGCATTATAGAGGAAGAAAGGTATATACCTGGAAAAGTTCATGCAATTTATTCTTGAGAAAACAGTAGTCATGCTCTAAGATTTGTAAAGCTCTCAGGCACCTGCATTTTAAAAGCCAAAACTCCATCAGGCTGAAACAACCCTTAATCTTAAATGATGAACTTTCTGTAATTTCTGTTCCAAAAGGTGCATACCCAGTACGGTTGTTCTGGTCAGAAGCGGCGCGAAAGGCGACGCAAACGTTTCTGACCCTTTTAGCACCTATGCTGGAGCTGCTTCCCATCAACTGATTTAAATGGATTCCAATTTCCTTGTAGTCCGAGATCTCCCTCTCCATCCTGTCCCATCAACCGCATTATTATTGCAGTTTTCCAAGGAAAATATGAAACAATTGTCTTAAAGTCGGACAAGTATAATCAATCAATATTACAGTTTAAAAAATAATAAGAAATTACAGTAATGATGTGAGGTTCCTCAAAAGCTTCTCCGACTCTTGGAAGTAGATGTTGACAACTTGGGAAACAAAGTTTGGAGAGCTCTCATCTTGAAGCTGTTGAAGTTGCAAGAATTGCTCATCTAATATCCCCTGAACGAACCAAAAATACCACAAACATACTTTTACTCGCACTGCTGATTTTGTTTATATAACGATTAATTCATGATGATTGTTATATATTATTCTATACGTGAATTTAATAGTGTTGAAGCTGAGAAAGAAGAGGAGAGTGACCTGGTGGAAGAGAAAAGCGAGCAAACGATTGACGTCGGCTTGCAACCGGTCGGCGCCCGACCCCAACATCCACACTGGCAGACCCGTCTTGGCTAGTAGATGGTTGAACCCCCACGAACACAATGACTAAAATTTGACCCCAAAACACATTACTCAAAGTGTTTCAGTATTTTCCAGGCCAGGGTTTAGGGCTTTTCAGTTGCTTTCAGTTTTCAACCCGAAATCCACTTCTATTTAAAGTGTCAGTGTAAGCTTCCACCACCGTAAAATTATGGGTAAAGTACTTGGTTTTATTTTTTTCCATTTAACTATTAAAATTTTTAAAATTAAATATTTTAATCACTTTTTCATTAATTATCTTTAGATGAATAATAGGAAATTGATCCGAATTTTTTATTGATTTAATAATAAATTTAATATTTTAATATTTATATATTTTATCATTTTCATCTTAAATATAAAAAATTAACAAATTTAATTGTTAATCTTCACAAAATGTATGAGTGGTGCTTAAAGTATCATTTTATTATGGTTTTTGGTCCAAGTTTTTAGTGAAGGCTAAAAGGATTGCTAGCTATTATAACCAATAAAATAAGGCCATGTGGTATTTTTAATAAAATATATACAATTTATTTATATGTTTTTATTATCTTATCAATAATTATTATTTTTCAAAAATATTTTTAAATATTTTTTCATACATCTTATCTACAATATAAAATGTGATCTTAAAATTTTCAAAATTGTTGTTAGAATTTTGTAGAAATTTAAGATGGGAATGTCTAGAGGACGATGAGGTGGGAGGGGGAGGATTTTTCTTCTTTTATTTGTTGTGGCGACTGTCATGTGGCATTGTATATCGAGTGAATGAATTCATGGAGTTAGTTATTTTGTAAATATTAAATGGTTAAATTTATTTAATATTTTAGAATTTAAATTAACGTGATAAATTTTATAAATATTAAAGGATAAATTTGTTAAATTTTTTTTATGTTTAGAATTAAATTGATAGAACGCTTAAACATTACAAAATTAAATTTATTATTATATCAATAAAAAAAGTTTATGTTAGATTCCGTCATTCATCTAATGAAAATTAACGGGAGAGTGACTTTTTAAATTTTTAAAAAATTAATGATTAAATCGAAAAAACTAATAATTAAATGACTAAAATAGAACGAAATTAATAGTATAGTAACTATTTGTTTACTTTACTTTAAAAATATTTATTATTGAAAATAAGATATTTACCTTTATTATTACTATTATTATTATTATTATTATTATTATTATTATTATTATTTTAGTTTTTAAACTAAATTTACACCATTTATTGCACACTAATATATTTAAATTTAATAATAATTCAACCATAATATATTTATTTATATATAAATATTTTTTGAAACTATCTTTAATTTTATATTTGAATTAAGGATTTTTTTTTAAATATCATATTAGAGGTGGAGATGAAATCACATGGTTTGAATATGTATCAAACAAATATTTGATAAGAATTTTAACCACCGTCTTATGCAAATAAAGACTAATTAAAGATTTTTTTTAGTTTAATAAGCTGAGATAGCAAGAATGACTGGGTGTGGCAAGATCGAATTAAGAATAGACCAGTTCCAATCTCCACTCGGCGTAACAAGTTCTTTCACAGGTACATGCCTCTTAGGGATAGTTTCAGGTTGAGTGCAACTGTTAATCAGAGGTCCCCAATCTTTAACCCGTTTGTCCCTCAAAAAATCAACACTTTTACCATTTCCAATATTCCATAAAACTTTATCCCGAACCTCCAAACTCCACAAACTCCTTTCCGAAGGCGTGAGACGTTCCTTTCATGTAGAGAAAAGGGTAATTTATCCTTCCATTTATATTTTCCTTTAAGTACCTTTACCCAAAGTTGATCCGGCTTCTTCACGAGATTAAAGCCAATTTTCATGAGAAAAGCGTTGTTCAACCATGCTAATTTTTTGAAACCTAGTCCACCGTTATTCATCTCCTTACACAGGTCATCCCATTTTACTATGTTCATCCCTTTCTTCTCTTCTGAATTTCCCCAAACAAAGTTATGAATTATTTTTTCCATTTCTTGACAAACACCCCTAGGAATAAATGTGGACGACATAGCATAAATAGGAATAGCATTTAAACTGTTTTAGTTAATGTAATTCTACCGGCAAGTGAAAGCAATTTAGATTTCCATCGTGTAAGTTTCTTCTTCATATTATCCACCATGTATTGAAATGTCTGCTTAGTAACTTTTTGATGTAGGAGGAGGACCCTAAGATACTTGCCCAAATTTTCTACATGAGAAAACCCAAGGCCACAGCTAATATTCACTTTCAGTTCATGGTCGACTTTTTTTGAGAAAAAGGTCTGGGTTTTCTACGCATTAACTTTGTGACCTAACCTACAGCAGAAGTTATCAAGAACCCTTTTCAGCGTCACATATGATCCATAGATGCTTCACCAAATCAAACTAAATCATCTGCGAAGAAGATATGCAAAAGGTTTAGCCCATCTTTTGAAAGCTTTATCGGTTTCTATCCATTATTTTGGACTTCAATATTTTTAATCTGAGTCAATCTCTCCATACAGAGGACAAAAATATGGGATGAAATAGGATCTCCTTGTATTATCCCACACAATGGAATAAACACATTAGATAAGTTCCCATTCCAAATAATTTGCATAGAAGAGGATCTAACATAGTGCATGATAATCTTATGCAAGTTACTTGGCAAACCAATATCAGATAACGTATCATCAATAAAGTCCTAGTCCAATTTGTCGTATGCTTATTCAAGGTCTATTTTCACAGCCATCCACCCTTTTTTACCAACATTTTGACGCATGGAGTGGAAGATTTCTTGTGCCACGATTATATTATTTGTTATGCTTCTACCAGGAATGAAACTGGATTAATTCGAATGTACCCATTTATGCATCAAAGGCCTTAACCTATTCACAGTGACTTTTGAAACAATTTTGTAAAGTATTGTGCAGAGGCTAATAGGCCAAAACTGAGACAAATATTCTGGGTTTTCAACTTTCAGGATCAACACAAGCAGGGTTCGATTGGTCCAGTCTTCAAAATTCCTTCCATTCCAAATATTATTTACAAACTTACACACACTTTGACCCACCACCTCTCAATTTTTTTGGTAGAAAATCACATAGATCCCATCAACACCCGATGCCTTCAAAGGATCTATATCAAAGACAACCTTCTTGATTTCCTCATTCGTAACCATGGCCTTTAAGGAATCAATCTCTCTATCCGTCATCTTATAAAATAAACCCTGTTTAAAGGAATAATTAATTAGCATGTTATCCTTTGTGAGAAAAAAATTGTAATACTCAGTGGCCATATGTCTAAGAACTTCAAGATCATCACACCAACTATCATCTCTAAGCTTTAGCATAGTTATCGTATTAGCCCTCCTTCTAGCAGAAGCACTTGCATGATAGAATTTCGTGTTGCAGTCTCCCTCGCACATTGGAACGATGAAAATATGCAAGTGTACACAATCATATTCAAGTAATAAAGTGACAAGTAAATGTCGAGTATCATACCCACAAGGATTGTTCTAGGAAAAATATTTATGAAATATTTAATCAACAAATTGGTTAAAGAAAAGATAATGTTTGTGAAGGGTATTAATCTAGACTAAATTAATCTAAGTTAAAAATAAAAATAAAAGATAAAAGTAAATTCCAATGCACAATTTCTAAGTTTTAATTAATATGACATAATTATGTCAGGTTAATTGATTTAATTACTAAATTAAACTTAAATCATGTTCATGCTTGTTACGAAATAAAATTCACAGCAACCAGGTATCTTGCTAACTTATGAATAACATTACTTACAAAAATCAGTTTATCTCTTGAACATAAACCTATGCCAATACAACCGACTAAACTAATTTTTGATGAGTAAATGTGTTATGGCACATCATATTTTATGAAATCAATTTATCTCTTGAACATACGCTTATGCCAATACGACCGACTAAATTAAATTCATAAGTAAGTAAAGGATCAAGTGAAGTAACAACATACACTTATATTGAAATAATTTAATCACAAAAATCTTGCAAGCTATGCAATTTGTGTATTCTCTAATACCGTCACAGTTTTAACCCTCAGCTTCCTTAGAAGATGAAGCATGCACAAATTAAATAGTGTGTCCATTAATCACAATTTCAACACGCTTGAATGATTAAGTCAACAATTATATCAAAGGATAATGCAATTATAACTTAGGCATGATAATATTTAATTAAACAAAATATTCAGGGCTTATAACAATATAAACATGATTCATAAATAACCAAGCAATCAACACAATCAACCCAACACTTAAAAAAATTTAAGTCATTTTAATTAAATAAACAATAGCATTCATAATAACATTCATCATAATAACAATCAAGAATCTAAAAGAGAGAAAAAGAATAGAATTAAATCCAGTGATTTCTCAATAACTGCTTCCGCGTTCTTCGTCATTCTTACTCAATTCTTCCCAGATCGAGGTCTCGAATGAACATTCAATAAATCTATTTCAAGGGCTGAAGACCACTCTTTTCCAAGAGGGGAAATCGGCAAGGGAATGGAAGGGAAAATGAGATGAAAGGCTTAGAGAGCAAATGAGAGAAAAAAGAGAGAATAAAGTGAATTGGTGTGAAAAATGAGAAGAATGAGGGTGGTATTTATAGGTGAGAGTTGGGGGCTATATTTAGTAATTAAATATCAGCCGCCAACATTACTTGGTCAGCCATGCATGGGCTAAGTTTGACAAGTTCAAATTTTGCTAAATTTGGCTTGGGGCATATCTTTAAATCCACCAAAAGGAGGGGTTTGAATGGGATTTAGGGAGACTTTGGGGGCTGTTTTGCAAGGTTGAAAAGTCAACTTAATCTACTAATTTGGGTCAGCTTTGGACGGCGCATGGGCTAGCTCAAGTCAGGGTGGTTCGGTCCTCGGTTGCATGCACTTTGAGCCACTTTACTTCAGTCTTTATAATTTATTTTTGACCCAAATTAATTGAATTACAAATATAATTATAAAGCATATTTTTGCTTCATATTGGACCGAGCTTGACTGGAAAAATAATATTCTTAGCTCTTTATTGACTCGGTGTAAAAATTCTCTCACCGGTTCAAGCTCTTTGTAGTGTCTGTCGGCCCGATTTTCATTATTTGTGCAAAATTATTAAAAAATCATCAAATTCATGTTTAATATTTATAAAAATAACTAAAAATCAATATGGTATAAATTTTAACATAAATTAATTATTTTATAATTAAATTGAATTTTTCGATATTAATTTTTAAGAATTTACATGAATTTGATTTTAAAGAAAATACGAAAAATTCTATATATTTTCATCGTTCCACACACCCAATTACAACGTGCTTTTTGCTGCCATAAACTCTCTTCTCGGTAAAGGATCTCCTCTAAATCACCTTTCAGCTCTTTCTCTAAGTTGCGAAGAAAATGAAAAGGATACATATCAAGCCTTTCCTCAATCCCCTTTAATCTCGCCAAAAGCACCCTTTTCCTATGACCAACATGGCCAAAGTAATGAAAGTTCCACTCCATAATTTTATAACAGAATTTTTCAACATTCGATACCACACCCTTATCTAAATCCCAAAAATCTTTTAGGATCGTAACAAATTATTCGTGCTCCATCCAAGAAGCAATAAATCTAAATGGCATTATCATATTGGGATTATTATGAAGCATAGTAGAGAGACAAATTGGACAATGATTAAACCCTAAACGTTGTAAATGTGCTAACGCTACCGAGGAGTCAGGACACAATTCCATCCAATCTGTATTGCAGAGGGATTGATCTAATCGTTGGAATAGCGCACCCCTATTCCAAGTGAACAACGGTCCTTTGAAACCAAAATTTAACATCCCTTGTTCATAAATAAATTCCCAGAACAACACATCCCCTCCCGAACACATCCTTGCTCCTCCTTTCCTCTCATCACATGAAACAATTGCATTAAAATATCCCCAAGGATCCATGGGATACTCTCTTGGGGCCTAAGAGATGCAAGGTAATTCTATAATGATTTACGCTTAGAAGCTTTCGGACTAGCATAAACAGCGGTGAAAAGGATACTATATTTTGTACCTTGATTGAAACAACGACAATGCACGACTTGATTCGAAACCGCAACAATATCAATCTTTAAATTCTCCCTCCACAGCACCCAAATACCACCAAAAAAACCATTTGCTTCTACTCTGAAAGAATAATCAAACTTAGTTTCTCCTTACAACTTCATCCGCTTTTTACCCACTTATTCTCATCCCAAGTAAGACCAAAATATATGGTTTTTTAAACCTCAACATATTATGTAAGATAGCACCAAATTTAGAGCTCGTAGCTCCTTGACAATTCCATCATATGATTTTAATATCCATAAACAGAGAAATATTAAAACACATGAACAAATTATCTTTACTGGCTCAAGGCCAAGTTGCCAGATGCTGGAGTAATCACATTGTCTATCGCACCAAGTTCATCAATCGAACTCCCATCCATACAAACAACGCCCTCACTTGGAATCCCCACTGACTTCGCTTCTATAAGGACCACATAACCAGCTTCAGCACCAACTTTCTTGCACGAATTATCAAGTTCTTTCGACAGTGAATTAATCCAATATGCCAGAACTTGTTTATTCGGTCTTTTTTGTTCTATTCTTTTGCGAACTTTATACCCTTTCTTGGTAATATCTTTCATGGCTAGAGCCTTGATTTTATTCGAGGAAGTACCTTTTTTAGTGATCGGTTCACGCACTCTACGTGTAGTTCAGCTTCCACACCAGTATCCTTAAATCTGACAATTTTGTGATATGAACGAGGGGGAGTAGTTTTTTTTTTTCAATCACTGTTGTTTCTCTATGAGACATATCCACCAAATCCTTCATAATAGGCCCACCTATCAAAGACTAATTAAAGATTTTTTTGTTTAATAAAAATTTGAAAAAACCTGTATTGTATTCCATTCAAATTTTTGAGTGAATTTCTAAAAAAATAATGATTTTTAAATTATTAGATTAGGTCAGTTTTTTTAAAATTACAGGATTAGATCGATTTTACGAAAACGTTTGTTTTCAATTGATTTGAAAAAAAAGCTTTCAATTGAAAATGTTTTTAGCGTATTTGCAAGAAAACATGGAGCAAACTGCAAAAATTATGTTTAATGTTGTACAAAGTTATCTTTAATTTTTAACAATTAAATGTTGTCTTTAAACTTATGTTGTTAGTTAAAAAAATAAATAATTTCACATTGTTTAGGAACGAACTGCAAATAGATTATGAGTTTATATAAATTTATATCGCACATCGTTTAAGAAAATAAAAAAAATAAGATTAGAAATCTATATAAAAATTTGTTTAAATTTCATTTTTATCAAAAGTGACCAAAAAAATAAAAAATATATTGACGGTGGACAAAACTTACAAAACAATGTAATCGTAAAAATATAATCAATAAAAATATGGATATAATCGTAATTGTAATTATAAATATAATCATAATAGTTATTATGATTATATTTATAATTATAAATTAATATGTGCGCAGCTAAATTAATATTTTATTTTAATTTTAATTATTCAGTTAATTTAACTTTTCAATACAGTATTTTTACTAACTTCAAGAAATAATATTACATTAGGTACATTTCTTTTCTCATCAACGGTGGTGGAAAGTAGTGATGTGGAATGATAAAATATATTATATTTTTAAATAGAGATATATGTTTAAAATTTGAAAGTTATATTATAGAGAAAGATAATTATAAATTATAAATATGAATTATTAAACGGATATAAATATATTAAATTAATATTACCAAATAAATTTATAATTTATTAGATTAATTATACAAATTTCATTTTAACTTAATGCAACCTGATTGATAATTTTGTTAATAATATCATCTTAATATGTATCTTTTCTCTCTGTTTTTCATAACTTATCATCAAATACAATTAAAAGGCACTCCTCCTAATTGAAGAGCGTCAAACAGACGTGAAGGAAGAGAGAGTGAGGGGGTGATGGCGTGCAAAATGGGTCCAAATCGAGGTGAATGTGGGGCATCAACCAGACTGGCAAGGCAAGCACATAAAGTTCAAGGACAGTCAACAGTAAAGCCAGTGTGTGTCGAGACTTGAGAGCCCCCCCTCTGAACCGGAAGGTTTTAGAGGTGGGTGACCTGCCGTCTTTTGCCAATGTAGTGCGGCGTTTGGATTCCTCCCAACCCCCGCCCCCTCCCGAATACTTGTCAGTCACCTCTCGCGCCTCAAACCAAATATGAGTTTTGCTAACCAAATATTTTGGGGTTTTATAACTTAATAAAAATAAGTAGATTGAATCTTGACTTAATTTATATAAATATTATTGTTGTTAGATATTTATAAATTACAAATTTATAAATATTCATGAACACTTGTTAAAAAGTGATAATTATTCAATGGTTACATTTGATTTTCGTGAAAAATATTTTTTTAAGAATTATGTTTAATGAAAATTAAATAAAAAGTTGTGACTCTTCAAAAAATTATCCATTGAATGTATATAAATAAAGGATTTATGGTGCTCACAATGTAATTACATCAATTATGTTTTCACAATCATTCTGTGATTTTACTAATCAAAGAAAATTCAAAAGTTTCATTATATATTGAGAAGATTTTTGTTTTAAACCTCTCGCAATTTTGTGTGGGGGCAAATAGTTCTCTTTAAAAAGCGTCATCCGCATCTCGAAGTCTACTATTTAATTTCATATTGTCTCCGGATCTATCTTCTCGACTCAAAATCTCCAACAATTGCCAATACAAAAGGATATCGGTTCAAGTGCATAGAAGAGCATTATCCTCCTATTTATAGGTAATTTTAAGCATTATGTAAAAAAAAAAAAAACAGATACATTTAGAACCTATAATAAGATTATTAAAAAAAATTTAATTAATATATTATTCGGGGTATTTTATAAAGATAAATATAAGTAATTTTTTCCACCATAGAAACTGACATGATACGAAAATATAATTGTTGAGGGAGTTCGATTTCGAACCCTTAACTATTAGTTCAGTTAAAATTCGAATTGACCTATCATTAATTGAATTTTGAAATTTTTTAACCATTAATTAAATTGAATGTTTTTAAAAGTCTGTTTACTGACCAAAATAATTTTGATTAATTTGGATGGTTAAATAAATTAATCAAAATTTTTATATATTTTTTCTTTTATTCAAATAAATTGAAAACATGAAAAAAAAATCATTACAATATTTTTTTTTAACTAAAAAAAACATAATAACAACACTAAAGAAAGTTTAACTGGTGAAATAAAATAAAAAATCTACTACTTAGAGTGATGAATTGTAAGAAAAAGAAAATAAATTTTAAAGGGAAAAGATTCGAAGATAATGATCAAGACTCAACCTGTGCCTTAACTTTCCTTTCAGACATTGTTTTGAGTTTGACAACATTCAGAAGAAAAATAAAAGCTTAAGTTTACTAGTTAAGGGTTTTTACTTTTATTTTCTTAACTTTTTGTTTATATTTTTAGTTTAATAAAATATATGAATCTATTAAGTTGTTCAGTATAATAATTTGTATAAATTAATTAAGTTTTAAGCTGGTCTTTTAATTTTTTATATTGACTTATCTAATATATTCAACTTATAATATTTTATTATTAATAATTTAGGTTAATCAATTAATTCAGTTAATTATTCTATTTTGAACCGAATTAATCATTCGATTAATCGAACTAATTCAATTCAGTTAGTTAATTCGGTTTAAAACGAAATTATGCATACCCTCAACAGAAGGTATTATCTCGGTCGGTGTTTTGTCTTCTTTAGATGTGAGCAAAATCCGATTCGATTCGAAAAACTCGATAAAAAATCTAAATTTTGAATTAGATAGTTCGAGTTAGTCAAGTTATTCAGATCAACTCAAATAAAAAATCAAATTTTTTGATTTAACTTGAATATGAATTACACAATTCGAGTTATCTAATTATGAATAAGAAAAGGTAAAATTATGTCGTTTTGATCAATGTTTACCCGCTAAGTTTGTTGACTCAACTCAACTTGACTCGAAATTTGTTGACTCAACTTGATTTGATTCGAAAAAATTTCAAATGGAGTTCAATTGCTAAAATAGGATTATTCAACTAGACTAACTTGAAATTTTTTGACTTGATTCGACTCGACTTAATTGAATACTTACCCCTTGTCTTCCTACTCCAATGAGAGCTTAATCGGGTTCACAAAGTTAGGGAGCACCTCGGCTGATATAGATATAACCTACAAGCTCATGGGAGATGTGTCAGTATTGTTAAAAATATTAATTATGCATTTATACCTGTGGGGGATCGAACCATCAACCAATTATATGCCTTACCTTAGCATACCATAATTAATATTTCTAACAATACTGACACATCTTTCGTGAGCTTGTAGGTCATATCTAAATCAACCAAGGCACTCCTTAACTTCGTGAACCCGATTGGGCTCTCCTCAAAGTAGGGTGACAAAACCCTCGAGTAGGACAATACCTTCCGTTGAGGGTCCACGATCCGACTCCCCTTAACAATAACTATGTTAAAATGTATACCAATCATTTTATTAAAAAAAAAGGTTAAATATGCTAACGGCCTTGCACAACACTTAATCTTGAGGCGATTATTATGGGCAAAGTATTCTTTTCTCCCAAATACATATTTCAAATGTTCAGGTTGTGGTTTTAATTCTAACTCAGGTGGTTTCACTATGGATGGTATCATTTTTGTTATGCTCAGAATGAGTTGTTTAGATAGGCCTTTACTCTGGCACCACCAATCTTATTGAGTCACTACACACTCTACATATTGTTCATTTAGTTGTGTACAATGCAAAGGTCTTTATATAGGCTAGCTAAATAAATCTAAATCAAACTCTTAAGTATATTAGAACTCTAATTAACCTAAACAAGAAGTAGTTTTAAATTAAACTTTCTTATTGACATAAAACTCCTAAATAACTTAAAATACTTTATAATTATAAAAAATTTGAAATAATAAAATAATAAGACTTAAATACAATATTAGGCTCATATATAATAAAAACTAAGCCTAAAACCCTAACCCAATATGATTTAAACTCGTGAAAAAAGTCTACTCTCTCTCGTATGCCTCTATCTGCTCCCTCTAACAGGTTTTGTTTTCTAAGGTTTCTATTTTTCAAAATTTTCTTCTAAAAATGTATCGAAATCAATCCAAACACCAAAGATCAAGATGGACAGAGATTTCGCTACGCTAACTCTTGATAACGAAGAAGAGATTGTTTCTGCTTATAAAGATCCAGCCCTTGCAAAAGAAGAAGAAGAATTCTGTTTAGTTGGATGTTTCTTAACAGTCTCAATTATTCATCATCCGGTCATGCGTAGTACTTTGGCCAACCTCTGGCATCGAGTAAAGGGAATTCAAATTACAGATCTAGGTGAGAAGAGATATATGTTTAGATTTTTTCACAAATGGGACATGGATAAGGTACTGAAAGGCACCCCGTGGACCTTCAATAGCCACCTCCTAATGTTATATGCATTGGGGAAAGGAGAGGATCCCCTTAGGGTTACACTAATCTATACACCCTTTTGGGTTCAGATCCATGGCGACCCAACTGGGTTCTTTTTCGAGGCTCTCAACAAGTAAATGGGAGACTTTATTGGAAAATTCTTGGAGTACAATGGAACGAGTTTAGAGAAAGGGATACATCACTATCTTGCATGAGGGTTCAATTGGATGTCCGCCAACCGTTACGTAGGAAAAAAAAAGTCTCATTCAATCTAGGGAATATCTCTTATGTAACTTTCAAATATGAGCGACTCATGCTTTTCTCTTTTTTCTGTGGTCGATTAGGCCATAGTGACTCCTTCTGCCAAATAAAGATGGATTTAGGGTTTGAAGTTGGCTCTATGACTTGGGACCTCTCACTAAGGGCCCAAACTCGAAGAGCCCTAGCAATGCACAACATTTGGTTACGGGAAGACAGAAATTTAGAGAGTTCCCATAACAACCTAGATTCCGAAGTTAATCTAAGATCTAGGGGAAAAAGTTTCAAAACAAGTGATCGCATTGACCCAATTCTAGGAATGGACTTGGTTGGAAATCTCCATTTGAAAAAAGAGCAAATGGACATGGAGCACGATTTGGATGTTTGTATCCTAAATGGAGAAGATGGGAAGAAACGTCCTAGAAGGGAGAGGGATGAACCCTCGGATGGGGATGAGGGAAGCTCAATTGTTGAAAGAAACATGAGACTTTTAGAATCAAACCTTTTTTTATCGGTGGCAACCAAGGGGCTTGCCGATCGATCACAATGAAAATATTTTGTTGGAATGTTCGTGGGCTAGAGAACTCACGGGTATTCAGAAGGTATCGGCATGTGCTGAAACTTTACAACCCCCAAGTGGTCCTAATCATAGAGACGAAATTAAGTAAAAGCAAAGTGGAAAAAGTTAAAACTCGATGTGGGTTTATGAATGGTATTGACATTGAAGCTGATCGCTCGAGAGGAGGCTTATGTTTGGCATGAAAGAATGATGCCAAGGTTACATTAAAAAGCTATTCGATCCACCATGTTGACGTTGATGTAGAAGACTATGATAAAGCACTATTTTGGAGGTTTACGGGATTCTATGGATCCCCATACCCGTAAGGCAAGGAAGCTTCGTGGACATTACTCAAAAATCTCAATCGTTCCCAAGACCTCCCATGGATGGTTTGTGGGGATTTTAACGACATCCTCTATTCATTTGAAAATAAAAGAGGCGATTTGCGAGAAGAAACACAAATGAAAGCCTTCCGAGAAACACTAAGTGACTACCAACTAGTCGATGTCGGTTATGTAGGTTCATGGTTCACTTGGGAACTTGGAAACCTCTCGGGCAATAACATTAAAGAAAGGCTAGACAAAGGAGTGACAAACAAAAAATTGAGGGATCTATTTCCATTAGTTACGATTCAGCACATCCTTTATTCTACCTTCGATCATATGATGTCCTACACACTTTTAGATAGAAACAATTGGGGAAGAAAGGTTACGTGGCATTGAAATTGGACATGAGCAAAGCATTTGACAGAGTAAAATGGGAGTTTCTTAGACTGGTTATGTTGAAAATAGGGTATCATAGTATTTAGGTTAAAACTATTATGAGGTCTTTGTCTCAGTTTCCTACTCGATTATTATGAACGGAAAAAAAGGCCAATGTTTCAAACCTGAGAGAGTTTTATGACAGGGAGACCCTCTAAGCCCCTTCTTATTTTTAATATGTAGTGAGGGTTTGTCATCGTTAATGCGCTTAGAAAAACAAGAGGGAAAAATAAAGGGTGCTAAAGTATGCAGAGAAAGTCCCACGATATTACACCTACTTTTCTCTGATGACAACATCCTATTTGGGGAAGCTAGTGAAATTAGGGCTCAACTTTTGAAATCGATATTGCGAGAGTATGAAAGCTGTTCAGGGCAGAGGATAAATTTTGAAAAATCAATTGTTTTTTACAGTAGCAATACATCAAATACTACAAAGAACTTGGTTTCGAATGTTCTTGGGGTACGAATTTCGAATAATGTTGAAAAATTCCTCGGGTTACCTAATGTTGTAAGCAGAAATAAAAAGTCTTCCTTTTAATATTGTATGGAACATAAAATTGACAATTGGAGTATACGATTCTAATAGCAAGGTGGCAAAGAAATTTTCATAAAAGCAACATTTCAAGCCCTTCCAACTTATGTGATGGTCTATTTTCTACTCCCTAAATCTTTGTGTTTAGAATTAGATAGTATTATGACTTGTTTCTGGTGGCAAAAAGGTCATACGTGAAAATGACTGCATTGGTGCAGTTGAGAAAAATTATGCGTAACAAAAGAATTTGGAGGTTCAGGTTTTCGAAAAATTGACCAGTTTTAATGTTACGTTATTAGCCAAGCAGGGTTGTCGAATCCTTAATTTTTCGAATTCGTTGTTAACTAGAGTACTTAAATCAAGAAATTTCCCAAACTCAGATTTCCTTACAGCAGAGTTAGGAAGATTACCTTCATATACCTGGAAGAGTGTTTGGGCAATTAGAGCCTTGTTGCAGGACAACCTTTATGGGAGGGTAGCAAATGACCGAAGCATATCGATCACTGACGATTCATGGGTCCCCGAAGCTAAAAATCATAGACTTGAAATGGTTAGTACTACTAAAAACCATGGGTTAGTAACGGACCTAATCGATGAACATACAAGAGTGGAAAGCTGAGACAATTTTCTCTATCTTTTCCAGAAGTGAAGCCACTCGGATTATGCAGATCCCATTGACGACGCAGAGCCATGATGACTTCTTAGTTTGGGGAGGTGAACATCAGGTAAGTTCTCGGTCAGAAGCGCCTACCAATTATTACAAAAAGACTATCCTAATTCTTTACAACTTGATGAAAAACTCTTTTACAACAAATTATGGAGTATTTGAACCTCGGGGAAAATAAAAATAATGATATGAAATATAGAATGGAATTTTCTGCCTCACTTAGACAACCTCTAACAAAAGTGTTTGACTATCGACACCACTTGCCCTTGCTGTGGTACTACAGCTGAAAACATAGAGCACCTCTTCAAATATTACGCTATTTCAAGAGACATTTGACTGCATATGAATATGGAATTGGTAGTCTTAGATAAACAATTAAACCACTGGGAATGGCTTACCTGGGTATTTGTGAACAGCAACGATCAATTACGTCGCCAGTTTTACTGCTCCTTATGGGTTATCTGGGTAGATCGAAATATACGAATCCACGAGAAAAAAGTTTGTTTGGGATCAGAAATAGAAATGAAAATAAATAACTATATTTTGGAACTAGACAACTATGAAAGCAAAAATCTTACCCCCAGATCCATAATGCAAGATTAGTCCCCACCCCAATGCCCACGCCACGAATCAACTTTGATGCATCGTTTGATGTAGCCCAAACGAGATTGGTCTTGGGAATAATGACGAAGAGGGAAAATGGGGAAACACTAGCAGTTAGAACCAAGGTGCACAAAAACGTGGCCTCGACGTTCGCGATCAAGGCACTAGCTTGCCTCCAGGTAGTGTTGCTCGAAAAACAAATGTGTTTCACATCAGTTTTAATAGTAGGTGATTCGGCCTCAATCATTAAAAAGAGTAGATCTAATAAAATCGATAAATCGATGATTGGGGGTATTATTCATAGCATGCAAATCCAAAATACTCATTTTCGCAATATAGACTTTCGTTTTATTCCCAAATCTAAAAATCTAGAAGCCCATAACATATCCAAGGAAACAATAAGAGAAGAAAATGAGGCTTACTTAAATGAGAGAAGATCCATGCAAGAAGTGCGGACCTCAATAGTCGGAGGAGAACAAAACCTGATTGAAAATGACGGTTCAGGAAATAGGGGTATGCGAAAGGGAAGGCAGATCTTGAAATCTTGTTTTGAAAACTGCTAGCTTAAGGTTGGAAACACAAAGCATCTACTGATATCATCAATACTAGTTTCCAATTGTTATCTAGCTGGTGTTTTGTTGTTTAGTTTTTTAGGCTTTAAGAATTCTTATTGCCTTTTCTTTTTTTTGTTTCTTTTAATTAACATCTGAGTAAGCCCAATTTCAAAAGACTTCAATGGGCTACCCATTTTATTACTCAAACTTTTAATTACTTTGTCTCTTTCCTTTTATTTATATAATACGACCTAATTTTTCTTTCAAAAAAATATGCTTTAAACTCGAATAAAACGATCAAAACCTATAATTTTCGTAATATTCCCGTCCAAAAATTTTGCTCGCACAGTCTTCACTAAAATAGTTATAGCTTGATTTCACAAACTCGAAATCGAGTGAAAGTGTGTTTCAAAGCTAAGAGATATCTTTCGAACTATATGAAGACATCTTAATCCATAAATGCCTAGATCCCATACAAATATTTGTCGCAAGTTGACTAAAATTTTGAGCTTGAAAATTGACAACTTGGTTGAATTGACTTTAATACATTTCACTCATTTCATGCAACGCCCTCGACCTGGTCCAATTCACAGGATCTGAATATCGGGTGTTACAGCACAACACAAACTTTCACTTAATTTTACTCATACAAATGTTCAACAATTACAACTTGACCTGTATGCATAATAGCTTCCTTCGCCAATCCTTTGGCGTAGCCCTGGCGTCGTCTCTCTTAAGGCAAACCCAGATCAATTTACATGTAACATAATACACAGAGGTAAGTTCATGAGAACTTAGTGAGATAAACTCCAATGACCTAAATCATATTTGTACATCGCATCGCTCTTTATTTTTTGACTTGTCTCTAGCGAATGACTTTCTTAGAATTTCGTCCTTCATACCATAAAGGTCACCCTTCTACTCTGTAACCCTTACCTTCCCCATCTTCGATACATTACTCATGTTCTACATTCTGCACTTTCTTGATCCCATGACCAATCCTATTCTGAAAGTCCATATAGATAATGTACTATTACTCATAAATACATACTTTAAGTCATCATTTTTTCGTGATTCGTGAATGATTTGTAGATAGACATAAGATAAGTTCTTCAATTATACGATTTTATCTTTGCTGGAGAATATCCTTTCTCTTCTAATAATTCATATAGATAACCATCTCTAATTTACCAAACACAACCCTTACTCAGTTTAGTTCTTCCAACCCTTTCGGCCCATATTTTAAGTTCTCCACATGCTCTAACACCTTCCAATTTCATTGCTCTTATCTTAATACCATGCAGGATACACCATTATATTTAATATGGGGTTTGTCATAGAGGAAATTCATTAGAATACCTTATCGAAGGTGTAACAAGATACATTGCCCTTAGAGTTCATTATACCTATCGTTCCTTTAGAGTTCTTCGTTCATGTTGTTTCCTCAAAGTTTGCCATGAATACCATTACTTTCTTTTAGGGCTTGCCATAGAGGCATTTCCTTCATATGATTGTCACGAGGGTCATTCTTCTTTAGTGATTATCATAGAGACTTCTTTTCATTCCAAACTCGCCACGAATGGCCTTTAAGAGTGTGCCACAAAGGCATTCCTTTTTCTTTCACCACAGAGATTTTCCTTTCTTTATGTGTTTACGAAGTGGATTTGCGTAAACTTACATTTCATGAGGTTTGCCCATCATCATCTTGGGACACGTAAGGAACCCCATTGGGTAACACCTTCATTTAGTTCTTCCCATATAATGTCATAGCCCAACTATGGTCTTACACGATATGGTGCCATGGTCATGGACTTTTCCTTTCAAAGAACATGTTTAAAGTTCTAACAGACCCCTTTAGACTTCACCGTAGTGAATAGACACAAGCTCGATTAATAGACCTTTCATGCATTGACACCATTTAAGACCTATTACACTTTATTTCATATCATCTTATACATTTCCAAAAATACCCATACAGTCTTATTTCATCATCAAAATATCCATCACATGCTTGACTTATCATATCTCACATAAAGTATACATGCAAGACTCATCTAACATTCATACCTCAACATCACAATCATACCATACTTCTTTAGCTACAGATTTATAGTTTGCTAACCATATACATATACAGAAGCACCTCAAATAATATCATATACGTAAGAACTAACTCGGGGACCCACCTTAAAACCTTGAACAATAACTTGATCTCTAAATGTGACACCCCAAACTCGATCGGGACAGACCAGCCCAAATTCGAAGCATTACATTAGCCACCTAAGTGACTCTCCGGCTAACGGCCACCTAAGAAACGCCCTGACCTTATAACACCTCAATCTTATTCATTTATTAATTATTTATTAATGCGAAAGTAATATATGAACAAATTTTAATCTTTTATATGTAATTTAATTTAATGGCATTTTCATCATTTTACCATCTACGATTAAACTAACCCAATTTTAAATCTAAACATTTATCGACAATCTTTTAGTCAATTTATGTAAAACCCTAAAAATTTAAGCTTAATCTGAGTTTATTTACTATGTCTAATTCAAGTTTTAACATTAAGGACTAAATCGTAACATTTTCAAACTATAAGTACTATACTCAAATATTAATTTTAGTGCTTTCTATCAAATTTTATCAATTACGAGTCTAATCCTAAAATTTTACCAAGTTTCCTTATCATTTAAGGTCCTAATTAGACTTATCAAGTTTCAGGACTAATTTGTAATTTAAACGAATTAGAATACCAATTTAAAAAGACAAAAATTCAAACCCCAAAAACCCACATGCCCGTGTCTCCAGTGCACATGCTCGTGTGTAACACCCGTGTGGATAGGCACATGCCCATGTGAATATTACTGCACCTATTTTTGCGGAAAACTTGTTTTTAAACTCGATTTTGTGTGTTTTAATGGCCAATTAAATCCAATTTAGCTATGATTAAAAACCATACTTATTCATACGCTTTCAATTGAATTTATTAGCACCAATTAAGCCTCAATTAAATAGTATTAAACAATTAATTTTATGCATATTACCCACCATTAATTCAAACAAGTGGTGTACCTTAGTCGCTAGTAAACCGCTCCATGGAAGCTTCATTTAAACAATTGTTAGTGTAAACATCATGCCTCACACACCGTGTTATCAAGAAACAATAAATTGTAAATTATTCAATAATTAAACTCAAACATGCATTTATGAAATTATAAAACCATCCAAAATTAAAAATGTCCAATTACAACAAAAATTAACTAAGTCCTGAGAGTTCCACAATGCCCGATTGTAGTCTCTAAAACATGTAACTATATCTATACCGAGCCTTAATCTCTTAGAACTCTCGTGCTCGGATACTCAGCTCCTCAATCCCCTTGGGTATCTGCATGAATGTGAGGGTATAAGCTTAAAAAGCCTAGTGAATGTTAATAAAAACGACAAGTAAATTAGCACCCAAATTATGCTTAAATTGAAGCCAGTCAAATACCAATATTTAGTCACAATATCAGTCCATAGTAGTTCAATGTAATATGCTTAGCCATGTATAAAAAATCATAATTAATCATGGCATACAATCATTAATTTAGCATGTAACATTTCATACATTTATATTGACCTATGCAATCATGGCTTAATCGGGTGATCATACATAAGATAAATGGATTTCCTTACTCCCAATCAGAATCAGAATCAATCCTAGATTGAGCGGGTTGAAGCCACACGCTTCCTTAT
The DNA here is from genome assembly GCA_039519145.1 of Kokia cookei. Classification (NCBI taxonomy): domain Eukaryota; kingdom Viridiplantae; phylum Streptophyta; class Magnoliopsida; order Malvales; family Malvaceae; genus Kokia; species Kokia cookei. Next base: position 19,816,143 of record CM076903.1, on the reverse strand, counting down.
ATCGCCTCAAATCAGTCCCATTGAGTGGAGACACAAGCTCAACACTCCGTTATCTACTCCAAATCAATCCTCCTCGAGCCTCATTGCTCACAAATAACATATCAATATGGTGAGTACTCCCAAATCCTATGACATGCCAACTATATCCAATGGATCCACCATGCTATAATGTCAATTTAATCAATCAATCATATCATAATTTCAGTCAATAATGTGCTCAATTTAAAGTGTCAGTATGCATATGTGAATCATGCAACATAGTCATTTTAACATCAAATTAAATTAAGCATACCAATTACCAATTATCAATGTTCATTTATCAATTGAAATATCAACATACCATGAACCAAAAACTCCAGCATACCTGCTTAAATCATCATTATAATCAACCCAATCAAAACACATAAAATCACTAGATGCTCAGTTACCAACACCTAATAAAATTTTCATCACTTGGACATATATCAATAATCTTGCAAAATCAACCAATCAAAACTTAATTAAATATTTGTAATCAATATTTAATCTTCTAATTAAGTACAAATGAGGGTCAATTTACCAAAGCGCCCTTTAATAACACTCACCACAAAGTCAATTCAACCATAACCAAGTGATCAACTAAGCAAATCCAAGCTTCAATTTCGATTAGCTCGATCCTCTTCAAGATTCAGAGCTTCAACAGAGATAAAATAGAGATTACCACCTGTCAATATATATATATTAAACACGAATTTTCATCAACTAGACTACACAAATTTCTCTCACAAAGCTACCTTACCGAATTTGTAACATCAAGTCGAAAACTCGATTCCTCAAAAAATCGATCACTCCAACCCTCCAAATCACTTTCAAACTCAATACTAGACCAAATAAACATAAACTAAACATCAATTTCACCTTTAAATCAATTTCACAAAAATTCAAAAAATCAGTTAATGAAGATGATGAAATTCTAATTTCTTTAAATTACCTTACAAAACATGTTTAATCTTGATAAATAAGATAAAAAAACCTTTTAATCTATCCATTTTGAGTTGGAACATCCATTGATTTGTGGATTTCCTCTCAAAATTCAAGATCCACCATTAAAGCACCTTAAGCTCTTGAAGAAGATGACATTGATAATAAATCATGTAATTATCATTCAAATCATGTAAATATGTTTCTAATCATCATAAAAATAAGTTTAGAAGTAGTAATTACCTTTGATTCGTTCTAAATCCTTTGATTGAAAATCTTGATTAAAAAATCTTAAGAAATTTCGGAAGGAAATTTTAAGAAGGAAATTTGGTGGATCTATTCTCTAATAATAGATCTTTAAAACCATTCAAATAAAACGAATGTTAAAGTTCTTTAATCTGATGTAAATGGTGTGAAAAGTAGGCTACATACATTGTTTTTAAAGTTTAAACAACCCACCAGAAAATTTAAAAATTTTGAAATTTGCCTAATGGCCACTCCTGCATTTCCCTTACTTTACCATTTGATCATTTCCTCCAAAATTTCGAATTTATAGGTTTATTTTCCAAATAAATACATAAAATTGTCTCTTATTTTACAATTAAATCCAATTTAATTAATATTTAAATTTAACTCAAATTAACCCCCAATAAAAATTATTTTAAATTCTTTTTCGACCAATATTAATTATTTTCACTAATAATTATTTAATAATTAATTTTTCAAAAATATGTTTAATTTTTGGATTATTGTTTAATCAATTTTAGATTAAATTGACCTCCTAAATTAAATTAAAAATTTACTATTAACTCGATAAATTTCTAAATTCATGCTTGAAACACGAAAATATACTTGAAACTACTAGATTCGATTTAAGGATAATACACTAGATCCCAGCATCAAACCCAAAAATCACCAACAACCACTACTTAAGATACATGAATACCATTAAAACTCATTCATATAACTTTTATCATCGTCTGAAACCCAAATAACCTCCATGCAAAGCCTTACTTTTTTTCATCTTACTATTCACGCACATGAAAGCAGACTTACTCTTCCAAAAGTCAACATGCAAACCCGTAATACTTACTCAGGGTAGGAAACAACTTTCTCAATGAACTCTGATCCTTAGTCCTGCTTAGCAAGATCCCTAATTAGTTCCAAAGCAAGATAGCCATGGTGTCTTCAAATTGAAGGAAGAAGATAATTCTCTTTTCTTCTAAGCTCACATCATAATATATCTATAAAACCCATGTTCGCATAGTGGAACTTTGCACGTGCCATCAACCTTCAGTATTGCCCTATTAGTGGTTTACATCTGTAAAGAAATGTATACAAGAATCCAAAATCTTCACGTATTTATAACTTAAGCCCCGTTCAATCTTGACTAGCTCGTTAGAACGAAACTAGCACAGAAGCTAGACGTACTTGGCATACCTTACCTTTGGTGATACCTTCATTACCCTAAAACCCTTAATTCACTTACAAATTTCTTCTTTTGTACTTATCCACATATTCAAAGATAAATCCTTACTTTATACTCTAACATCAATACGCGCTCTAAGTATATATCGAAAGTGTCAATTGGGCAGATAGGACTGTGCCACTCAGTTCCTTCGACCATTCGCCCAAACTCAAGACTTGCCTAAACTGAGTGTTACATTCTGTGCATGTATCATTCCTCGTTTCCTCAAAAAGCTTCATTTTTGCATTGGCTTTGATAGAATCTTGGTTTGATTTTGCTTGACCTTTGACCTTGTTTTTGGGCCTTAAGGTAGTGTAAGCCCATCACATCTATGAGCCTGAAATTGGGCCTTAAGACTCATATCATTCTCCCATTGTTCAAGAAGATTCGTCCTTGAATCCTTATTTGTAGAAAAAGGAAAATGATTAGAATTAATAACAATAAAAGGAAACAAATACTTATCTAAGCTTTTTTGTGCGCCAAATCTATCTCCAAGATCAAATATATGATTTTGATCCTCCAAATCATCATGGATCAAGTATCGCTGCTTGAAAAACAAACCATCAACACTAAACAAAAAAATATTAGGCACATGAGTGTTCAAGTAAAAAATAACATGCGACTTTCTTTGAATATGCATTGTCATCCATAAGAATTTTCAACAATGAGTCAATAATTTCATATAACAATAAAAATAAGAAGGTTAAGATTATTATGTAATAATTCATTATTAAAGGTTAAGATAAAAAATTTTGTTACAAGTGCAAATGTATAAAATACTTTAATAAAACTATCTAGTGCAACAGAATTTCTATTTTTAACCTTTACAAATCTAGATAAACCCAAAAATCAATTGAACTTTCAGACCATGATTTATTGAAACTTGACCAATGAGAAAGCATGACGTAAGGAAATATTTTACAAACAAAATCAGTAGCATACTTATTAAAAACATTCAATGTATTCATTTTTAAATCAATTTTTAATGTTTCCTTACCTTTCTTACCTTATAACACTTGTGGAGAATTATCAATATTCAACTTACCTCTCTCCCATAAGTAAAATCGTTTATCGATGTGTAACAACCCTTTTTCAATAGTGTTAGAAATGGTGATTTTGGGATCACAAACCTGACAATGAAATTTTTATAATGAGTTTCTAAATTAAATAAGTCAATAATAATTTTATATGGAATTTTGAATTGAAGAATTTTAATTATTGAATTAAAGTTAGTATAAGTGGTTCGGTTCAAAGGTTAAGTGGTTTTAGAAAATGATGTATCGAGACCCTGTTTCTGAGTTTTAGGACCATAAATATTTTTAATAAATAATTACATAGTCTTATTTTATGTGAATTGATGTTTGGTCTGGTTATTTTGATGATTGATTACTTAATTAAGGAAAATGAGTAAATTGTAAAAGAGGTAAAAGTTAATTGCTGTTGATTAAAAATAAAAGGGACCAAAGTGGTAATTACTCATGGTCAAAAAGTCCAAGCGTTGGAGGATATGATTACCTTCCACTAACTTTTGGGATATTTTTTCATTTAGTCCTAAATAGTTTAAGGTTAAATTGAAATAAAGTTTATTTAGTTGGAATTTAATATAATTGAAGGACCAATTGTGTAATTGGATCCTTCTTAAATGGCTTATTAATATAAATGATGTGGAATTCTTTAGATTTTGGTAAATTGCAATTAAATCCTAATTAAATGAGAATTTACTAATTGGTCTATTTATAAGTATGATTGGAATTTATGGTTTTGAGGCAACAATTTTGATGTGTTAGACCGTAAATATTAGTTATTTAATACTGACGAGGTCATTAGTTTTGTATTAAAATTTGGTTGTGAAATTTTATTGTTTAGATAGTTAATTAAGTAAAAAGGACTAGATCGTAAAGCCTATAAAATGTGGAAATCATTGATTAAACATGTTAATTTGTAAAGGAATGGCCTAGAGAGGTCCTTAAGAGGTAATTATACCCTTGGGTGGTATAATGTACGACTTTAGGTCATAAATTGTGAGAAATTGATTTATTTCATTAAGGGCAAAATGGTAATTCATGAAATAAGTGATATTAACTAAATTAAGTGTCAAAACTTCATTTTGTTTTGTTTCATCTTCTTCCCTTTACAAATTGAAACCCTTAGAAGTCATTGAAGGAAGCTTCTATTGGCTTTGGTTCTTTATTTGGATGAGTAGATTTCGTCTGTTTTTAGTAATTTTTATGTTTTTGAGTCAATTTAGCTTAATTTAGCTAACCCAAGGACTAATTTGTGAATTTGTTAAATGTTATAAATTTTACCATTGATTAATGAGCTTGTTCTTGAAAATTTATGGAAGTATTATGAGTTTGGTTGTTAGATTTGATGATTTTGTAAAGTGATTTTTGATGATTTAAGGGTTTAAGGACTAAATTGTTAAAATAATAAAAGTATATGTGTTTGTTGTGAAATAATGCCATGTAAGGGCTTTTATGAAGCCATAAATATACAACTTAGCTGAAATTTGAATAAAAATGGTTATTTTGCATGTTTAAGGCCTAGGGACTAAATTGCATAAAAGTAAAATATTAGGGTTAAATTTGTAAACATGTAAAAAAGGACTTAGTTGCCTAAAATGAGTGTATTTTTCTATTGGAATTAGTTAATTGAATGCAATTATTATTTTAGACCAAGAATTAGTTAAAAAATAAAGGCAAGGAAAAAATTATGAAATAGCCCCTGTACTTTGATGATTATTGCAAATCATTCTGATAAGTTCGTACTATTAACTTTCAAATTTGATATTTGTAATTATATATTTATTTTGAATATATTCCTGATGGCGGATCGAGACTGAAGGCTTAAGGAGTAATTTGATTCTGGCTCGAAAGAGCGTTATTTTGATTTTGGATCGAAAGAGTGATATTTTGTCTGGTTCGTAAGAGCAATATTCTGTCTGGGCTCATAAGAGCTAAACTCAGTTTGGGCTCATATGAGTTAAATTTCTGAAAGACTCGAAGAGATTAACTCGATGCCAATGTCGTGGGATTTTGAAGATGTTCATATCATTATGTTGTAAGCTCATATCATTATTTTGTAAGCTTATCTATGTATCTGCTTATTATTTTGTAGATTCATTTTGCGGTGGAAGATCGGATCCTCAAGAAGAATCACATTATCCCGGGAGCTCATTTGGTAGTCTTTCATATCACTTAGCTTATATGACATGTCATGAGTTGTTCTGGTGTAAATGGTTAAATAGCATGGTAACATCTTGATGAATGTTTGAATGTATCTTTGTTGTTATGTGAAGAATTAAATACCACATAAAAATGTTTATGTAGGTATGATTTTGAGAAATTGGCAAATGATGTAGGCTATTTTGCAAACTTAGAAATTTATGTATAAATTTGAACTCTTGATTGTATCGGTAGAAGTACCGAGTATTCGAACTTTGGTTACTGACTTGTATTGTATCGGTATAAATCTTTGAAGTATCGGTAGTTCAGTTCATTGTAGTATCAGTAGTCTGACACTTGTATCGATAGAAGTTGCACGAAAAAACTTCCTAGCTCTCTGGAACTCATTACATCGATAGAAGTGTGGGTTGTATCGGTAGTATCCATACTATATATATGAAATTAAAAGAAAGAAAAATGATAGAAATTCACATATTTTCATATTTCTTCTTCAACATTTGACCAAGAGAAGGAGAAATTAAGGTTTCCCCTTTTCAAGCTTCAACTTTGATTTGGATTACAATCATGACACGGATCGCGAAAAAGGGAAATTAGCTGAATAGTCCTTGGAGACTATCCGTAACTACAATTCAGTCCGATAAGTTCATAATGTTAAATTCTTATATTTAATTGTACATTATTGCCTTCTTTAAACTGTTGCAAATGGGAAACGATGATTGGAAACGAGAAAGATGGAAACAACGAAATGAGAGATACCCGAAATTGTGCCAAAGATTGAAACTGGTTCGATGACTAAGATCCTGCATTTGTTGCGTATTCTCTATAGTATCGTGAGTCACTGTAAAGTGAAATGAATGCAAGAATGGATTACAAGCCTTACGATGGCTGAGATTTATGTTTGATTTGCATCTTCTTGTCAGCTTAATGTGAGCAGCATCATTAGGGAGCAAATGTATGTACAGATACCGTATCGATGGCTGAGGTACTGCTTATGTTGCGAGCCCTCGTTGGCTTAGCATGAGCAGCATCGTATACCGGTAACAGAAAATGACCTTTAGTCAAAAAAAAGGAAATCTGATTATAGATCACTAAAGTACAGTTCTGTTCTGGTTCGATTGATTTACAGATTGTACAACACATGTTATTCGGTAAAATATTAAACTCTATAAACTTGCTAAGCTATGAAAGCTTACCTATGAATTTGTTGTTGTTTTGTAGATTCTATTTTCCTTTTGAAGATCGGATCATCTAGAAGAAATCATACTATCTTGAGAGCTCGTTCAGTAGTATTTACATCACTTGGTTATATGACATGTGCTAGGATGATGTATTTTTGTAATGCTTGACTTTGAGTTAATTGGTACAATGTCAAACTTGTGATGAATGTTTGAACTTCTTCAAATGCTTACTTAATGTTAAGTGTAGGCATTTGGCTTTCAAAATGTAATGCTATGTTTTTTTCTTGAACACTTGTGTTGTTTATTTATACAATATGTTTACGAAATGAAGTTTGGTTGATGAACTTGTGTAAATATTTAAATTTTGCGTACTTGTTTCGGTAGAACTCTTGCATGTATCGGTAGAAGTACAGGATAGGAGAGAGGTTGGTTACTGGCTTACATTGTATCGGTAGTTCCATGTTAAGTATCAGTAGTTTTGTTCATAGTAATGTTAGTAGTTTGGGTGCTTGAACTGATAGAAGTTGCAGGGTAAGACTTTTTAGCCCTTTGAAGTTTTTAGTATCGGTAGAAACATGACTTGTTTTAGTAGAAGTTACACTTGTATCGGTAGAAGTATCACAAGTATCGATAGAAATCTGCATTATATCATCGATAATTGTCTCCAAAAATTATGAAAATGACATTTTTGCCCTTATTAAGTTGTGTTGATATTTAATTAATGGTTTATGTCATGCATAATGTATTACTTTATTAAAATATGATTTAAAGAAGTAATATTGAGAGATAATCTACGATAGATGATTGGAAAGACCTTAAGACCCTAATCGAGGACGATATCGGGTTTTAGGTATTACATTTAGTGGTTTCAAAGCTAGGTTTAGCTGTTTCTTGGACTATATTAACTGTGCTTAAATGATTTAGAAGTACATGCCATATGACCATGTGGCAGTGTGATATAGATAGATCTGGTCTAACTATAGTTTTTGTAGAGAAATACAGGTTGTCTGATTCTAAAAGAGATGAGACCAATGAGGTAAATGACATTGTTTTGACTAATGATTCCGGCATCAGTAATGGTGTACCAATATTACCGATGACAAAGAATGAAGCAAAGAATATGTTCTTTGGACTAATGGGACGATGGTTCTCGGAGTTCATGAAGAACAATTCGATGGCACTACCTCCTCCACCCCCTATTATGCAGCCTGTTGCTTGATCGATATCACCTCCAGTTATGCCTCCACCTCTCCTAGTGATAGAACAGAGACGTCATATTTCGACAGATAGGGTTAGAAAATACGGGGCTAAAGAATTTCGAGGAAGTATAGAAGATGATCCATTTAGAGTTGAATACTAGTTGAAAAATACATTGAGAGTCTTGAACGAGATGACTTTTCCTCCAAAAGATTATTTGAGGTGTGCTGCTTCGTTATTGAAAGATGAGGCTTACAATTGGTGGACGACGATTTTAGCAGTGGTTCCCAAGAATGAAATTAACTAGGAATTCTTTCAGACAGAGTTAAAAGAGAAATATGTCAGCTAATGGTACTTGGACAGAAAGAAGAAAGAGTTCTTAGACTTAAAACAGGGGAACAAGAAGTGGCAGAATATGAACGAGAATTTGTACAACTCTGCAAGTATGCCATAGAGATTGTACCGACAGATAAGATTATGTGTGTCAGTTTTGAAGATGGACTAAATGATTAGATTAAGATGATGGTGGGTGGTTCTGAATTACGACCATTTTTAGTCCTGACAGATAGAGCACAAAAAATGGAAGAAATTTAAAACCATAAAAGACAGAGAGAAGAGATTTTGAGAGTTCGGAAAGAAGAGTCTTACCAAAACTTTTTCTATGCCGCCATCGAAGAAATTCAGAGAAAATGAAATTCGAGGGGCAGTCTCTTTTAGATTTTAAGCAGGAGCAGATCAGGGCCATTAGAGTCAAGATTTCATAATCGTCCTGCAGACTGTGTAGCTAGTGTTCATAATGCACCTAATCCAGCATGCAAGCATTACGGAAGGTACCATGCTGGTGAGTATCAAAATACAAAAGGAGCTTGTTACTTATGCAGAGGTATTGATCATTTCATGCAAAACTGCCTAATGAATTTTAAAGTGAAAGATGATCAGAGTGTGAAACACCCTAATACTCCTCAAAAAGGTAGACGCTTAGGATAGAGCAGTAGTGCAGGTGGAAATCAAGTCAATAACAGGGGTAATGTAACCATATCTGAAGTCTGAGCACCTGCACGGACATATGCCATCAAAGCTAGAGAAGAGACTATTGCTCTCGTTGTTGTGACTGGTTTATTTTATCTTTTTAATGATATTGTGTATGCTTTGATTGATCCAAGGTCGACTAATTCATATATTTGTACTCATTAAAAATTGATAAAAATCTGTCGGTCGAATCAATTGAATTTGATGTACAAGCCACAAACTCGTTGGGTCATAGTGTCATTGTTAATCTAGTGTGTCGTAAATGTCCATTGAAAGTCCAGGGCTGTGAATGTCTTGCTGACCTAATGCTATTACCTTTCGTCGAGTTTGTTGTGATTTTGGTTATGAACTGATTATCTGAACATGATGCAGTGCTAAATTGCAAGCGAAGACAGATTGATCTAAAATTCTCGACAGGTGAAGTGATCATGGTTAAGTCCGACAGATTCAACAGTGAAACTAAAGTGGTCTTAGCTATTTCAGTGTAAAAAATGATCCGTAAAGGCTACGAAGCATTTTTGGCTTACATACTCAACACATAGGATTTAGGGACAGAGTTGAAATAGGTAACAATTATTAACAAGTTTACAGATGTGTTTCCAAAAGAGTTATCGGGTTTACCGCCAATCTAAAAAGTAGAGTTCGACATTGATTTGATACATGGTACCATATCGATATCGATTCCACTGTACAGAATGGCACCAACAGAGTTGAAAGAGTTAAAGGCTCAATTATAAGAGTTGTTGGACAAAGGTTTTATACAATCGAGCGTATAGCCCTAGGGTGCACCTGTGCTATTTGTGAAGAAGAAGGATGGCTTAATGAGAATGTGTATAGACTACCGACAGTTGAATTAGGTAACAATCAAGAATAAATACCCGTTACCTCGTATCGATTAGTTATTTGATCAGTTGAAAGGTGCAACCGTATTTTCCAAGATAGATCTCCGGTCAGGTTACTATTAGATGTGAGTGAAAGATTGTGATGTGTCAAAAACAACATTCAAGATCCGGTATGGACATTATGAGTTTCTGGTAATGCCATTCGGGTAACGCCCCAACAGTATTTATGGATTTAATGAACCGAGTGTTCCAGCCTCAGTTGGATAGATTTGTGGTAGTGTTTATTGACGACATACTGATTTATTCCAGAGCAGAGTTAGAGCATACTCAATATCTAAGAGAGGTATTGCAGATTTTTCGAGAAAAATAGTTGTACACAAAATTCAGCAAATGTGAGTTTTGGCTTCGAGAGGTTGGATTTTTGGGTCATGTGGTATCTATAGAAGGAATACGGGTTGATCCAAGTAAAGTCTTAGCTATTCTCTATTGGAAAGTACCAAAGAATGTTTCTATGGTACGTAGTTTTTGGGATTAGTAGGTTATTACCATTAGTTTGTGAAAGATTTCTCTATCATAACTTTACCGATGACAAAGTTGCTGCAAAAGAATGCTAAGTTTGTTTGGTCAGAAAAGTGCCAGTAGAGTTTTGATCAATTAAAGAAATTGTTAACAGAAGCTCCGGTATTAATGCAGCCTGAATCGGGTAAAGAATTTGTTGTTTATGCCGATGCGTCTTTGAATGGTTTGGGTTGTGTTTTGATGCAAGCTGGGAAAGTGATAGCTTATGCCTCTTGACTATTAAAGCCACATGAAAAGGATTATCCGACTCATGATCTGGAATTAGCTACCATAGTCTTTATATTGAAGATTTGTAGTCATTATCTTTATGGTAAGAGATGTCATGTATTTACTGACCATAAGAGTTTGAAGTATTTGATGACACAGAGAGAGTTGATCCTGAGATAACGTTGGTGGTTAGAGCTATTAAAAGATTATGACCTTGTGATTGATTATCATCCGAGAAAGGCTAATGTTGTTGCTGATGCCTTGAGCTGGAAATCATTTTTTGCATTGAGGGTAATGATTGCTCATTTGTTGTTAGAGAGTGATGGTTCTATTACTACTAAACTCAAGACGAGACCATTATTTCTACAGTGGATTTGAGAATTGTAGAGAGATGATTCGAAGCTTATAGCTAAGAAAGAACAAATGAAGAATGATGCCACTGCTGGGTTTACTATTGATGCTGATGGCATGTTGTATTTCTGAGGCAGAGTGTGCATTCCTGATGATTCCGACTTGAGACGGGACATTTTGATAGAAGCTCACAGCAATACTTATTCCATACATCTAGGGACTGTGAAAATGTATAACGACCTGAAGAAGATGTATTAGTGGCCAGGTATAAAATGGGAAATCTCAAAGTTTTTGACTAGATGTCTAGTATGTTAGCAAGTAAAAGCTGAGCATTAGGTATCGTCTAAATTGTTACAGTCTAATTACCATTCCATAGTGGAAATAAGAGCGAATCACTATAGACATTGTTACAGGATTACCAGTGACATAGAAGAAAGATTTGATCTGTGTTATAGTGGATAGATTGATGAAATCAACTCATTTTATTCCTATCCGGGTGGATTTTTCATTAGAGAATTTGGTTGAGTTGTTTGTATCAGAGATTGTGTGACTACATGGAGTTCTAGCATCTATTATCTCCGACAAGGATCCATGTTTACCTCAAGGTTCTGAGGTAAGCTGCATGAAGCTTTGGGAACCAGGTTGAATTTGTGATGTTGTATACTCAAGTTCGAGGGAAATTGGGAGAAGTACCTACCATTAGTAGAGTTTGCTTATAATAATAGCTATTAGACTAGCATAAAAATGGCACCGTTTGAGGCATTATATGGTAGGAAATGCAGAACACCATTATACTGGTTTGAATTGAGCGAGCCTAAGTTGGTTTAGATCGATTTGATAAAGAGACCGAAGATAGGGTTCAGGTAATTCGTGATTGTTTAAAAGCAACGTCTGATTGACAGAAGTCTTACACAGATCTAAAAAGGAGGGATATAGAATTTACCGTTGAAGATTGAGTTTTTCTAAGAGTTTCACCTTGGAAGAAGGTGTTACGATTTGGTAGAAAGGACAATTTGAGTCCGTGGTTTATTGGGCCGTATGAGATCCTCGAGAAGGCTGGTCTTGTAGCTTATAAGCTGACTTTACCACTGGAACTTGAGAAGATTCACAACATATTTCATGTTTCTATGTTGAGACGGTATAGATCAAATCCTTCTCATGTAATTAGACCCTATGAGGTTGAGATACAGTCGGATCTGTCGTATTAAGAGGAACCGGTCAAAATTTTGGCTCATGAGGTAAAAGAGCTGCGAAATAAAAGAGTACCTCTAGTGAAAGTCTTATTGAATCAACATAGGTTAAAGGAGGTGACATGGGAGACTGAGGCTTCGATGAGATCACAATATCCTAATCTATTTACTGGTAAGAAATTTCGAGACGAAATTTCCTTAAAGGGAGAGAGTTGTAACAGTTCGGTTTCTAGTGATATCAAAAATAGTGGTTTCAGGACCACAACTCCGATGAGTTAAGTCGTAAAAATTCATTATTTTAATGATTATGATGTCATTAGTATTGTATTAAATTTTGGTTAAAAAATTCTATCAATTAGATAGTTAATTAAGTAAGAAGGATTAAATTGTGGAAAGTACAAGAGTAGAATTTCATGATTAGAAGGATTAAATGGGTAAATTGGCCATAGAAGTTGAGATACTGGAATATCAAGGCATTCAAGTGTTAATGGAATGGTTGATTAAGGCTAAAAGTGATTAAGAAATTTTAATTACGAAAGTAAAAAAAGTTACAAAATTGCCATTACTATATATATGAAATTAAAAGAAAGAAAAATGATAGAAATTGATATATTTTCCTATCTTCTTCTTCAACATTCGACCAAGAGGAGGAAAAATTAGGGTTTCCACTTTTTAAGTTTGAGCTTTGATTTGTATTACGATTGTGCCACGGGTCGTAAAAAAGGGAAATTAGTAGAATAATCCCTAGAGGCTATCCGTAACTGCAATTCAGTCTGGTAAAGGGAAATTAGTAGAATAGTCCCTAGAGGCTATCCGTAACTGCAATTCAGTCTGGTAAGTACATAATATTAAATTCTTAATTCAATTTGTACATTATTACCTTCTTTACAACTATTGCAAATGGGAAATGATGATTGGAAACGAGAAAGATGGAAACAACGGAATGAGAGATGCCCAACCTTGTGCCAAAGATTAAAACTGGTCCGATGGTTGAGATCTTGCATTTGTTGCGGATTCTCTATAGCATCGTGAGTCACTGTAAAGTGAAATTAAGCCAAGAATGAATTAAATGTCCTATGATGGCTGAGATTTATGCTTGAGTTGCATATTCTCGTCAGCTTAGTGTAAGCAACATCGTTAGGGAACAGATATATGTACAGATACCGTATCGATGGCTAAGGTACCGCTTATGTTGTAAGTCCTAGTCAGCTTAGTGTGAGCAGCATCGTATAGTAGTAATAGAAAATGACCTTTGGTCAAAAGGGAGGAAATCTGATTATAGATCATTGAAGTATAATTCTGTTCTGGTTCGATTGGTTTACAGATTGTACAACACATTTTATTCGGTAAAATATTAAACTCTACAAACTTGCTAAGCTATGAAAGCTTACCTGTGAATTTGTTGTTGTTTTGTAGATTCTATTTTGCTGCTTGAAGATCGGATCATCTCAAAGAAATCATACTATCCCGGGAGCTCGTTCTGTAGTATTTACATCACTTGGTTATATGACATGTACTAGGATGATGTATTTTGTAATGCTTGACTTTGAGTTAATTGGTACAATTCAAACTTGTGTTGAATGTTTGGACTTCTTCAAATGCTTGCTTAGTGTTAAGTGTAGGCATTTGGCTTTCAAAATTTAATTCTATGTTTTGTTCTTGAATACTTGTGTTGTTGTTGGCTACTTAACGTCACAGTAATATTGTGTAAGCGTACACTGCCAGTGCTAGTATAGTAAATAGACGTGAGTCTGTCAGATATCGATCTCATGAGGATGGTTGTCTTTTGTTTATTAATGTTAGTGCAATGAACAAATAAAGCAAGATAAATTGTGAGAATAGTTGTCGGAGCAATAACTAAAAAATAAAGATGAAATATTATAATGATAAAATGGGATCCCCAATGTGAATATTCAACAAAATACTAAGTGCTGCTTACAAGATATGAAAGGATAGGTGATTGTCGCTGCAAAGAAGTGCAACGAATATCTTACCAAGCTTAACTTCTATATTTGATCTAAGACTTAAACATGCACATTAACTACAGCTTCCGATGATGGCAATGCAACACAGTTAAGAACAAGTGGATTAAATTCCTCTAATCCCCAAGCAACTTTCGTTGTTAATGCTTGTTAGCTTAAACTGTCGCTGCACCTTTCAGTGACAGTGATCGCAGTAACACTTTTGTACTAAAAACGTTAACACCCAAACATTAAATAGTAGAAGCAAAATTGAATAAAATAACATTTAGTCTAGAAATCATGTACATGAAAAAAACAGTAATCACCAACATTTAGAGAAGAAATGTAAAAGAAACAAGTGGAGAATACTAGTCCTAGACAACTCGACTTGCTCTCTCACTTCCCTCTTGTGTCGCACTTAGGGCTTCTCATCAGTAGCTGGCCTATATCTCTTCATGTAAGTTCACCTGTGGGAGATTAAGCCTCCATAGCCGAAAGCTTCAAAGATAAGTTGAAGAAGAATATGACACCCCTAAAAAGACCTTTTTCTCTTTCCTTGTGAGTATTTATATCCTTCCAAATTGTGTAGGAATTCTTTCATCAGAATCAAGCTATCGCTGGTCGTACAAGTTGGTTATACTAGACTAGACAGCTTACACATTTTTTTTCTATCTGGACAGCTGTCAGGTACGGCGACAATCCTGGATGCAATATGAAAATACTCATGCAGCGATATTAGTACCAAAACATGAAAAAATTAAGGGTAACTAGGCTAAGGTCCATTGGGAAATGCAATTTACTAAACTAAAAAATGCTAAAATATGTGCTAAAGATAACTAAATGGGAGCAACTTAACCAATAAGTATTGAGAAAACAATGGTTTCTAGCACTATCAGTTGTCTATTTATATAATATGTTTACGAAATGAAGTTTGGTTGATGAACTTGTGTAAATCTTTGCATTGTATCGATAGAAGTACTGGGTAGGAGAGAGGTTGGTTATTGACTTGCATTGTATCGGTAGTACCATGTGAAGTATTGGTTGTTCTGTTCATAGTAGTATCTATAGTTTGTGTACTTGTATCGGTAAAAGTTGTAGGGTAAGACTTCTTAGCTCTCTAGAGTTTTTAGTATCGGTAGAAGAATGACTTGTTTCGGTAGAAGTTACACTTGTATCAGTAGAAGTATCATAAGTATCGATAAAAATCTGTAATGTTTCTGAATTGCTTACTGGCTTGACTACTACCGATACTTGTCCAATAGGTACCGGTAGAAGTCTCCAAAAATCATGGAAATGACATTTTTTCCCTTATTGAGTTGTGTTGATATTTAATTAATGATTTATGTCGTGCATAATGTATTACTTTATTAAAATATGATTTAAAGAAGTAATATTGAGAGATAATCTACGATAGATGATCGGAAAGACCTTGGGACCTTAACAAATTCAACTAAAAACATATTATCAAACCTTATAAAAAATTATTTACGAAAAAACCAAATCAAAATGAGAAATTTTGAGACCTCTATTGTCACACCCCAAAATTGGGCCTATAAGATTCGAGGGTGTTTTGGAATAGCATATGTGTGCTCGAAATTTCGTAATTTTGGTAATTAATAATATTTTCAACAATGGCTATTAGGAAATTAAATTAATTTTTGAAAATGAGTTTTAAATAGCTCTAATTTTGAAAATAGGACTGATTTGTAAAGGAGTCAAAATTAAGAATTTTTACGAAGGAATTTGACCAAATGTCCAAAATCAACCTAAAACCTCCTTTTCTCCATATTTTTCACGTCAAACTCCTCCTCCCCATATTTTGTGTCATCCCTTGCTCTCCCAATCTCTCCCAATTACTTTTGATCACCAATTCCTAATCCCCTTTGATTTCTAATAAGCATAATGACAAAATTAGCTTCTAACGTTCGGGTGTTTTGTCACTTTGGGTCTTATCATTTTTTTTGGGTCACTTTCATACATAATCTTTTTTTGGTCAAATTGATCATTTTTAACGGTCTTGTTGACGTGACCGTTAAGGGACTAACGATGCTGACGTGGCCGTTAAGGGACTAACGACGCTGACGTGGCCGTTAAACGACTAACGACGCTAAGAAGGCAATTTTTTTTCAGCTGGGTGCGTCCACGTAAGCATTTGCTGACGTGGCATATAAGACAAAAATATCACGTCAACAAATGGTTTTAAAATTATTAAAATTATTTTTTAAAATATGAAATTATTAATTTTTTTTAAATAATAAAATTATTAAATAAATTTAATTTTCAATTTCATCATCATCTTCTTTATCTTCTTCTTCATCATTTTAATTTCCAGATTTTCTTACATTTTCCCATCAACCAAACACCCAAAATTTTTTTTTTCTTGCATATGACTGAGATTCTTGCATAGATATCAAATGGGTTATCATAGTTCAAATTTTAAACACAAACCCATCAATCTTTCCCTCCCTAAGACCCAATAACAGTTCAAAACCAAGTGCAATCCCATCCCACACTAAAAGAAACAGCAGAACAACAACAGAACGAGAAACAACAGTTCGCAACTAAAAGAAACAGCAGAACAAGACACGAAATTGAAATAATACCATTGCACCCACACACACCAAACACCCAAAGACAGGAAACATCTGCAAAAACCAGCAAGCATCCTAACAGAGAGGTCGTAAGCAGCACAAGAGTTCCAACATAAATCCAATGGTGCAAAATTAATCTTTTACCAGTGTAATAAGGAAAGCTAATACCAGATCTTGAAACAAAATTTAGGGTTTTGAAAAGAATGATAAAAAAATTGGTACTTTTGAGAGAAAGAAATAAAAGGGAGAAGAGGGCTCAAAGCTTCCATCTTCATGCTTCTTTGGATTTTCATAGTAAATTTTTTAAACCTAGAGAAATAGATGAAGAAGAGGAAGGAGAAAAAAAAAACCTAGAAAGAAGGGATGATGATGATTATAATTTTTAAAAAATTTTAATAATTTTATATTTAAAAAATTTAAATTAAATTTAATAATTTTATAGTTTTAAAAAATAATTTTAATAATTTTAAAATTATTTGTTGACGTGGCATATAAGATAAAATAATGTCATGTCAATAGATGCTTACGTGGATGCGTCCAGCTAGAAAAAAATTACCATGTCAGCAAGACTGTTAGTCCCTTAATAGCCACATCAGCAAGACCTTTAAAAAATGATCAATTTGACCAAAAAACAAAGGTTATGTATGAAAGTGAGCAAAAAAAAGGATAAGGGCCAAAGTGACAAAACACCTGAATGTTAAGGGCTAATTCTGTCATTATGCCTTTCTAATAACCCTTGAACCTTAAATATTCATGAAAACCAAGAAAAACACACAAAAACTTCATCATTTTCATCATCTTCTCCAATGGTGGGTTTTTCGAATTAGTGTCAAAGATCGTTTTTCTTCAAAAAAAAGGTAACCATTTGACTTTTTATGAGTTTTAAATGATATTTAGTTCCTTAAATTGAGTTTTTAGCCATTAAAATGAATGTTTTAAATAAAAGTCGAAAATCGGGTTATTAATGGTGAATTTCGAGTTTGTGGTTAAAATCTTGATTTTAAAGTGTTTTTCAATTATTTTTAACATGATTAGAAGGTTTCCAAACATACTTTGAAGTTTCATTAAAGATTTATAAGTGTTTTAATTAATTTTCATTATTATAGCCATTATATGTTGAAAAATTTCGATACCTTAAAATGTGTAGTTTTGTGTTGTTTAAAGGTTGAGAATTAGTCGTAGGTGAATATGTAGATTAATGTAATTCATTTCATGTGAAAAGATTAAGTGTAGTTTGAGATATTAGAATTCAAAGTTTTCTATGTTTAAGATTTCGATTAAAAGAGAACATAGTTTAGGCTATTGTTTGTGGCTTTTTGTGATGAGTTCATGACTGATTTTTGCTTTTATATTTGTGTGGTATGTCTTTTTGAAACGTCAGAGTCAATAGGACCTTCAATAAGTAGGGTAAAGGAAAGCTTGACTAAGCTTTCGGTTTTCGACGAAAACATATATTTTGGTGAGTGTTTTGAAATCATTGCTCGTAGTTGATTCATTGTGTATTTGGGAATTTAGAGATAGCCCAAACACTTACTCTAAATTTCGAATGTAAGTGTTCTCGCACCTATGATTAAATGTGAAATATGTTTGCTTGTGAAATTGTGAACTGTGAACATATATGAGATGTTATGACATATGCTATAAGCTTATGGTGACTATTGTGAAAGTGAATATGAGGGTATGTTATTCATGCCATGTGACAATAAATATATAGGTATGATTTTCATGCCATGTGACTGTGATTATATTGTGCTAATAATGTGAATATGTAGCGAATATGTGCGAAAAATTGGTAAGTAAATATTTGATAACATTATGGATATTTCAGCCTTATGACCTTATGAGACCATTAGATATAGTTGGCATGCCATAGGATTGTGAGTACTTACATTTGTATTGTGATATATGGGGCATTAAGGCCTAGGGATAGTTTATAGAGAGATAAGGGAATGTGAGCTAAGCTCTATTCATGAGATATGTATGTGTGGTGTGTTTGGAGAGTGTTAGCTATATGCTTCACTTATGGGACATGTACGACTCTATGAGTCATATTTGGTGTGTTTGGAGATCCGTGTATCCGTTGTATGGTGATAGAGTCCATTTTATGTTTCATAATCTCAAGAGCCAAATTATCATAAAATGTGTTAAATATTAATGCGATTTGTACTTAAATATTAATGTGATTTATGCTTAAGTATTAATGTGATTTGTGCTTAAAATATTAATATGATTTATACTTAAAAGTTAATGTGATTTATGCTTAAATGTTAATGAGATTTGTGCTTAGATATTAATGTTATTTGTGCTTAAATATTAAAATGATTTATACTTAAAAGTTAATGTGATTTATGCTTAAATATTAATGTGATTTGTGCTTAAATATTAATGTTATTTATGCTTAATTATTAATGTGATTTATGTGCAAATGGACTCATGAAAGATGTTAAAACGTATGTAAATATGATATTAAAGTTGGTAATATTGTGAATACGTTATATGACTGTTTTGTTAATGCATAATGGCTTATTTGTGTAGCAGTTGTTCTGAACAATCATTGATCTTGTTTAAACTCATCCACTCCTTTTAAACCATTACAGATAATTAGTGTTGGTGTGAGTGGTGTGGCCTTTAAGGGGTGATCCAAGCCAAACTTTTAGTTGCATTTAGTAGGTGTTATTTGCTTATTTTTTTTTATTTGGGGATTAAGGCAATGTGGTAGATTTTATATTGGTTTTGATATGTGGCTTTTTTAGTTATTTGCATATCTATTATGATTGGAAATTTGTGGACTTAAAAAGTGATGTTTGGACTACTATTTTGTATATTTTGATGTTTATTTGATTAGATGAATAATGCATGTTAGTGTTATTTTATGTCTAATCAATGATTGCTCAACATGTGTTAACCTCCTTAGAGTATGTATGACATACAATTTTCATGAATGCTATATGAATAAAAGAAACAAAAAATATTCATGTTTATAATGTCACAATTTGTGATGAAAATGATGTGAGACTGTGGTGTAGCATCCTAATATTTGGGCTCGGTGATCGGGTAGGATATAGGGTGTTACATCCATCTTGTGGAGTCCAACACCTAATCTCGAGGGTTACTTGAAAAGGAGAAAACTAAAGGTGTGAGCTACTAAAACATAGTGTGAGTCTTAAGCATACGTACCTAAGCAGCGTCAAATCAAATTATTTGTACAGTAAGAAATAATTGAACCAACATACAGAAGTCAGATAGAACCATAACCAAATATCACTTCAGATTTAATGCATTGTCATATATTAGCATTAGCTAGACATGAAATTCATATTCAAATGCAAAATGTCACTAGATCCCCAACTAACTAGCCATTACACACCAACTTCATCCATCCATCACACACCAATAAGGGTAATCAAGACCCTTTCCAACCTCTACACACTATTATTTGGGTTATGGTGGACCTGTCCAACCAAATCACACCTTGAAGTGGTTATATGCCACTTTTAATAATGTAGGAATACCACTAAAAATATTCAGATGCGATGCAAACTTCCTTCTCTTCAATAACATTTCCTAACCATACATGCATATGCAAACCATATCATGCATACAAAATTACATATTCAAACACACTCATCCATAATTTACATAATCAATTACATATTGGCAAATGGTTCAGATATGTAGAACAAAATCAGACATTCACATGATCAATTGTAAAATAATAGAATCGGTATGCACAATTTTCTGAACATCATGTCCAAATGTTTACATATACCAAAGTTTCCATAATATAATCATATTTACAACCTATACGAATATCAAAACTAAAATTACAAACATTTATAATTAAATTATTCTAACATTAATACACCTACTGTAGACAAAACTTGTGTTCCAAACACCTCTACTGAGGCTTAAACATGTAAGGATCAACAAAGGACTAAAATGAATCAATTAGCAAAACAGAAGTAAAAACTATGAAAACAACACCACACGACCGTAGGGCCAGGTCGTGTGGAAGGGTTCAGACCATGTGACAGGGCACACGGTTGTGTGATTGAGGAACACGCCTGTGTGATGGAGGTACATGGTCGTGCGAGTAGGCGGTATAGCTTATTGTCAAATTTAGGTGCAGATGAGACATATCCGTGTGTCCAAGACAGATGTCTGTGTGCTTGAAATACACTACCATGTGAGCAGGTCATGTAGCTCACTGACTTGCAAGACGTAGGGGAGACATGGTCGTGTGGCTAGGCCATGTGACACCAAAATGACCTAATTTCTAAGAACCACTCAGTCGTGTGAACCGCCCGTGTGGTTCATAAATCACCCCAAAATTAGCTGTAAATATGGAACTCAATATTGAATCAACCTGTAATTAGATATGGTTAAGATACACACCTAAAATACACTTCCAAAGCACTAATAATTAATTGGTGCTCCTCAATTAAACTGATCTAAAAACTCAATTTTTACAAATATACTTAACCGATATGAATTTCCATTTGAACCATGCATAAACGAATTTAAAAATTCAGAAAATGACATTTACACTCATCCGATTCGACACTTGATTGAACGAAGAACAAGAGAACCAATAAACCTTTAAGGAGGGCAATTGATGTTGGAACAAATGAGGCATCAAAAAATTACCAAAATTGAAGTATACTTACAACGAATAAAACAAGGGATTAAAGAACAATGATGAATTGAAAGAAACAAAATAATTGCAAAAGAATTGAACAAATATGAAATTGAGAAAAAATGGAAGAAACAAACGTGAGAGGGAGAGAAAAGTAATGTGAGAAGAAAATAGGATTCATGATAGGTGTGACACCCCAAACCCAATCGAGATGGACCAACCCGACCGGGATGGACCGACTCGAATTTGAAGCGTTACATTAGCCACCAAAGTGACTCTCTAATGACCATCTTATGCACACCCCGACCTTTTAACACTTCATTTATGACTACTTAACTATCATTTATTAATGCGGAAGCAATTTGTGAATCATTTTTAAACTTTTTTTAAGTATTTAACCTAAAGGTATTTTGGTCATTTACCACCTAAGGTTAAACTATCCTAATTTTATTTCTAAATAGTTATCGACCTTCTTTTAGTCAAATTATGCAAGCCTTAAAAATTTCAACTTAATTCAAGTTCATTTACTATGTCTAATTCAAGTTTTATTATTAGGGACTAAATCGTAACTTTTACAAACTTTTAGTACACTTTCAAAATTAAAAATTAAGAATGTTTCTACCAAATATTAACAGTTACAAGTCTAATGCTAAAATATTACCAAGTTTTCGTATCATTAAAGGCTTCAATTAATCTAATCAAGTTTTATGACTAAATTATAAATTAAGCAAATTAGATTACTAGATTACAAAAACTAAAAATCAAACCCCCAAAAACCCACACGCCCGTGTGCAAACCACTGCACCTAGTTTTTTAAAAATTCATTGTAATTACCCGATTTTACATATTTTACTTACTAGTTAAACTTGAAATAGCTACAATTAATCACCACAAACATCTACTTATCTCCAATTTAATTTATTTACAACAAATATGTAACAATTAATCAAAATTTAACACCCAATTATATGCTTAGCAAACACCAATTAATTCACACAAGCTACATACCTTAGTCACAAGCAATCCACTCCATGGTAAGCTTCAATTAAACATTGTTAGTATAAATACATGCCTCATACACCGTGTTATCAACCACCGTACGAACTCTCATCAACATACCATAAATCAACCATCAATTATACATAAGATCATGTATTAAAGCAATTATAAAATCAACAAAATTAAAGTCCAAACTTTAATGTCCAATGTCCATTACAAGTAAAATAACACTAGTCCTAAAACCATCACAATGCCCATAAAGTAAATTTCTTAAGCCACTACCGAACCTTATTCTTGGATCGCCCTTGCACTCGCTTCTCGACTCCTTATGCCCAGAAATTCTTTGCACGAAATGCGTGGGTGTGAGCTTAAAAAGCTCAATGAATGATAGTAAAAACATCAAGTAATTTGCACCCAATCACGCATAAATCAAAGCAATTAAGCAATTAAGCATTAAATTTTCAATCACAACATGTTAACATTTCACCATAACTTCACGTGCTATTTCAAGAATTAAGAATCAAAATTTCCATGGCGTATATAATCATCTTTTATATAAACATTCAATTAAATTGGCCCAATCAATCAATTATATTGGAGCAATCAATCAATTATATTGGCATAATACATCCATGGCAATAAGTAATCGTGTGATGATAAATTAGATAAACGAATCTTCGAACTCCCACAAATCAAATATAGTCCTCTAAACTGAGCAGGCCGAAGGCACATGCTCCCTTATAGCGCCTCAAGTAACCTGATGAGTGGAGACTCAAGCTCAACACTCCTTTATCTACTCCAAACAAATCAGTCCACCATGTGCCATATGCTCACAATATCACAAATGATGGTAAGTACTCACAAATCTTATGGCATGCCAACTATATCCAATAGATCTGCCATGCAATGTTGCCAATATAATCATACATACAAGCCTTTAAATCTATTGTTTAATCACTTAATTTAGGATGTTAAAATGCAAGTAAAAGCATGTTGTTAGGCAATTTTAACATCAATAAAATTAGGCATAGCAAATAACATTTTCCCGATATTCATATACCAATTAGAACACCTTTATCAAATGTTCAATAATCAATAACTCATGCTCCAAATATCAATTTATTCTGTACAATTTAATCATGCTAAAAGCATAATACACAACTTACCAAACCAATTGTCATTTTGCTCTTTTATAAAATAAAACCTATTTTTGCAAATCCAACCATCCAATATGCAATTAAGTCATTAATAACTCCAATTAAACCTTTAATTTAACATATAATTAGGCCAAATTACCAAATTTCCTTTAATATCATTCACCTCCACACTTATCTCTTTAAGCAAAAATGTGTTCAAACAAGCAAGTTTGAACTTCAATTCTGATTTGCACATTCCTCCTCTTGATGTAGAGCTTTAATAGAGACAAAGTATACATTACAAACTAACAATAGCAACAAGAAACACAAAATTTGATAAAGTATACGAATCCAAATCATTGTTCTAAACTACCTTACTGATGTTGCACAACTAAGCCAAAATATGGAATTCGTCAACTAAACTCCCTTTTCAACAACTCAAACCACTTCTAATATTCATTCCTAGTCCAATAACATGTCTTCTAAGTGTTAATTTCATCATTTAGTCTATTTCATAATTTTCCGAAAAAATCATCCATGTTCTTGATCAAATTCGAATTTCTCAAATTTGATCCATAAAATGTTTTGATCTTTTGGTTTAAGATTAAAAACCTCTTATTAGACCTATTTTGAGCTTAGACATCCATTAATATTTGGATTTCAACTCAAAATTAAAGATTCACCATTGTTGATCCTCAAGTTCAAGAAATAAGAAATTAAAGTTGAAAATCCATTATAATCACTTTAATTAAGAAAAACTGAAAATAAACTTAAAAACAAGTTTAGAGATGAGTATTACCTTCAATTGAACTCAAATAATTGATTTGGAAGTTTGAATCAAAATGCTTAAAGAAATTCGGATGACTTTTTGTCCAACTTTGAAAATTATTTTGAGAGATTTTAGAGAGAATTTTGGGAGGGAAAAGGCTTAGATCTATTCTCTGATATCTAGTTTATGAAAACAAGCAAAAAAATGAGAGACAAAGCTATAAGTTTGGGTAAAAATGATTGAAAAATGAGGTAGTTGCAGAGTTTTTAAAACTGAAAACCTCGACATGATTTTCAAAATTTGGGGAATTTGTCATTAGGCCACTCCCCCTTTTCCATTGTTTTACAATTTGCTCATTCCCTTCCAAAATTCTGAATAAGGTTTATTTCTATAAAACCTCTTACACATTTCCCTTTTTTTCAAATTAGTCCCATTTAATTAATATTTTAAATCACCCAATTAAACTCCCATTTTAAATTATTTTTAAATTTCAATTTAACCCATAATATTTATTTTTAGCCAAAAATTATTTAAAATCATAAAATTAAGTTTTTTAAAAATATTTTAATTTTCCAAAATATTATTTACCGATTTTTAGATGAAATTAAGCTAACTAATTAAGAATATAAATTGCTAATTAACTCGATTAATTCTCAATTTTCACTTGAAACCCGGTAAACTTACTTGAAACTACTAGACCTATTTTTGAGGCCTTACAACTCTTCCCCTCTTAAAAGAAATTTTGTCATCAAATTTTATCTAAATCGAACAGGTACAGATACTGACATTTCATGATATCTTTTGATTCCCAAGTGGCTTCCTCAGACTTGTGGTTGCGCTACAAAACTTTCACCAATGGAACCGTCTTATTGTGTAGCACCTTGACCTCATGGTCTAGGATCGCAATCGGTTCCTCCTTATAGGAAAGATTAGATCGAACTTCAATCTCCTCAATAGGAATAACATGGAAAGGATGCAATCTATACTTCCATAGCATGGAAACATTAAAGACATCGTGAATGCGCTCAAGCTCATGCGGTAGCTAAAGATGATAAGCAATTGGTCCAATTCGCTCAATATCCTCGTAAGGGCCAATGAACCTTGGACTGAGCTTACCTTTCTACCCGAACCTCAAAACCTTCCATGTCGAACTTTCAAAAACACCTTATCACCAACCTGATACTCGATATCTTAACGTCTCAAGTCAGCATAAGATTTCTGCCTATTTGAAGCAGCCTTCAACCGCTCATAGATAAGTTTCGCCTTGTCTTAGAACTCATGAACCAAATCAGGACCCAAATTTCTCTTCTCCTCCATGTTAAACCAACATAGTGGAGTCCTACACTTCTTACCATAAAGTGCCTCATACGGAGCCATCTGAATACTTATCTGATTACTGTTGTTGTATGCGAACTCAACCAATGTCAAATGACGATCCCAATTTCCACCAAAATCGATAGCACAACTCTGAAGCATATCCTCGAGAATCTGGATCACATTCTCAGGCTGACCATCTGATTATGGATGATACGTTATACTGAAGTGAAGCTTTGTACCCAAAGCCTCATGCAACATCTTGCAGAATCTCGATGTAAACCGTGGATCTCGATCCGATATGATAAAAACTAGAACTCCATGCAATCTGGTAATTCCCTGATGTAAAGTTTCGCTAACTGTTGCAAACTGAAGGTAGTACACACAGGAAAGAAATGCACACACTTCATAAATCGATCCACTATCATCCAAATTGAATCCTTCCGAGATGGATTCAATTACAAAGCCGAAAAAAATTCATCATGATCTGCTCCCATTTACACTCTGGAATCTTGATTGGCTGAAGTAAACTAGACGGACGTTGATGCTCAGCTTTAACCCTCTGGCAGACTAAACACCTAGCAACAAAATCAGCTACAACCTTCTTCAACCTTGGCCACCAATAGAAAACTCGAAGATCTTAATACATCTTGTCCCCACCAGGATGGATAGCATATGGACTATTATGAGTCTCGGTAAGAATCAAGTGTCTCATATCCTTGTCCATCGGAACACACATCAAACCTCGAAAACAAAGAACACCATTAGAATTGAGATAAAAATATCTGATAATGCTAGAAAGAACCATTGTTTTCTCCCTACTTATTGGTTAAGTTGTTCCCATTTAGTTATCTTTAGCACATATTTTAGCATTTTTAGTTTAGTTAATTGCATTTTATGACTCAATGGACCTCAGCCTACTTACCCTTAAATTGTCATGTTTTAGTATTAATGTCGCTGCATGAGTATTTTCAAATGGCGTTCAGGATTGTCATCGCATCCGACAGCTGTCCGGAAAAGAACAAAAATGTGTGAGCTGTCCAGTCTATTATAACCAACTTGTACGACCAGCGACAGCTTGATTCTGATGGAAGGACACTTGCACAATTTGGAAGAATATAAATATCCACAAGGAAAGAAAACAAAGGGGAGAGAAAGGTTTTTTTGGTGCCATAACCTTCTTCAACCTACCTTTTGAAGCTTTAGACTATGAAGGCTTAAGGCTCTCATGAGTGAACCAATGTGAAAAGGATACAAACTAGTTCTTGACGAGGAGCCTCGAGTGCAGCATAAGAGGAAAGTGAGATAGCAAGTCGAGTTGTTTAGGAATAGTATTCTCCACTTGTTTCTTTTACATTTCTTTTCTAAACGCTGGTGATTACTTTCTATTTCATGTTTGTATGGAAGTACACATGATTTCTAGGTTAAATGTTAGTTTATTCAACCTTGCTTCTACTATTTAATCTTTGGGTTTGAATGTTTTTAGTACAAAAATGTTATTGCAGTCACTGTCACTGGAAGGTGTACTGACAATTCAAGCTAACAAGCATGACAATGGAAGTTGCTTGAGGATTAAAGGAATTTAATCCACATGTTCTTAACTGTGTTGCATTTCCATCATCGAAAGGTATGGTTAATGCATGTTTAAGTCTTAGGTCAAATATAGAAGTTAAGCTTGGTAAGATATTCATTGCACTTTATTGCAATGACAATCACCTATCCTTCATATCTTGTGAGCAACACTTAGTATTCTGTTGAATATTCACGTTGGGAATCTCATTTTATCATTATTACATCTCGTTTTTATTTTCAAATTATTGCTCTGATAACTATTATAACAAATTATCTAATTTTTTACTTATTCATTGCATTGACATTAATAGACAAAAGACAACCATCCTCGAGTGATCGATATCCGACAGACTCACATCTATCAACTATACTTGCATCGACAGTGTACGCTTGCACAATATTGTTGTGACGTTAAACAGCCGATCAAGTTTTGGCATCATTGCAGAGGATGGCGTTCATTTGATGTTTATTTTTGTTTTTGCACTTTATTTTATTATTATTATATAATATTTAATTGATACTAACTTATTTCTTTTTGTCATTATTTGCACATTTTATTTTAGGTGTTTTTTGACCCGAAGCAATTCAGAGTTTATTACTGATGTTGATCCAAAAATTGAAAGAACCGCTCGGAGAAAACTTCAAGAATAAAGGAATATGGCTTTACCAAGAAATAATGCAGTCATAACCCAATACCACCGTAAAATGCTGAAGACCCACCATTGCCGCAAGACGATCAAATACAAAATAGGACTATACAATATTTTGTAGTACCTATTTTGGATGACTTACAACAGGGAGTTGTTAGCCAGCAATCCAAGCTGCAAATTTTGAACTCAAACCAGTAATGTTTCAAATGTTGAATTCTAATCGGCAATATGCTAGACTGCCACATGAAGATGCACGAGAACATCTTAAATCATTTTTATTGATTTGTGCTTCCTTTAGTCAACAAAACGTTCCTGATGATGCTTTGAAAATGCAATTATTTCCCTATTCATTGTAGGGAAGAGCTCGTACTTGGTTTCTTGGGCTACCTGTCGGCTCAATTACTTCTTGGAATGTACTAGAAACATAATTTGTTTTGCACTTTAACCCGACGACAATGAATGCTCGTCTTCGAAATGATATTATAGCTTATCATTAGCTGGATGATGAGAATCTCCACACTACATGGGAACGTTATAAATCTTTGCTTCGACATTTCCCCATGCATGGCATTCAACATGAAAAACAAATTCAGATTTTCTATAATGGGCTGAATTCAAAAACAATGAATCTTGTCGACGCATTAGTCAATGGTCCTTTGCTGAATTACACTTATGATGAAGTTGTTGAAATTCTTGAGAAAATTTCTCAGAATGATTATCAATATCCTATCTCTAGAGTTGCACAAGCAAAAGCTACTTCGGGAGTTATTGAATTGGACACAATATCTGCACTTAGTGCTCAAGTTTCTTCTCTTGCGAACATGATAAAAAATATGAAATGGACTAGTGATGTTGCACCTATACAAGTCGTTTAACAAGTTGAAGTTCCTACCTTTTGTTGTGAAATTTACGGTGACAACCATAGCTATGAAGACTATCCACAACATGCAGATGCCTTCTATGTCACTAATATCCACAGCAATTCTTATGACAACTCTTACAACAATTCTGCACGCAATCAACAATCTTGGAGAATTCAAAATGCTGGACAACATGTTGCGACATTTCAATACGGGAATACATCTAATCAAGGCAGTTATAACCCAAGACAAGGGAATTACAATAAACAACAACAGAATTACAATCAGCATACTCAGATGCATCCACAACAAAGCCAAATGCATTCACACCAGAATCAGATGCTACCACAACACTCTTCAATGTAAAATCAACATGTTCAAGGACATTGATAGCAACAGTACACATAAGCTTCCCCATCTGATCCATTAACTGCTCTTGAGGCTTTAATGCGGGAGCATATTACTCGCATGGATGCTATTGTACAAGGGAATTCATCTTCTATTTAGGCGTTGGAGGCACAATTAGGACAACTTGCTTCGAATCTAAGTACTTGACCACCAGACATACTACCTAGTGACACGAAAAATCCTAATTTGAAGGGAAAAGAACACTGCAAGGCTATCACTCTTAGGAGTGGTAAACAAACTGGTGAGTCGACTACAGACTCTACTGTAACACCTTAAGACACTGGTGAAGTGATCCCTGGTGAGAAGGTTGAATTTGAAGAGATTGTCGATGTAACAGACAAAGAAGTTTCACACATTGTCACTCATATACCTAATGTCCAACCCTTGACACTGTCGATACAATCTGATGTATATCCACCTTTGCCTTTTCCATAAAGATTCAGAGAGAATGAGTATGATAAGTAGTATCAACAGTTCCTGAACACTCTAAAGCAACTTCATGTTAATATTATTGGACGCTCTTGTGCAAATTCCTAGTTATGGGAAATTTATGAAGGAGCTCTTGTCCGAGAAGAAGAAGCTCAGTGATATTGAAACTATTGCACTCACAAAAGGATGTAGTGCTGTTTTGACAAATAAGTTAGTCCCCAAAATGAAAGATCTTCGGAGCATGTTATATTGGCAACCATTATTTGGGCAAAGCCTTATGCGATTTGGGAGCTAACATCAACATAATGCCACTATCTACTTCTACAAAATCGGGAATTAGTCACCTGAACCCTACTGCAGTGACATTGCAACTAGCAGATCTATCCTTGGCTCAACTTGAAGGGAAAATAAAAGATATCTTAGTTTGTGTGGATAAATTCATTTTCCTGAGTGATTTTATCATACTTGACTGTGAGGTAGACAAGGAGGTTTCCATAATCTTGGGACGTCCATTTTTAGCTACCGGGCGAACTCTTATTGATGTTTAAAAGGTGAACTGACAATGCGACTTAATGATGAGAATGTCACCTTTAGTATTTTCGAGTCTATTCAATGCAAGGATAAATAACAAAGCCATATTGTGGATGTGTTAGAGGATCTGATTGAGGAAGAATTCAATAACCAAAGCACACTACTTTCTGAAGAGTTTGCAGTGACAACTGATGAGGAATTCTTAGATGATTGTGATAGCATGGTTGAAGCTAATAACATTGAACTAAGGCATGGATGGCAGATTGAATCTTTAGACTTAGCCAATAGAACGACTCCAATTTTCAAGTTATCTATTGAAGAAGCTCTTACTCTAGAGTTGAAACCACTACATGCTCATCTTAAGTATGTCTCTCTTGGTGATAACAATCTCTCCCGATGATAACAATCTCTCCCAATTATTGTCTCCGCAACACTAGATGTGACTCAAGAAGAGAAATTAGTCCTTATTCTTAAGCAACATAAACGAACTATTGCTTGGAGTATTACCGATATTCGAGGCATTAGTCCATCTTTTTGCATGCACAAAGATCAACTTGAAAGATGAAGGTAAGTAATCGATTGAGCAACAAAGAAGATTAAACGAGAAAATGAAAGAAGTTATTTAGAAGGAGATTATAAAATGGCTTGATGTTGGAATTATTTACCCTATTTTTTATAGCAATTGGGTAAGTTTAGTGCAATGCATTCTTAAAAAGAGTGCATCACTATGGTCAACATCGATAAAGACGAGTTAATTCTTACATGCATTCCTATGGGATGGCGAGTCTGTATGGATTATCGCAAACTTAATACGGCCACAAGGAAAGATTATTTCTCGCTTCCTTTCATTAACCAGATATTGGATAGGCTTGCTGGAAGAGCCTACTATTGCTTTCTAGAAGACTATTTTAGGTATAATCAAATTGCCATTGTGCCAGAGGATCAAGCGAAAACAACTTTCACATGCCCCTTTGGTACTTTTGCTTTTCGCCATTTGCTTTTTACTGTATGCCTTTCGATTTTGCAATGCACCAGCCATATTTCCAAGGTGCATGATGGCAATATTTTCTGATATGATTGAAGATTCTTCAGAGGTTTTTATGGATTCTTTCTCAGTCTATGGGAATGATTTTGATCATTGTGCTGACAATTTGTATAGAATATTGAAGTGGTGTGAAGACACACACCTTGTTTTAAATTGGGAAAAATGTCATTTCATGGCAACTGAAGGCATTGTGTTAGACCATCGCATCTCTAGTCAAGGCATTGAAGTAGAAAAAGCTAAAGTGGAAATCACTGAGGTATTACCTCCACCGACAAATGTGAAAGGCATTCGTAGTTTTCTTAGGCATGCGGGGTTTTACCAAAGATTTATTAGAGATTTTTCAAAAATTGCAAAGCCCTTATGCTCATTGCTAGAATAGAATCGAAAATTCCACTTTGATGATGCATGTTTGGATGCATTCATTCAAATAAAGAAGCAAATAGTACATGCAAACATTGTCATTGCACCAGATTGGTCTCAACCTTTCGAAGTTATGTACGATGCAAGCGACTTTGTTGTGGGTGCTATTCTAGGACAATGTAAAGGAAAATATTTCACGCCATCTATTATGTCAGTAAAACTCTGATAAAGGCTCAAATTAATTATACCACTACAGAGAAGGAATTGTTGGTTGTAATCTTTGCTTTTGACAAGTTTAGTTCATATCTTGTCGGCTTAAAGGTTACCATATTTACTAATCACTTGGCATTCAGATATCTTTTTGTGAAGAAGGATGCAAAACTAGGACTGGTACGCTAGATCTTACTGTTGCAAGAATTTGACTTAATGATAAAAGACTGTAAGGGTTTAGAGAATCAAGTTGTAGACCATCTGTTTAGATTGGAAGTTGGCAGCGAAGATGGAAACATACTTCAAATAATCGACACATTCCCAGATTAGAAATTATTTGTTGTAGATGCAACCCCTTGGTATGCGGATTTGGTTAATTATCTAATGTGTGGAAAACTCCCCTTGAGTGTCACAGGACATAAAAAAGAAAGAGTTCTTCGTGAAGTAGCAAAATAGAATTTGAACGAGCCGTATTTATTTAAGGTATGCAATGAAAATATCATTCGATGTTGTGTTCTGGAAGAGGAGGTGCTTTCAATCCTGAATCATTGTCATGATGCTCCTTATGGAGGTCATTTCGGTGGCATGAGAATTTTTGCTAAGGTTCTTCAATCAGGATTATACTGGCCTTCACTATTCAAGGACACCCACAATTTTGTGAATCAATGCGATAGGTGACAG
Organism: Kokia cookei; assembly: GCA_039519145.1. Taxonomy (NCBI): domain Eukaryota; kingdom Viridiplantae; phylum Streptophyta; class Magnoliopsida; order Malvales; family Malvaceae; genus Kokia; species Kokia cookei. The sequence goes on along the minus strand of CM076903.1, from coordinate 19,783,805 downwards.
CGCACTGGTTCTATATCTAGTCGCAATGAAATGTTGTAGTAGCCAATTATGGAGGTTGAACTATTCTATGTTTGAGGTATGGATTTTATGGGACCAATTCCAAGTTCATTTGGAAATATTTATATATTTGAAGCTATTGGCTACGTCTCGACGTGGGTTGAAGCTGTTGCAATCCCAAAAGATGATGCAAAGACGGTGCTTAAATTTTTTCACAAGCATAAACTCACTCGCTTTGGCACACTAAAGGCATTGATCCGTGATCAGGATACACACTTTCATTGCAACCAAGTGGTAGCCACATTGAGGAGATATAAAGTTAATCATAGAATGATTACTATAGAATGATTACTAATTATCATTCTCAAACCAATGGACAAGTCGAAGTATCCAACCAAAAAATTAAGAACATTCTCGAGAAGGTTGTGAACCCTTCAAGGAACGATTGGTCTTCCAGACTTGATGACACTATATGGGCATTGCAGATAGCATACAAAACTCCATTAGGGATGTCGCTATATCAGTTAGTTTTTGGGAAAGCATGTCACTTGTCAATTGAACTAGAGTACAAGGCAATGTGCACAATTAAGCAAGTGAACATGGACTATGAAGCTGTAGGAAAGAAAAGGCTGTTGGTTATCATTGAACTAGAGGAAATTAGGCGAAATGCCTATGTAAATGCTGTAATTTACATGGAAAAGACCAAACGATGGCATGACAGAATTATATTGCAGCGATAATTTATCGCGGGACAACAAGTTTTATTATTTAATTCTAGGCTGAAATTGCACCTAAGTAAATTGCGCTCATGTTGGTCTAGACCTTTCGACGTTGTCGAAACATTTCCTCATGGTGCAATCACAATTAAGAATTTACATGATGGACACCAATTAAAAGTGAATGTACAGCGGCTGAAACGTTATTTTGGGAATATTGATCAAAAGTAGGCAAAGACCATTAAATTGGTAGAAAGTTTTTAATTTTTATTGCATTTATTATTACGTAATTTTATTTTAATTTTCCTTTTGTTCAAGTTTTTTTGCTTCTTGTTTGTTTTTTTAGAATAAGTAGGAACCATTATCAACACACTCGGACTTTATTATCAACGCATCTGTGCTATTGTACTACCACTGATGACTTATAAAAATGAGGGCATATCACGGATTCAGATCCCATCGTTTCATAAAAAATCGCCCAACCGTTGGATCTGTCTGAGCGAGCGCTATTCTCATTGGATGAATTTATTCTTGCCAGCTTTATGTCATTTCGCTTAATCACAGAAAAATCACGCCTTTCCATCTTCTTTTTTAACTCGCTATAAATCCCCCTCTTCTGTGCTAACTGGAACAAACATAAGGCAACCATTTTTATTCTCTTTATTTTTTCCAAACTTGTACCTTTACACCTTAAAACCTTCTTCACACACAAAATTATGGAAATAACTAGAGGAGCAGTCAAGGAAAACGAGAATTTTGATTTTTCGATCATTGGTGATGCAACTGTGCCAGTGGAAAGGAATTGTGCCACGTGATGATGAAGAAATCCTGGAGAATAAGGGCTCGACCAATGAAGCCTCTATTGAGAGAATGACTCATGGTAAAGATATGTTGACAATGAACGAGGCAGAGACAAGCAAGACGAGGAAAGGTAAGGCCAAGGCAAAAAGCAAAGGAACAAACCTGACTACAGAGACATTGTTGTTGCACAAACTAAAAGATGTCGAGAAGTTAGCCAATTCCATCAACAATAGGCAAATCAGGCTTGTCACTACAATAAAAGACATGGATATATCACAAAATTTGTTCTACGCCTATACCAAGGCTTGGAATAGTTCTGTTGTAGCCACTTTAAGGTAGTTGAGCCTAGCTCCACTCCCAAAATTCCCAGTGTTTCCACCAATCATCCGAGATTATGAGTCCTCATCAGAGGATGCTGACTTAGGGGACCAAGACCGATCAGTGGCATCCCCTCCCATTGTGCACGTCTCTAATGATGAGAGAGAAGCGAAATCAAGGGACGTCAAGGAATGCTTGTGAAGGATTAAGAGCCTGTTCGAAGATGATTTCACTATTGGTCAAGAGGAGCATGCTACTGAGGAGGAAGTTCCTGTTGGAGAGGAGGAAACCAATGTTGATGATGTGAACGAGAAGGAAGAAGATGCCGAGGAAGAAAATGTTGAGAAAAAAAATGCTGAGAAAGAATTAGCTAAAGACATTGTCAATGCATCCAAAGTTGTGGGTGTAACAACTAAGACTTTGGAACGAGATGGAGCGAGTCAGGCGAAAGCTGCGGAGGAAACCAGTGAGGACATCACAAAACTTTGGCAATAGTGGTCTACACCGGACCACTTGAGGTGATCCCTCCAACACAAGAAGCAGCCGTTGATGCCGTGGCAGAGACGAAAACTAAGAAGCAATCCAAGGACCGTGCAAAGCCTAAAGAAAAAAAGAGAAAGCACTCCAAGGACAAAAAGCGTAAGAAAGGAGGAGAAAAAGAGGAGGAAGAAGAAGCGTCGTACAGCCACATCCGTGGCTAGGGAAAATTGACTTAGTTTCTTTTAAGGTTTTGTTAGTTGTAGTATTCATGCATTGCATGTAGTTGTAATTTTTATTTTGTTAGTGCCCATTGTCATTGCATTTTAATGTTAGTGCATTGGGGACAGTGCAAACTTGAAGTTTAGGGGAATGAATTTGGGGTTTGGAGATGCACCCACATTTCAAAAAAAATTTCTTTTGAGTTTTATGGAGTATGCAAGGTTTATTTATGGTTAATACAAATGTGTTTAAAAAATTTTGTTACACTCAATGCTTAATTCTTGAATCATGTGAATTATCAATGAATGAGTTGGATAAATTTGACTGAATGTTGTATCTTCAATTATTTGATAAATGATTTAGATTGCATTAGTAATGGATGACTATAGCATTCCTTGAATCTTGAATGAATCTGCCTCTTACAACCGCTTATATATATATGTAGTTATAAATGAGAGACACTCCAATGTGGGTGTATTGTGAATTGTTCAAGGGGGCACACTCCAATGCAAGTGTTAGAAAAATGAATTTGGCCAAAGGCTATCGCTGCATGATTATGTGTCGGTGTAATTATGTACTCCTTAGGGTTTGTTGCACTCCATCGTTGCTTCTCAGGAACAAGGGTATGGTAATCAACGATATCTCTTATTCACATAATATATATATATATAAAACATAAATGAAAAGAAAAGAAAAGATATATATAGATACTTAGTATGTATAATAAATGTTGTATTGGTAGATGAAATTTAGGATTTGAGGCATGATGCTAGCTTTGATGAAGTTTCAATCTTAGTTTTTCATACTTATGTGTTGTCGATGCAATATTTTGTCATCTAAATGTGATTCATTCATTGGGATTTTAGATGAATCAAGTTGCTAGAATGGTCATTTGCCTTGGTGAATTTTTGTGTAGCCTTGCTAGTTTCTGTTTTACTTAAGGACAAGTAAAAACTCAAGTTTAGGGTTGTGATAGTGCTAGAAAGAACCATTTTTTTCTCCGTAGTTATTGATTAAGTTGTTCCCATTTAGTTATCTTTAGCACATATTTTAGTATTTTTTTAGTTTAATTAATTGTATTTTATGACTCAATGGACCTTAGCCTACTTACCTTTAATTTTGTCATGTTTTGGTATTAATGTCGTTGCATGAGTATTTTCAGATTGCGTTTAGGATTGTCGCTGCATCTGACAGCTGTCTGAATAAGAACAAAAATATGTGACCTGTCAAATCTGGTATAACCAACTTGTACTACCAATGACAGCTTGATTCTAATGAAAGGACACCTGCACAATTTGGAAGAATAAAAATACGCACAAGGAAAGAGAAAAAAGGGGAGAGAGAGGTCTTTTCGGTGCCATAACCTTCTTCAACCTACCTTTTGAAGCTTTCTGCTATGAAGGCTTAAGACTCTCATGGGTGAACCAATGTGAACAGGATGCAGATCAGTTCCTGACAAGGAGCACCGAGTGCAACACAAGAGGAAAGTGAGAGAGGAAGTCGAGTTGTCTAGAAATAGTACTCTCTACTTGTTTCTTTTACATTTCTTTTCTAAACGCTGGTGATTACTTTCTATTTCATGTTTGTATGGAAGTACACATGATTTCTAGGTTAAATGTTAGTTTATTCAACCTTGCTTCTACTATTTAATCTTTGAGTTTGAATGTTTTTAGCATGGAAATGTTATTGCAGTCACTGTCACTGGAAGGTGTAGTGACAATTCAAGCTAACAAGCATGACAACGAAAGTTGCTTGAGGATTGAAGGAATTTAATCCACATGTTCTTAACTGTGTTGCATTTCCATCATCGGAAGGTGTGGTTAATGCATGTTTAAGTCTTAGGTCAAATATAGAAGTTAAGCTTGGTAAGATATTAATTGCACTTTATTGCAACGACAATCACTTATCCTTCATATCTTGTAAAAAACACTTAGTATTATGTTGAATATTCACGTTGGGAATCCCATTTTATCATTATCACATTTCGTTTTTATTCACTTAATTGCAATAACAATCACCTATCCTTCATATCTTGTGAGAAGCACTTAGTGTTCTGTTGAAAATTCACGTTGGGAATCCCCTTTTATCATTATGACATTTCATTTTTATTTTCAAGTTATTGTTCCGACAACTATTATCACAAATTATCTCATTTTTTACTTATTCATTGCATTGACATTAATAGACTAAAGACAACCATCCTCATGGTTCTGATATCCGACAGACTGACATATGTCTACTATATTTACATCGATAGTGTATGCTTGCACAATATTGCTGTGACGTTAAATAGTCGATAAATCTCCAAGAACACCCAACTCAAACTGACAGATATGACGTGCCAAACGTTCATCAAATGATTGTCTCTCTCAAATCTTCTGTGCAAGGTCGGCTTCACCTGAAGCTCAACTAATAAACCACCATCCTTAGAAATCGAAAACTTCATGAATAGTACCCTTAAGTCAACTAAAGACTTGCGACTCAAGGCATCAACGGCATAATTCGCCTTTCTCAAATGATACTCAATCACAAAGTCATAGTCCTTCAACAACTCAATTTAACGCCTCTATCTCAAGTTTAACTCCTTCTAGGTAAGGAGATTCTTAAGACTCTTGTGGTAGGTGTAAAGCACACACCATACAGGTAGTGCGCCAAATCTTGATTGCAAAGAGTACAGCAGCCAACTCCAGATCATGGGTCGAACACTCACACAATCTCAACTGCCTCGAAGCATAAGCTACTACCTTTCCCTCCTGCATTAGCACACAACTCAATCCCATGTAAAAAGCATCATTTTAAACAACATACTTCTTACCAGATTCCAGCTGTGTCAATACAGGTGCTTTAGTAAAACTGACTTCAACTTCCTAAAACTCTTTTGCGTCTCATCAGTCCACTCAAAGGTAGTGTTCTTCTGAAGCAACTTTATCAATGGAGCCGCAATGCTCGAAAAACCCACGATGAAACGATGATAATAACTAGCTAAGTCCAAGAAACTCCTGACTTTAGACACAGTCCTCGACGACTTCCAATCCAAGATTCCCTCAACTTTCTTCGGATCAACCTGAATACCCTCGACTGAAACATCATGACCAAGAAAAACCACCTTAAGAAGCCAGAACTCACACTTTCTTAATTTAGAATACAACTACTTCTCTTGCAAAACTTGAAGAACCACACTAAAATGCTCGTCGTGCTCATCCTTCGATCGAGAATACACCAATATATCATTTATGAAAACCATAATGAACCGATCCCGATAGGAATGGAACACATGGTTCATCATGTCCATAAATGCAGCAGGTGCATTCGTCAACCTAAATGGCATGAAAAGAAACTCGAAATGCCCATAACGAGTCTTAAAAGTCATCTTCATAACATTCGCATCCTTCACCTTCAACTAATAATATCCAAACCATAAATCAATCTTCGATAAAATCGAAGCTCCTCAAAATTGGTCAAACAGGTCATCGATACTCGAAAGTGGATACTTATTCTTGATGGTCAACTTATTTAGCTGGCAATAATCAATGCACAGCCTCAAAGTCCCATCCTTCTTCTTCACAAACAAAACTGATGCTCCCCACGATGCCACACTCACTCAAATGGAACCTCGATCTAACAACTCTTGTAATTGAAGCTTCAACTCTTTTAACTCCCTAGGTGTCATGCGATAGGGCGCAATTGACATCGAAGCTGTATCAAGATAGAGCTTAATACCAAACTCAACTTATCTATCCGACGGTAAGCCAGACAACTCCTCAAGAAACACATCCGAAAAATCATAGACAGCTCAAATCTCATCCAATCTCAACTCCTTACTATCGACATTCAGGACATAGGCTAGATAAGCTTCGCAACCTTTCCAAACAAACTTCTAGGCTCTATGTGAAGAAATCACATTAGAAAGTAGCTTGAGCTTCTCTCCAACAACAACATCGAAACGATCCATGCAAGACAAAGTCACTGTCTTCGCCTCACAATCAACTTTCACCTGATGCTTGGTCAACCAATCCATCTTAAGGATAACATCGAACCCTCAGAATGGTAATTCTAAAAGATCTACAGGAAACACTTGTCCCTAAACCACTAAAAGACAATGATAGTAAACCCGATCCACTACTACACTATCACCTAGAAGGCTCTACAAGAATCCCTAACTTTCAAACTACATCACTCAGAATAAATGATCTCGTAGCACCCAAATCAACTAAAGCTAGAAGAGGAAAAGACTATAACGTGAAATTACCTACGATGACATCCATGACCTCTCTAGTCCGGAGCTCCCTAACTGCATAAACTCTGGTTGGACCTCTATTACCACCCCGAGCAACTCCAGGTTGACCAACTCCTCTACCACTATCACCTTAGCCACGGCCCCTTCCCCGAGTTAGAGCAATTATGGTAGCAATAACAGCAGTAGTAGCTTGGTTTTGAACCACAACTACTCTCTTCATGCAATCACTAACACAATGCTCCATCGATCTGCAAACAAGACAAGCGCTAGTCATCCTCCAACACTTACCACAATGACGAAAATCACAATGCTCGCATAACAACCATGTAACAACTCTCTAATCACTCTTACTAACCTCACCTCTAGCGGCCTGCCTATCCTGACCTCAGCTTGTAGCACCACATCACCTTGACCTCCCAAAATGACCTCTCTTTCCCTTCTGGCAAGATCCACTAATAGACTCAGACGACCTCTTAGTAGTACCAACAGCAATAACTTTAGGCTCCTCCCATAAAATCTCCTCTAAAGCACGGACCTTCACAACCAGCTCATCGAATACCTTAGCAAAATGTGCTACCAGATACAACTTAATCTCACAATTCAGTCTAGACCTGAACCTCTAACAACGATTCGCCTCATAAGCCACCAACTTAGGTGCATACTAGCTCAAACGCATAAACTCAATTTCGTACTCGTCCATGAACAAAGTACCTTGGACTAAATCCATGAACTCGAGTCTCCTTATCTCTAGATATTGCTCTCCCATAAACTTCCTCTGGAAAGACTCTAGGAAAAAGTCCCAAGTCACTCTCTCAAGTGCACTACCATGCTCGACAATCATCCACCAATGATGAGCCTCATCAACTAGCGACGACACGGCATATCCGAGCTTATCATTGTCAAAACAGTCCATCTGACCAAGGATACAGACAACTCCTTCTAATCAATACTCAGCATGAGTAGGGTTTCCACCCCTAACTTCTCGAAATTCCTTGCAACCTAAAGCTCGCAAACGCTCTAGTGGTAATCCCTGACGAACAGGACCAACATTGGCACCAGCGATACGTGTAATGCCCCAACCATCTCTAACATAAAATGCTCAACTTAACCCATTTAAGCATCATCATGTGACTGCGACGGTGCACCATCATCTAGACTACCACGCTTACGTCTCGAAGGCATTACATAAACTGTATACTAAATAAAAAGTAGAGAAAATGTATTAGGAGTGAGTAGAGACATGTGATCCAAGACTTAACTAAGTATAATTTCTTTTAAGGCATTGCATTCCCAAATCCTACTCTATAGAATAGTTTATATCACAAAGAACATGCATATTATAGATAAGCTAAACTCCAATATTACAAAATCCATGACCTCTTATGTTTAAAGAAACCTAGGTTAACCTAAAGTTAAACCTAGCTTTGATACCATCAAATGTGACATCCAAACTCGATGGAGACGGATCAACTTGAATTTAAAGTATTAAAAATATACTTAACCGATATGAAATTCCATTTAAACCATGCATAAACAAATTTAAAAACTTCGAAAATGACATTTACACTTATACGATTCGACACTTGATTGAACGAATAACAAGAGAACTAATAAACCCTTATGGAAATGAGGCATCACAAAATTACTAAAAGCAAAGTATACTTATAGTGAACAAAACAAGGGATTAAAGAACAATGACAAATTAAAAGAAACAAAATAATAGCAAAAGAATTGCACAAATATGAAATTTGGAAAAAATGGAAGAAACAGACGTGAGAGCGAGAGCAAAATAATGTGAAAATAAAATAGGATTCATGATAGGTTTGACACCCTAAACCCGATCGGGACGGATCGACCCGAATTGGAAGCATTATATTAGCCACCAAAGTGACTCTCCAGCTAACGACCATTCGATGCACACCCCAACCTTTTAACAACTCATTTATGACTAATTAACTATCATTTATTAATGCGGAAGCAATTTGTAAATCATTTTTAAACTTTTTCTAAGTATTTAACCTAAAGGTTTTTTGGTCATTCTATCTCGATTTTATTTGTAAATAGTTACCAACCTTTTTTTGTCAAATTATAGAAGCCCTAAAATTTTTAGCTTAATTCGAGTTCATTTATTATGTCTAATTCAAGTTTTATTATTAGAGACTAAATCGTAACTTTTACAAACTTTTAGTACATTTTCCAAATTAAAAATTAAGATTTTTCTTCCAAATATTAACAGTTAAAAGTCTATTTATAAATATTACTAAGTTTCCCTATCATTAAAGGCTTCAATTAATCTGATGAAGTTTTAGGACTAAATTATAAATTAAGCAAATTATAATACTACATTACAGAAACCAAAAATCAAAGCCCCAAAAACCCACACGCCTGTGTGCAAACCAATGCACCTATTTTGTTAAAATTTCATTTTAATCACCCGATTTTACATATTTTACATATTTTACTTATGCATTCTAAAGTAAATTTCTTAAGCCACTATCGAGGCTTATTCTTGGATCGCCCTTGCACTTGCTTCTCGACTCCTTATGCTCGAAAATTCTCTTCACAAAATATGAGGGTGTGAGCTTAAAAATCTCAGTGAATGATAGTAAAAACGTCATGAAATTTTCACCCAATCATACATAAATCAAAGCAATCAAGCATTAAATTTTTAGCCATAACATGTTAACATTTCACCATAACTTCATGATAGCATTAGAAGTGACACTTATCTTCTCCCCAAATTTGTGTATTAATTGTCTCTTTTGTATTACATTTAGCATGCATGATAGTCATTTAGTACTTAGTATTTATATTTTCTAAACTCAATGTTGTGTGGCTTAAATTCTTGTTATTTTATCTCTTTTGTGCACTAATGTCGCCATATGTAGCATATGTATTACGTCTGAAATTGTCAACGCAGAGACCCATCTCGGAAGATCGATGCTAGAAAGAGTTCAAAGATGCAACCACAAGTTTAGATTGGTATTGCGACCAGAACTGTCATCGCATGAAAACATTTACTTTGTATAAGAGAATTCATGCTACAGCACCAACGCTGGAATTTCGCACGATGTCGCCACAATTAAAGATTGTTGATTGCGCCCAAAAATACGGTGACAACTTGCAAATTGATGAAGATCACACCAGAATTGCATGAGTGCATAGCTGGATTTCAACAAACTTTGACAGCTGCAAAAGAAGTTGGATTTGAGAGGAGATGAGATCTACAATTCTCAAAACTTATAAATATAGGAGAGAAGAAGGAGAAGAATATCAAGGAGTGAAGAAATTAAAATTCTACAAGTTCTCTAAAGCTTGAAGCTTGGTTTTGGAGTCCGGTGAGCTGATCGAGTAAGTGTGCGACAACTCTTGACGAGGAGTGCTTAGTGCGACACAAGAGGAGCAATTAAAGGATAATCCTAGTATCCTAGGAATAGTGTGCTTGAATTATCTGTTAATTCCTTTGTTAATGCTGATGAATTCTTATTGACACTTGATTGTATATGGAAATAACTTTCGATGTTAAATTACTTTGATTCTTATTCAATTCTTCTCATCTGTTTTTTCTTGGATTTAATTGTTTTTGACACAGAACTGCAATTGCAGTCTACCAACATTGGAAAGTACAGTGACAAGTTAGGTTAACAAGCAAGTTAGCGCAAGTTACTTGAGACTAGGAGGAATTCTAGTCACTTGTTCCTGAGTGCAAGACATAGGCAACAACTGGAAGGTGAGGTAATTTTGGGTGCTTGAGTCTTGGTTAAATAGTGAGATGTTATTGGTATGATTTCGTTGGAACTTTATTACTACGACAATTCATCTATAAAATACATTGTCGATGCATCCAACGTTGCTACTTAGTGAAGTCAGTGATCCACTCCATTCTTCGCACTTGATCACACTTTTACTTTTTCTACATTTAAATTCTCAAAATATCAACAACAATTTATTTTACTTTCAGTTACTCTGACATTTAACTTTTAATTGCATTGACAACTGTGACTAACTTAGTGGTGCAGATCTGGTTTAATTGTGCTGACATCTTTACTAGCATTTTCTCTAATTTTAACTTTAGTTGCTTCGACAATTGAACATCAAGAACTCTATCGTCGTGGGATCGATATCTGATAGAGAAAATCTATCAACTATACTTGCATCGACGTATGTTCGCTTGTACTTAAATGCTGTGACATTTACAAGTCGATCAAGTTTTGGTGCTGTTGGCGGAGATGACGTTTATTTGATGCTCAATTTTGTAGTTGCGGTTATTCTTTCTTGCTTAACTTTTTACTAATCTGTTTAACTTTCTTTTGTTGTTTTTCTCTTTATTCTTTAGGAGTTGCATGTCCACAAGAAGAAATCTTAAGGATATTGTGAGCTTTTATCCAGAACTCGAACGAACTATTTGAAGGAGGAAGCAAGAGCAAAAGGAAATGGCTGGCAACAACAACAACAACAATAACCTACCACCATTGCTGCCACAAGATGTAGTTCCTCCAATACAGCCACAACAAATTAATAACTTACCACCATCACCTCCACAAGAAGAGCATGTACAAAACAGGACAATTAGGGATTTTGTTGTACTGGACGATTTGCAACCAGGGGTTGTAAGGCCAACTATACAAGCTGAAAATTTTGAACTGATATCGGTGATGTTTCAAATGCTCAATTCAAATGGGCAATATGCGGGCTTACCTCATAAAGATGTACGAGAGCATCTAAAATCATTTTTTCTTATTTGTGCATCTTTTAGCCAACATGGTGTTCCTGATGAAGACTTAAAAATGTAATTATTTCCTTATTCGTTGCAGGGAAGAGCAAGAACATGGCTCTTGGGTTTGCCGACTGGATCCATTACATCATGGAATGCGTTGGCAACATAATTTGTGTTGCGTTTGAATCCACCGACAAGAATGCAAGGTTGCGTAATGATATCACAGCTTACCATCAGTTAGATGATGAAAACCTACATACAACATGGGAGTGTTATTAAACTCTATTAGACGTTGCCTTATGCATGGAATTCAATAAGAGACTCAGATTGAGATATTTTATAATGGATTGAATGCCGCGACAGGAAATCTTGTCGATGCATCTGCAAATGGTCCCTTGTTGGATTGCACCTACATTGAAGCTGTACGAATTCTAGAGAGAATTGCAGAGAATAATTATCAATATCCTATCTCTTGTTCTGCTCAGGTAAAAACTAATCCTGGTGTCCTTGAATTAGATGCAATTTCAGCTTTGAGTGCACAGGTATCCTCTTTGGCCAACATTATAAAGAACATGAAGGGAACAAGTGAAGTTGCCCTATTCAAGGGGCAAAATAGATGGATATCCCGACATTTTTTTGTGAAATTTGCAGCGACAACCACAGCTATGAGAACTGTCCATAACATGCTGAGAACGTATTTTATGTCAACAACATCAAAGGAAATTCTTATGGTAACTCATACAATAATCGAAATCCACAACCTTGGGGGAATCAGAATGCATGTACGTATAGATATGGAAATTCCTCACAGCAAGGGAGTTATAGACAAGGGAGTTACAACAACAATCAGCAGCAGAACTATAATCAAAATTCTCAAGTACGTTCAAATTTTGATCAAATGCAGGTACACAACTAGATCCAATCACAAGCTAGAATGCAACCATAATAGATTGTGCTGCCACATATGCAAGGACAGTATCAGTAACAACAGCAACAGTTTTCTTAACAAATATCAGATCCTATGGCTGCTATTGAAGCGTTGATGCGAGAGCATATTACGCGAACTAAAGCAATTGTTCAAGGTAATTCTTCTTCTATCCATGCTTTGGAAGTCCAGCTAGGACAGTTGGCTTCTAATCTGAATACAAGATCACCAAGCACTTTGCCTTGTGATACTGAGAATCTGACGCAGAAGGGGAAGGAAAATTGCAAGGCTATCACATTGCGGAGTGGAAAGCAAACTCCTGTACCAAGCAAAAATTTCAACCAAATGCATGTCAACACAACCAGACCAACGCAACAAAGTGAAGTTGTTTCTGAAGAGAGCCCAAAAAAAATAAATAAGGAAGAGCCAATTGTAGTGACCTCTATGCCTACAATTCACCCAACGAAGACACAACTGCCTAAGTCAATGCAACCGATTATTCCACAATAACCCACTGACAATATACATTTTCCACAGAGATTTAAAGAGAAAGACCATGATAAGGATTATTAGAAATTTGTTTCTACTTTGAAGCAATTACACATTAACAACCTTTAGTAGATGCTCTTGTGTAGATACCTAGCTATGGGAAATTCATGAAAGAGCTGCTATCAAAGAAGAAAAAGTTGTCCGAAATCGAGACAATTGCATTCACAAAGGGGTACAGGGCTGTGCTAACAAATAAGTTGCCACGAAAGATAAAAAACCCTGACAGCTTCTTAATCCAGGCTCTATTGGAAATCATTATCTAGGTAAAGCTTTATTCGATCTAGGAGCTAGTATTAACCTTATGCCTTTGTCCACATTCAGGAAGTTAGGAATTGGATCGATGAAGCTTACTACGGTGACATTACAACTTGCTGATAGATCTCTAGCACAACCTAAAGGCCAAATCAAAGATGTCCTTGTCCAAGTTGATAAGCTTGTGTTCCCTGCTGATTTCATAATACTTGACTGCGACGTAGATAATGAGGTGTCCATCATCTTGGAGCACCCATTCTTAGCAACGAGACGCACTCTTATTGATGTTTTCAAAGGCGAGCTCATCATGCGACATAATGATGAGCATGTTACCTTCAGTGTGTTTGAAGCATCTCGTTCTACAAGTAAAGAGCAATGCCACCACATTAACGTGCTGGACGAGATTATTATAGAAGAATTTAATGAATGAAGTTCAGTAGTTCTAGATGAAGATGTAATGACATCTACCGATGATATCTTAACTAAATGCTACCACAGAACTAAGGCTTATAAGTTGAAATAGGGTTGGCAATTGGAATCCTTGGATTTCTCTAACAGGACGATCCCCGTGTTTAAACCATCAATTGAACAAGCTCTTACCTTGGAGTTAAAGCCATTACCAATGCATTTGAAGTATGTCTTTGTAGGTGACAATGACACATTACCTATGATTGTCAGCACAAGTCTAGACGCAATTCAAGAAGAAAAGCTCATCATAATTTTAAGGGATCACAAAAGAGCCATTGCATGGAGTATTGCAGACGTCAGAGGCATTAGTCCCTATTTTTTCATTCATAAAATTAGACTGAAAGATGAAGGGAAGCAGTCCATTGAGCAACAATGAAGGCTTAATGAGAAAATGAAAGAGGTAGTGAAGAAGGATATTATTAAGTGGCTAGACGCGGGCATCATCTACCCCATTTCAGACAGCATATGGGTGAGCCCTGTCCAATGTGTGCCCAAGAAAAGCAGCATCACAGTGGTGAGTAATGATAAGAACGAGCTGATTCCTACTCGCATTGCTACTAGTTGGCGACTGTGTATGGACTATCACCGTCTTAATGCGGCCACAAAGAAGGATCACTTTCCTCTACCATTCATTGATCAAGTGTTAGATAGGCTAGCTGGTAAAGCCTACTATTGCTTCCTAGATGACTACTCTGGATATAATCAAATTTTCATTGCGCCGAAAGATCAAGCAAAGACCACGTTCACATGCCCATTTGGAACTTTTGCCTTCCGACGTATGCCATTCGGATTATGCAATGCACCAACCACATTTCAGAGGTGTATGATGGTTATCTTCTCGGACACGATCGAAGATTCACTGGAGGTATTCATGGATGATTTCTTTGTGTATGGACAGAATTTTGATCAATGCGCCAACAATCTGGTGAATGTATTAAGGAGATGTAAATATACAAATCTAGTGCTGAACTGGGAGAAATGTCATTTCATGGCAACTAAATGCATTGTCCTTGGTCATCGGATATCATTTCAGGGCATTGAAGTAGACAAAGTAAACGTAGAAATTATTGAAAAATTGCCACCACCTACAAATATCAAAGGAATAAGAAGCTTTCTTGGTCACGCTAGTTTCTATACGAGATTTATCCGAGATTTTTCCAAGACTGCCAAACCATTATGCTCACTGTTAGAGCAAAATAAAAAGTGACGCATGTTTGGATGCATTTGTCACAATAAAGAAGTAGCTAGTACAAGCTTCAATTGTCATCACACCAGATTGGACGTAGCCATTTGAATTAATGTGTGACGCAAGCGACTTCACTGTAGGAGCTGTGTTGGGACAACGAAAAGAGAAGGTATTTCACTCAATTTATTATGCTAACAAAACTTTAACTGACGCGTAGGTAAACTATACAACTACCGAAAAGGAATTACTAGCAGTCATTTTAGCATTCGACAAATTTTACTCATATCTTGTCGGCGTAAAAGTTATTGTCTACACCGATCACTTTATGTTGGGATACCTTTTAACAAAGAAAGACGCCAAATGGATCCTACTATTACAAGATTTTGATATTGAAATTAGAGATAGCAAAGGATCCGAGAATCAAGTAGCATACCACTTATCCCATCTGAAAGCTTGAAGAGAAGATGGCAATCAGTTACGCATTGTCTAAGCATTTCCAGATGAGTAATTATTCTATAACGACGCATCTCCATGGTATGCTGATGTTGCCAATTATCTTATTTGTAGGAAGTTGCCCTTGAGTGCCTGATCTGTGTTTTTATGACACAATGATTATGCAAGAGTACACACGTCGATGCAAGTATAGTTGATAGACAGAGCTATCGAATATCGATCCCACGAGGAAATGGTTCTCGATGTCCTAATGTCAAAGTAATCAATATTAAAAATTAGTATAATGCAAGTTAGGATGCCAGCGCAATTACGTCGGATCTGCACACTAAAATAATCATTACTGTCAATGCAATTAGAGTTATATATCAGAGGTTAAATGTCAGTGTACTGAAAATATATTCAAATGTGTTGAGTGTTGAATGCTAAAAATTTAAATGTAAGAAATATAAAAATGATCAAGTGAAAAAGGCGGAAATGGTTCACTAATTTTACTGGTTACAACATTAGATGCGTTGACAAGGTATAATATAGATGAATTGTTGCAGCAATGAAATCCCTTTGAGTTCTTACTCACAATAACTCCCTACTTAATCCCGACTCAAATACACTACTCGACCTCTCGGTGCGAGCAATGATGTGTATCCAAGAACAAGTTATTGGAGTCTGTCCCAGTCCCCGAGCAACTCTCGCCTAACCCACTTGGTAATCTAACCTGTCACCGCATCTCTCTATGTCGATGTACTGCAATTTCACTTTTGTGTTTAGAGCAGTTAAATCCAAGAATAAGCGGATAAGCAATGTAAATAAGAATCAAAATGAAATAATATTAAAAGATAATCTCATATTTATTTAATATCAACAGGATCCATCATCCTTCAAGAAGAAATAAAGAGTACAACGAAGCTTACTATCTTTAGACTATTAGGTCTACTCTCTACTTGTTCCTCTTGCTCTGCATCAAGCACCTCTCGTTAGAAGCAATTGTAAACTTGGTTCATCATCTCACAAAATTCCAACTCAAATCTTTGATTCACACAGAATTTCAAGATTTAATTCCCTTGCTCTTGATGATTCTTTTCCTCCTTTTTTTCATTTATTTATAGCCTCTAAAAATTTGCAAATTTAATCTTTCATTCTCAGATTCAGATCTAGATTTTTGCAACTGTTAAAGTTAGTCAGAGTAGAGCTGTGCACCCACGCAGATTACACGTTTTCTTTAGATATTTGTAGGTTGTTGTTGTACTGTTAGACGTAATTTGACATTGTAATTGTAGCGACATCTGTGATACTCCTACGCTGGTTCTTTTAGTGTAAATTCAGTTTAACTCTACTCATTTGAGGTTCAATTACAATGCATCGACATTGCTGGTAGCAATTCCAAGCTGGTCTTGTGGCTGTATTCTTCTTCCATAATTGAGCTCCTGGGCTGATTCTTGCGCTGACAATTCTAAGGTGCAATATATCAACTAATTGCATTGACATTAGTATAAAATGGTCCAAGAAAGGAAGTGAAAAATGGTCCTTCTTTGTGACCGCATTCAATCGTAGATAATCCATGCACACACGCCATCCATTTGCGATGCGATTAGGGATTAACTCATTTTTATCATTGGTCACAACAGTAAAACCACTTTTTTTGGAACATATTGAACGGGGCTTACCTAATTACTATCAGAAATAAGGTATATTATACCAGCATATAACCAGTTGATGATTTCTTTCTTTACCACTTCTTTCATTTTCTCATTAGGTCATCTTTATTGCTCAATGAATTGCTTCCCTTCTTCTTCTAACCTTATCTTATGCATGCAGAAAGAAAGACTGATGCCTATGGCTTTCTTATGTTCTTTCAGGATTGCAATAAGCTTCTCTTCTTGTGTTGCGTTGAGGGATGCGTTGACAATGACAGGTAGTGTCTCAATGTTACCAAGGAATACATATTTCAAATATGTCGGCAATTGTTTTAACTTAAAAGGTAGGAGCTTGCTTTGTAGATGGTTTAAAAACTGGAATTGTCTTATTAGACAAATCAAATGACTCCATTTGCCAATATCTTCGTAACTTACAATCGTTCACCTACTCTTTGTCAACACAGTCATCTAGGATATCATCAGTAAATGTCACCACATTAGTATCAGCTAATGTTGAATTCTCGATATGAAATTCTTCGAAAATAATTTCGTCCAACACATCAACTTGGTGACATTGTTCTTTGGGCCCTGACGGTGCTGCTTCAAACACACTGAAGGTTACTTGGTCATTATTATGACGCATCACTAGTTCTCCGTTGAACACGTCGATAAGTGTTCATCCCGTTGCTAAAAATGGCCTTCCCAAAATAAATGGGTACCTCCTTATCAGCTCGCAATCTAGGATGATAAAATTAGTAGGGAACACCAACTTATCAACTCGAACAAGAACGTCTTTGATTTGTCCCTTCGATTATGCTAGAGATCTATCCGCTAATTGCAATGTCACCGCAGTGGGCTTTATTGATCTGATTCCTAGCTTTCTGAAAGTAGACAAAGGCATTAGGTTAATTCTAGCTCCTAAATCGCAGAATGCTTTACCTAAATAATGATCTCCAATGGAGCATGGAATTGTAAAGCTGCCAAGATCTTTCATCTTTGTTGGCAACTTGTTTATGAGTATAGCGCTACACCCCTCTGTGAGCGTAATCGTCTCGATGTTGGATAGTTTCTTTTTCTTTGATAATAGCTCTTTCATGTATTTCCCATAACTGGGTATC
This sequence comes from Kokia cookei, assembly GCA_039519145.1. Lineage (NCBI taxonomy): Eukaryota > Viridiplantae > Streptophyta > Magnoliopsida > Malvales > Malvaceae > Kokia > Kokia cookei. Next base: position 19,765,738 of record CM076903.1, on the reverse strand, counting down.
TGCACAAGAGCATCTATTAGAGGTATATTAATATGCAATTTTTTCAAAGTAGAAACAATCTTGTGATATTCTTCATCATGGACTTTTTCTTTGAAATGTTGTGAAAATGGCAAAGGTATGGTTGCAATAAGTGGGTGTGGATAACTCTGTTGCTTCGACAGTGATGGTTGTGTCGACAACTTATCTGGACAAATTGTAGGCAGAGATGGTACTACAGTTGGTTCTTCCACATTCTTCTATGCTTTGCTTTCTTCAATTATAACCTCTTCTTGCTGCTGTGAAGTGGATGCTTCGACATAGTCTTGATCAGAATTACTTAATTCTACCATCTATTTTCCACTTCTTAGTGTTATTGCTTTATAATGCCCCTTACCTCGTTACGTTAGAATTTCAGTATCACTAGGTAGAGTACCCGGTGATCTAGTACTGAGATTAGAGGCCAACTGTCCAAGTTTTGCTTCCAATGCTTGTATCGAAGAAGAATTACCTTGTACTATCACTTTGATTCGGGTAATATGCTTGCACATCATTACTTCTAGAGTAACCATAGGATCTACCTTAGGTTGATTAAATTGCTGCTGTTGATGCTGATGATGTTGTCCTTGCATTTATGGTAAAACAGATGGTTGTGGTTGCATTTGACTATGTGACTGCATTGGTTCAGTACGGGAATTTACTTGTGAATTCTGATGATAATTCTACAATTGATTGTTGTTGTAACCTCCTTGCCTATAACCTCTTTGGTTGAAGAGTTTCCATATCGAAATGTTGATGTATTTTGATTTCCCCAAGGTTGTTGTGAACGATTGTTGTAGGAGTTACTAAATGAACCCCCTCGGATGTTGTTGAAATAATATGCATTTTTTGCATGCTGTGGGCAATCTTCATAGCTGTGGTTGTTGTCGCAAATCTCACACGTAAATATCGGCGTATCCGTTTACTGGGTCATTTGTATTGGAGAAATGTTGCTTATTCCATTCATGTTCTTTATGATGTTGGTCAAGGAAGATTCTTGTGCTGACAATGCAGAAATAGCATCTAATTCAAGAACTCCAAGGTTAGTTTTCACCTGTGCAGAACGAGAAATTAGATATTGATAATCATTTTGAGCTATCCTCTCCAAAATTTGAATCGCTTCATCATATGTGCAATCCAACAATGGACCGTTTGCAGATGCATCGACAAGATTCTTTGTCTGAGCATTCAAACTATTATAAACTATTTCAATCTGATTCTCTTGTTGAATCTCATTCGTTGGGCAGCGTCGAAGCAATGCTTTGTAGCTCTCCCATGTTGTGTGTAAATTCTCGTCATCGAGTTGATGATATGCAGTGATGTCATTTTGCAACCTTGCATTCATTATCGGTGAATTAAATCTTAAGACAAACTGCGTTGCTAATGCATTCCAAGATGTGATAGATCCAGCCGACAATCCTAAAAACCATGTTCGAGCTTTTCCCTACAATGAATAAGGAAATAATTGCATTTTCGAAGCATCATCAGGGACACCATGTTGACTAAAGGATGCACAAATAAGTAAAAATGATTTCAAATGTTCTCATGCGTCCTCATGTGAAAAACCTGAATATTGTCCATTATAATTGAGCATCTGAAACATCACCGGTTTCAATTCAAAGTTACTAGCCTGAGTTGCTAGTCTCACAACCCCTGGTTGCAGATCATCAAGTATAGGCACAACAAAATCTCTTATTGGCATATTTTGTATTTGCTCTTCTTGTGGACGTAGTGGTGATAAATATTGTGGCAACATTGGAGGAATGTTGTCCTATGGCAGCAATGGTGGTGGATTATTATTGTTGTTATTACCAGTCATCTTCCTTTGTTCTTGCTTTCTCTTCTTAAGTGTTCTCTCAAGCTCTGGATCAAAGCTTACAATGTCCATAGGATTTCTCCTTGTGGACATACAATACCTTCAAAATCAGAAAAGAATGATAAACAAATTAATAAAAGTTAAAAAATAAGTAAGTAAGATTAATTGTAATAACAAAAGTAAAAATCGAACAAATGTCAATTTCCCCGGCAACGGGGCCAAAACTTGATCGCTATTTTTATGACACAACGATTGTGCAAGCGTACACACGTCGATGCAAGTATAGTTGATAGATAGAGCTATTAGATATCGATGCCATGTGGAAATGGTTCTCGATGTCCTAATGTCAGAGCAATCAATATTAAAAATCAGTATAATGCAAGTTAGGATATCAGTGCAATTACATCAGATCTGCACACTAAAATAATCATTAATGTCAATGCAATTAGAGTTATATATCAGAGTTTAAATGTTAGTGTACTGAAAATAAATCCAAATGTGTTGAGTGTTGAATGCTAAAAATTTAAATGCAGGAAATATAAAAATGATCAAGTGAAAAGGGTGGAAATGGTTCACTGATTCTACAGGTTACAATGCTAGATGCATCGACAAGGTATAATATAGATGAATTGTCGCAGATGAAGTCCCTTTGAGTTCTTACTCATAATAACTCCCTACTTAATCCCGACTCAAATACACTACTCCACCTCTCGGTGCGAGCAATGATGTGTACCCAAGAACAATTAACTGGAGTCTGTCCCAGTCCCAAGTAGCTCTCACCTAACCCACTTTTTAATCTAACCTGTCATTGCATCCCTCGATGTCGATGTACTGCAATTTCCCTTTTGTGTTTAGAGCGGTTAAATCCAAGAATAAGCGGATAAGCAATGTAAATAAGAATCAAAATGATATAATATTAAAAGATACTCTCATATTCATTTAATATCAACATAATCCATCATCCTTCAAGAAGAAATAAAGAGTACAATGAAGCTTACTATCTTTAGACTACTAGGTCTACTCTATACTTGTTCCTCTTGCTCAACATCAAGCACGTCTCGTCAGAAGCAGTTGCAGACTTGGTTCATCAGCTCACCGAATTCCAGCTCAAATCTTTGATTCACACAGAATTTTCAAGATTTAATCCCTTGCTCTTGATGATTCTTTTCCTCCTTTTTTTAGTCTATTTATAGCCTCTAAAAATTTGCAAATTTAATCCTTCATTCTCAGATTCAAATCTAGGTTTTTGTAGCTATCAAAGTTAGTTAGAGTACAGCTGTGTACTCACGCAGATTACACGTTTTCTTTAGAGATCTGCAGGTTGTCGTTGTACTGTTAGACGCAATTTGACATTGTAATTGCAACAACATCTTTGATATTCCTCCTTTGGTGCTTCCAGTGTAAATTCAGCTTAACTCTACTCATTTGAGGTTTAATTCCAATGTGACGACATTGCTGGTTGCAATTCCAAGCTTGTCTTGTGGCTGCATTCTTCTTTCATAATTGAGCTCCTGGGCTGATTATTGCGCTGACAATTCTAAGGTGCAATATATCGGCTGATTGCATCGACATTAGTACAAAAATAGATAAAAATAACAAGAATTGAAACTAACTAGCAATGAGTTGGAAAACATGAAAATTAAGTATAAAATGCTAATGATGCATGTTAAATGGAGTACAAAAGAAACAATAAAAGCACTAAATTAGGGAGAAAATATATGTCATTTGTAATACCATTAGTACCACTGGTCATAAGAAGATCAGATTTATGCGTGACGCTGTGAAGTATCTTTGGAACAAGCCATACCTGTTCAAGGTATGCGTCGATAATATTATTTGTCACTGTGTTCCTGAAGAAGAGATGACTTTCATCCTAAGACATTGCCATGATGCTCCCTATGGAGGCCATTTTGGTGGAATGAGGACTGCTGCAAAGGTCCTACAATCTGGATTCTTTTGGACCATATTGTTTTGAGACGCCCACAATTTTGCGCAATAATGTGATAGATGTCAACGCACAATATCTCGCTGCAATGAGATACACTAACAACCTATCATGGAGGTGGAGCTATTTGATGTCTGGGGTATAGATTTCATAAGACCATTTCCAAACTCTTTTGGGAAAGTGTATATTTTTTTACTATTGATTATGTCTCTAAGTGGATCGAAGCAATTACATTTCCAAAGGATGATGCTCAAACGGTGTTGAAGTTTTTCCACACGTATATCCTTATAAGATTTGGGACACCTAGGGCATTGATAAGTGATCAATGTACACATTTTCACAATAACCAAGTAGCGACAGCTTTAAGACGCTATAGTGTGAAGCATCGTATGGCCAGAACATATCATCCACAAACGAATGGCCAAGCCTAGGTCTCCAATCGACAAATCAAAAGTATACTTGAAAAGGTGGTTAATCCATCTCGAAAAGATTTATCTTCGCGGCTACATGATGCGTTGTGGGTGCTTCGCACTGCCTATAAAACCCCTTTGGGGATGTTGCCGTATCAATTAGTATTTGGTAAATTCTGTCACTTATCGGTAGAACTTGAACATAAATCCATGTGGGCGATCAAGCGGGTGAACATGGATTATGATGCTGTTGGAAGAAAAAGGTTGTTGGACATTACTGAGCTAGAAGAAATTCATTCATATGAAAATGCTACCATATACAAAGAAAAGACTAAGAGATGGCATGACAATATCATCTTGCAGCGACAATTTAATCCTGCTCAGTTGGTACTTTTTTTTAATTCACATTTGAAATTGCATCGTAAATTGCGTTGAAGATGGTCAGGCCCTTTCAAGGTTGTCGAAGCATTCCTAAACGTTGTGATGACAATTATAGATCTAAAGGATGGTCACCAATTTAAAGTAAAATGACCAACAACTGAAGCATTACGTAAGCCTAGATGTCCAAGAACACAACGAGACCATATATCTTGTCACATTTAAATAATGTCATTGCATTCTTACATTTATGTTTATTTTTTTTTTACTTTATTTCTTCTTTTATCTATTTCTTTTTAGATTCTATGTAGGAATAAAAATTGACGCATCATGAAGCACAACTTGTTAGCGCATTCTGTGATAACTCAGCGAAACTTTTGTAGCAAGAATCGCGTCGATTGATCTTCATCTATCCTTAGCCGTTAGATCAAACCAAGAGGTACGATCTGCAACCTGGCATTTATTGGCTGTAGACATAATGCTTTCCCACACCTTTTGTAATCATCACGTCTCCTCCAATCCAGAGTTTATAAAAACCCTTTTCTTGTCGACTTCCTTCTTCCACTAACACTCTCCATTGTTGCTGCAACCATCTCCTATATTGTTTTCAACCTTTTCTGCAAATTCTCTTGTTTTTTTTACCCAGTTATTATGGTGAGAACCAGAGGAGCAAAAACCCTTTCAAAATCCCCCGTTGAAGCCTTAACCACTATGGTTAAGAATGCCGACCAACCTTCACAAAAAGAACCCATCCTGTTCCTTTCCAAGGCGACGAAAGACTACCACCACGACATCATGCTCAAGAGAAACTATCACCCGGAGTAGGGTTTTCAGTTGTCACCACATCAATTGTTGGGGAAACAGGTTATGAGGATAATCTCTCAGTTGGGCTAGGAAACTTTTTGCGACCATTCGGGCGGTTACTCCCCCACTTTGATAAGATAATTCTATGCCAACTTGGTGGATTCTAAATAGGATTTCATGTTTGTACGAGAAGGCTTGGTACCTTGGAGTGTGACTCACATCAACGCACTCTTTCATTTCACTAAAAGGGAGGATACCCACACTATGTTTCTAGAGGAGTTAACAGATGGAGGCGCTGGCATGGTGATGAGAGATCTATTCGTCGAGGGTGTTGTGTGCAGTAGTAACGGTCCGCACAACTATACGATGCACCAACATTATCTCACAACTTTGAGCAAGGTATGGTTTCACTTCATTAACAACCAAATTCAACCTTCAACCCATAGCACAACTGCGATACTGGATCGCATGTGCCTATTACACTCTATTCTAAGGGGATGCCGTATCAATGTCAATGCAATTTTACTTGAAGAAATTGTTGAAGCCATGGGTAAACAAACAGGTATCTTACCTTTCCCTCTTTAATTTTGATTCTATGCAAACAAAGGGATATTGTACCTCGAGATGGTGAGGAGGTGCTAGACAACAAGGGCCCAATAAATGATATCTCAATGGAGCAAATGATTAGGGCACAAGAAACCCCTTTGGGGAAAGAGTGCCTAAGAAGAAGGACAAAGGAAACGAAAGAAAAAGGAGAAGCAAAAAGATGTGCCCACAAACCCTCAAGTTGAGAAGAAGCTGGATATAATCGAACATATTATTGATCGCATGGATATGCGTCAAGTTCACCTTGTTAGCATGTTGGATGAAATGGATTACAGGTAGAATTTCTTCTATGCGTACCAAGGGCATGGAACAGCGCTATTATCGCCATATTGAGAAATCTGAGCCCAAATCCAATGCTAGATTTCCCTGTATTCCCACCTATTGTTAAGGAAGCCCCATTGTCCTCTGAGCAACCTACTCTTGAAGGTAGGCCTCAACATGTCCCAACGAGAATTCATATCTCCGATGATGAGGAGCCAGAGGGACATTTTAATGTCATGGAAGACTATTTCAAAATTATCTCCAGCCTATTCAAGGATGAATTTTCGAATAGCCTTGGGGCTAACATGGTTGAAAGGGAGGCTATTGCTAAAAAGATGTGTACACCAATAGTATCTGTGAGTTTGGAAGTAGAGGAAGGTGTTGAACCAAACATAGCTGAGAAGGAGGAACCTGAGGAGAAGAAGGAAAATAAGGAAGAGAAGAAAGAAAAAGAAGAAGAGAAGGATGAGGAGAAGGAAGATGCCTCGACAAATTTCGAGTAAGAATTTGTCGACACAACTACCAGTGCAGGGGCGTCCATTGAAAATTTGACTCCACCTGAAGCGAGCCAGGCTGAAGTAGTCACCAGCAGTGCTGAAGATCTTAACTTGGCCATTGTGCCTTATGTAGCACCGCTTGCTGAAGTCCATCCATCTGATGTAACTGTCGATGAAGCCACCACTCAACCGACTGTGGAGGAGCAATCAACTACTCTGGTTGATTCCAAGGACAAAAAGCAGAAGTGGAATGGTAATAATAAAAGGCGCAAAGAAGAAGAGGAGCGTCCAAAGAAGAAGAAGAAAGCCAAAGCATCCACTTTATCGGCTGCTGAACAATGAGTTAATTAACTTTTAATTAGTTAGTTACATTGTAGTTGCATTTCCATTTTAATTTGTATAATATTGTCAGTGCATTGGGGATAATGTAGACATTAAGTTTGGGAGGATCTTGTGTGAAATGGAAATGCGATTACACCCACAAATTTGAAAATTTATTTGTTTCTTTGGCTCAATGAAAGTATACGAAGTTTCAACAAAAATGCGACCATAATTTTTATTTTATGCATAAATATTGAATTGTTTAGATGTTGATATGTGAATTGGGTGAATATGAATGAATATTGAGCTCTGCTATTTTTGAATGAATATTGGAATTGCACTAGTAATGAATAGATAGTATCAATCTTTGAATCCTAAAATAACTTACCAAATGTAGCGATATGATTTTAATAAAAGACACTCTAATGTGAGTGCATTGTGACTTATCAAGGAAGAACAGTCCGCTGCATGTGTTAAAAAAATAATCTACCCAAAAGTTGTCACTATAAGAGTGTGTGTCGGTGCAATTACATGCCTTCCTTGGGGTTTGATGCACCCTATCGTTACTACTCAGGAATAAAGGTAGAGTAATTCAATGACATCTTTCAGTAACTTATAAATAAAAACGAAAAAAGAAGAAGAAGAGGAAATGAGAAAAGAAGAAAACAATATATTGTTATGAAATGTTGTATTGGTTAAGAAAGGTTAAGATTCAAAGCATGCTGCTAACATTAATGAAGTGGATGTTTTAATTATTCATGCATATAAATTATCGGCGCATTATTCTATCATATGAATACAATCTATACATTAGGATTCAAAAGAATTTGAGTTGCTAGAATGATGATTGTGGTGACATGTTTTATTTATGACTTTGCTAACTTTTGTTTACTTGAGGACAAGTAAAAACTGAAGTTTGGGGGTGTGATAGCATTAGAAACGACACTTATCTTCTCCCTAAATTTGTGTATTAATTGTCTCTTTTGTATTACATTTAGCATGCATGATAATCATTAAGTACTTAGTATTTATATTTTCTAAACTCAATGTTGTGTGACTTAAATTTTTGTTATTTGATCTCTCTTGTGCACTAATGTCGCCATATGCGGCATATGTATTGCATCTGAAATTGTTAGCGCAGGGATCCATCTCGAAAGATCGATGCTAGAAAGAGTTCAAAGATGCAACCACAAGTTTAGATTGGTAATGCTGCCAAAATTATCACCGCATGGAAACATTTACTTTGCATAAGAGAATTCAAGCTGCACGAACATCTGGAAGCACCAGCGCAGGAATTTCACACGATGTCGCTGCAATTAAAGATTATAGATCACGCCCAGATGAGTGCACAGTTGGATTTCATCAAACTTTGATAGCTGCAAAAGAAGTTGGATCTGAGAGGAGATGAGATCTACAATTCTCAAAGATTATAAATAGAGGAGAGAAGTAGGAGATGAATATCAAGGAGTGAAGAAATTAAAATTCTGCAAATTCTCTAAAGCTTGAAGCTTGGTTCTAGAGTCCGATGAGCTGATCGAGCAAGTGTACAACAACTCCTGACGAGGAGTGCTTGGTGCAATACAAGAGGAGCAGTTAAGGGATAATCCTAGTAGCCTAGGAATATTGTGCTTGAATTATCTGTTACTTCCTCTGTTAATGCTGATGAATTCTTATTGACACTTGATTGTATATGGAAATAACTTTCAATGTTAGATTACTTTGATTCTTATTCAATTCTTCTCATCTATTTTCTCTTGGATTTAACTGTTTTTGACATGGAAGTGCAATTGCAGTCTACCGACACTAGAAAGTGTGGTGACAAGTTAGGTTAACAAGCAAGTTAGCGGAAGTTACTTGAGACTAGGAGGAATTCTGGTCACTTCTTCTTGAGTGCAAGGCATTGCAAACAACTGGAAGGTGAGCTAATTGTGGGCACTTGACTCTTGGTTAAATAGTGAGATGTTATTAGTATGATTTCATTGGAACTTTATTGCTGTGACAATTCATCTATAAAATACATTATCGACGTATCCAGCGTTGCTACTTAGTGAAGTCAGTGGTCCACTCCATTCTTCGCACTTGATCACACTTTTACTTTTTCTACATTTAAATTCTTAAAATATTAACAACAATTTATTTTACTTTCAATTACTCTGACATTTAACTTATAATTGCGTTGACAACTGTGACTAACTTAGTGGTGCAGATCTGATTTAATTGTGCTGACATCTTTACTAGCATTTCTCTAATTTTAACTTTAGTTCCTTCGACAATTGAACATCAAGAACTCTATCCTCGTGGGATCAATATCCGATAGAGCAAATCTATCAACTATACTTGCATCGACGTGTGTCCGCTTGCACTTAAATGTTGTGACGTTTACAGGCCGATCACTTCACATGCTATTTTAAGAATTAAGAACCAATTTTTCCATGGCATGTATAATCATCTTTTAACATATAAACATTTAATTATATTGGCACAATCAATCAATTATATTGGAATAATCAATCAATTATATTGGCGCAATCAATCAATTATATTGGCATAATACATCCATGGAAATAAGTAAACGTGTGATCATACATTGGATAAACAGATCTCCAAACTCCCACAAATCAAATACAGTCCTCCAAATTGAGTAGGCCGAAGCCACACGCTCCCTTATAGCGCCTCAAATAATTCGATGAGTGGAGACTTAAGCTTAACACTCCCTTATCTACTCCAAACAACTCAATCCATCATGAGTCATATGCTCACAATATCACAAATAATGGTAAGTACTCACAAATCTTATGACATGCCAACTATATCCAATGGATCCACCATGCAATGTTTCCAATATAATCATACACATAAGGCATTATATATGTTGTTTAATCACTTAATTTAGGATGTTAAAATGCAAGTAAAAGCATGTTGCTAAGCAATTTTAACATCAATAAAATTAAGCATAGCAAATAACATTTTCCCAATATTCATATACCAATTAGAACACCTTATCAAATGTTCAATAATCAGTAACTCATGCTCCAAATATCAATTTATTCCATACAATTTAATCATGCTAAAAGCATAATATAAAACTTACCAAACCAATTGTCATTTAGCTCTTTTATAAAATAAAACCTATTTTTACAAATCCAACCATCCAATATGCAATTGAATCATTAATAACACCAATTAAACCTTTAATTTAACACATAATCAAGCAAATTTACGAAATTTCCCTTAATATCACTCACCTTCACACTTAGCTCTTTAAGCAAAAATGTGTTCAAACAAGCAAGTTTGAACTTCAATACTGATTTTCACATTCCTCCTCTTGATGTGGAGCTTTAATAGAGACAAAGTATACATTAAAAACTAACAATAGCAACAAAAAACATGAAATTTGATAAAGTATACAAATCTAAATCATTGCTCTAAACTACCTTACCGATGTTGACAACTAAGCCGAATTATGGAATTCCTCAATTAAACTTCCTTTTCAGCACCTCAAACTACTTCTAATATTCATTCCTAGTCCAATAACATGTATTCTAAGTGTTAATTTTATAATTTAATCTGTTTCATGATTTTTTGAAAAAATCATCCATGTTCTTGATCAAATTCAAATTTCTCAAAATTGATCCATAAAATGTGTTTGATCTTTTTGATTGAGATTAAAAACCTCTTATTAGACCTATTTTGAGATTAGAAATCCATTAATATTTGGATTCCAAGTCAAAATTAAAGATTCACCATTGTTGATCCTCAAGTTCAATAAAGAAGAAATTAAAGTAGGAAATCCATTATAATCACTTTAATTAAAAAATAATTATTGAAATAAACTTAAAAACAAGTTTAGAGATGAGGATTACCTTTAATTGAACTCAAATCATTGACTTGGAAGTTTGAATCAAAATATTTGAAGAAATTCGGATGACTTTTTGCCCAACTTTGAAATTTATTTTGAGAGATTTTATAGAGAATTTGGGAGAGAAAAGGTTTAGATCTATTCTCTGATATTTTGTTTATGAAAACAAACAAAGAAAAGATGGGGAATTTGCCATCAGGCCACTCCCCTTTTTCCCTTGTTTTACAATTTGCTCCTTCCCCTCCAAAATTCTAAAAATATGGCTTATTTGCTATAAAATGTCTTACACGTTTCTTCTTTTTTTTTTACAAATTAGAGTTATTTAATTAATATTTTAAATCACCCAATTAAACCCTAATTTTAGATTATTTTTAAATTCCAATTTAACCCAAAATATTTATTTTTACCAAAAAATTATTTAAAACCATAAAATTTATTTTTCTAAAATATTTTATTTTTTGGAATATTATTTACCGATTTTTAGATGAAATTAAGCTAACTAATTAAAAATATAAATTGTTAATTGACTCGATTAATTCTCAATTTTCGCTCGAAACTTGGTAAAATTACCTGAAACTACAAGACCTATTTTCGGGGCCTTACAATAGGAATTTTTGGATTTCAATTTCAAAATTAAAATAGTAAAAATAAAATTCCCACTAAGCCTATACAAGGATTCCAACCCAAGACCAAAAGGAAAACTAACACTTAACCACTGAACCACTAGGCTCATCGTTGTCTCTAAAACACAAAAACTCACTTACCATCCAAACCACTGACCCTAACCAATCAACCTTAATTCTTCTAACCCTAAATTTTTAGGTGTTACAGGATGTGCACTTCTTCGAGGTCCTTTTCCCTTAAAAGTGCCTATTGGAAGTTAAGGGAGAGGACCTGGGATCCGAATTATGGAACTTGGACCATCTCATGGAAATTTCAGGGTTCCCAAAGAGTCAGTTTTTTTATATGGCTAATGTTGAAGTAGAGATAGTTAACAAATGTGTAAAGGATGAGGAGAGGTATTGGAAATGATGGATCTCGTACACTGTGTGGTATGGAATGAAAAGACACATTACATGTCATTCGAGACTATGTTAAAGCCAAAGAGGTCTACTTGCAGGTAATCCCTATAGAAAAGCAAAATAGGTTCTTTTTAGGTAATTTACATGAGTAGTTTGTGAATACTTTGTAGGATAAACAGAGGCTGTCGTTGGGGGATCTAGAATGGACGAGTATCTTTGGCCTTCTTGCATGGAGCATATGGAAGAACAGAAATCTCTTTATTTTCCAAGGTACGCAATGTAGTGCTAATGAGATTATCAATGTAATATCTCGTCTTTCAACAGCGTCGAAAATATTAGTTATGAGACTATAATTCTGATGTGTTAGTATATAAGTAGAAAATAATTAATAGTTTAGAAGCCATTAAGGTCGTATTAAATTTTAGAAGTGAAAAATTATGGTTAAGTTAGTTAATTGAATAAAAAGGGACTAAATTGAAATACATGCTAAAAGATTAAAAATATTGAACTATGTGAATAAAGGAAGAAAGAAATAAAGGTGAAAGGTTTTATTTTGTAATTATGCCTTATTTAAGTGTTATGGACGATTTTTGGCTTAGTGAATGCTATAATACATGATAATCTAAAAGGGACAAAATTGTAAATTAACTAGGGAGATTAAATAAAAGTTAATGAAAATAGCCTTTAGTGGAAATTTTCTTCTTCTTCACCAAAAATCAAAAGAAAAAGACACCATTGATGGAGCTTTAGGTTCGGCCATCATAAGCTTTGCATGTAAGCTTGTTTTGATTTTGTTTCTTCTAATTTTTATGTTTTTTACATCGTTTTAACTAGCTATAGTTAACTCATACCTTTGTTCTTGAAACTGTCAAGGTTTTTGAATGTTACCATTGATGAAATATGGTTGTTTATAATTTTAAAGCTTGGATTTAAGGTGTTAATGGTTATCTGAGATGAAAATGTTAGGTACTTTTGCAATTTTTTGTATTAAGGTCTAAATTGTTAAAATATTGAAGTGCATGGTGTTCGTGAGAATTTGGAAATATTATGTAATTCAATTTAGATGGTAGTGAATTCGGTTGGCTGGTGTATTTAGTAAAATTTATCTAAAATTGGTTATTTTAAAAATTAGGGATTAACTTGTGAAAATAAAGTGTATTTAGGTGTATCTCTAAGTCATGGAAATTTAAGGGTTCTTAGAATTAAATGGAACTTGAATTGTATATAAATTTGATGAATTGAATTATTCTATATATATAGATCACGAACCGAGCCAAAAAGACAACAATAGTAGAAAAGGAAAAATCGCGGAGTAGCCTTTACATTTTTAATCTAAAGTGAATTTTAGGTAAGTTCTTAGTAACTTATTTCAATTCATCTAGTTTACTTATATTACTTATTGAATTGTGATTAATAGAAAAACCTAAGATATGAATAAAAAACTCGATTTTAGTTAATAACATTGTACATACTTCAATGCCCTTGTATGCACTTCGATGACCCTGTATGCAATACCCTGCCCCTACATGTATTTCGGTGTCTTTGTTACATTATGTTAAATAACATATATGTTAGATACTATGATAATAAAATACATGAATATTTGATAGTATGATAATATGGAAAAATCGTGAAGAAATTGTAAATAAGGTCATTTGACATATTTTATATCAAACATGTTATATGTCTATATATATATATACTATATGGTTGGAAGAAATTTAAATGAGTTAATAATAAGTACTTATTAAGTTTAATGGTAAACTTATGTATGTTGTTATGTTGTTTTGTAGATTGTGGGTCATTTTGAAAGGATTAATCAAAGCTCACACTACCTCCTCTTTTTGGTAGATCTCTTTTAACTTTTGTTAGTGTAATGGCATGTATATAGGTCGTTTGTTAGGTTAGAGGTTAGTTATAGTTAGTTGATTAGTAAAGATGCAATGGTTAGTTTGAACATGTTTAAACATTGTCTCTTCACTATAGATATACAATATTATAATGATGTTTCAAGTGAAATTATAACTTTGATTAGTAAATTAAATTCATTTGAAGGTTTGATTTTCATAGGGTACCTTTGAATGGTACATTGGTTATAGTTTAGGTTTTATAATTGTTCAAATTGCTTATAGGATTGTTTGTACTTGGTTGTGAATGTTTTGAATGGTATATATATTACATTTTGAGTGTGGATGTTTTGGCTTAAAAGTTATATGAACTCATGTTTGAATCCTTAGACAAATGATTTTTGGTTAGTTCACCTTGTAGAATAAGTTAGGTTGAGAGAATGACTTTGTTTAAAGGTAAAGCAAGCTGTACATGGCCTGTGACATAGGTTGACACACGGCCATGTGTCATTTTAAGTTGTAGTGCAGATTACACGGGCAAACGCATGAGCTAGGACACGACCATGTAGTCCATTTTTGTATAGGAACACGGTTTCGCACACTGACGTGTGTGGCGAGTTAGTATAGACATAAGGTCTGTCACATGGTTAGTGACACAACCGTGTAACTATTTTTCGAGGGCACACACAGTTTAGTACACGGTTAGGGACATGGGCATGTGGAAGAGGGCACACGGGCGTGTGTTGGAGACACACGATCGTGTTACCCCTACTTTGAGGAAAAAATCTATTTTTAGTTTTATAATTCTAATGCAATTCAGTAATATCCCTAAATGTTTGTATGGTTTGTATTTGACCATGTATGATCTAATTTCGTTAAAATGGATGATTTTTCACTATAATCTCTTTGGTGATTAAACATATATATATATATATATATATATATATATTAATTGATTATAAACGAATAAGCTATGATTTATTGTAATATGATTTAGTAATAATTTAGTACCCTAATTGGCGAAGATTACGGGTTTAGGGTGTTACAATTCGTGGTATCAGAGCTATGATTTAGTCGATTCTCGAACTAATGTAGTATAGGTGGAGTCAAGAATATACATGTCATTTATACCTTATGATAGTGTGATGCTTTTGATCCAATTTAATATTAAAGCTTTGTATAGATACAAGATTTCAACCGAAGCAAATAGGGCTGCAGCAAATGAGGTTGGAAGTAATGCTCAAGCTTCAAATCTTGAGGTAAGTGCTAGTGCATCGTTTCCAAAAACTTATGCAGATGATATGAAAAGTGTGTTCTTTAGCATGATGAACCAATGGTTCAACGAATTTAAACAAGAAAATCTGATGGCTTCACCACCTCCACCTTCTAATGTACCTTCTCTGGCACCTTTGAATTCTTCAAACCCTGTGGTTGTAACTATTGTAAAACCTTCAGTTGATAAAATTTGAAAGTGTGAAGCTAAAGAATTCAAAGGAAAAGTAGAAGACGATCCAACAAAAGTTGAATATTGGCTGATGAATACAAAGAGTTTTTAAGGAATTGATGTATACTCCTGAAGATTGTTTAAGATGTGTTGTTTCACTGTTGAAAGATGAAGCCTATGATTGGTGGGAAACTCAGAGTTCAATGGCATCTGGTGAGCGAGTTACATCGGATTACTTCCAAATAGAGTTCAAAAAGAAATATGTTAGTCTACTATATTTAGATAAGAAGAAGAAAATTTTTCTTGAATTGAAACAAGGCAAGTGATTAGTTGTTGAGTATGAACCTAAATTCGTATAGTTGAGCAAGAATGCTTGTGGCATAGTGTCGAATGAAGAAGAAATGTGTATAAGATTTGAAGATGGTTTGAACGATGAGATAAAAATGTCTGTAACGGCATAAAAGTTACACGAGATGGTGGAACTCTCTGGACGGGCTCAAAAAAATAAGAAACTTGTAATACCAAGAGGCAAGCAGATGCAATACTTTAAGAATTTAGTAAAAGAGGATCTTTCCAATCAACTCATGCTTTTCCTTCAAAGAAAATCAAAGGTGAGGGCAACCGATCAAGTGCTCCTTCAGAAGTTGTTGGTAGAGATGGACCGAGACCAAGTAATTTAAAGTCTATTAATTCACCTGCGGCTAGTGTTGAAAGTGTGAGAAATTTTGAGGGAGTTGTCCCTTCCTGTGGTGATTGTGGCAAGAAGCACTTTGGTGAGTGTAGGTCAAAATTTGGAGCTTACTTTCGTTGTGGGTCTACTGAGTATTTTCTTCGAGATTGCTCACTGAAGCAAAATGATTCAGGTAAACAGATGAGTAAGCATGAAGCAACATCATAGAGAGGCAAAAGGTCGGGTAATGGTAGAAATGCTACTTTTGGATGAGGAAAGACGATTGACAAGAATGAAAGATCCAAAGCGAGAACACCAGCCAGAGCCAACGTAATCAAAGCTTGTGAGGAAGCAAATGCCTCAGATGTTATTGCGAGTACTCTTTCTCTTTTTGATATTAATGTATATGCTTTGATTGATCCTGTGTTAACTTGATGGATTGAACCGTAATTGCCAAGAGGAGGATGAATTGACCTTTTAAAGTTGTTGAAAGAGAAGAGAGAAAAATAAAACAATTTGAGACTATAATTTAGAATGGTTCAGCCCCAAATGCCTACTCCACTACCTTAGCTTTTCACCACTAAGGATTTTCCCAAATCCACTAGATTTGTAGAACGCTTAAGGACAAGGTTTAACCTTACAATCACTTAAGATTTTTACCCAAATCTTAAGTCTCAAATTCTCTCAAAGAAATACAAATTAGAAATTAAGAGACAATCCTAAAAAGATCAAATTGTTTGTAAATTAAGCTCACAATACAATGAAAATACACTAGAGTAAAGAAATGAAAGTAAGGCTCACAAGTGTATGAAAGAAAGATATGAAAATTTAAGCTCTTGGGATGTTTGATTGAACATATTTGCTTGTAATTGTTTTGTTAGTTGTTATAGGTCCTTGGAAGATGGTATATAAGCCCCTAAATAGAATTTTAACCGTTGTGGTTGTTAGTGTCATAAATAGAGCCAGTGAGGATGAAAAATTAGAGCATTTATGTGACTTGTAACATCGAGTATTGATACAATACAAAAGGGTATTGATATTTTTTGCATTTAATGCGAAGTCAGTGACCGTTGGTACCTTTAAAAATCGATACCTCAAACAAATTATTTGTACCTTCTTCAAACGGTATCGATACTGGATCGATACCTCCTAGGGTTTGTGAAACACAGAATGCTCGATGCTTTTCACAAATTATCGATACTTATAATTTGGTATCAATATTTTTTTAGTGTAGTCAAAAGATAGTGCAAGCTTAGTCTTGATTTTACAAGGGGTATCAATATTTTAGAAATTATCGTTATTGAGCCAAAAAGTATCGATACTTTTTTGGCCTATAGCTATTTTGGCTTGTTTGAAAAACTTTTTTAAGTGTTAAAATAATATTGACTTAGTTCAAGTATTTTTGACATGTTTAAAATCATTTTAACTTGAATTTAAAATTGTTTCAAACTTTTCTAAGAGTTTAAGATAGAAGTTTACATTTTACCTCTTAGATTTTAAAATTGATAAATAATTTTTTAATTTTAACTTATATTCAAAAACATTTTAATTTTTTAAATCAAAATATTTTATCAAATAAAGTTTAGTTTAACAATCTTCCCATTTTTGATATAACAAAACTTTATGAAAAATTTGTTTTTGAATAATTGCTCCCCCTTAATAAAAGACATTTTGAATATAAGACCAAAATAAATTTTTTCAATCAAGTTTGCATTCTTTTTTGTTTTCAAATAAATTGGTCACAAAATCTTGCATTTTAGCATTTAAAAATAAAGCAAATAATCAAACATTTTAACTTTCCTTCTCCCCTTTTTTGTTACATAAAAAATAAAATAAAGGTCAATGAGAAAAAAGAGTTATTTCATCATAATATATATAGAAAAAAAGAAAATAAGCAATCAACCAAAATATATTTTGTATCTAAAACATACCAATAAACCATTAAGTTCCATTGAATTGAAAAATGTCAACAAAAACAAACAAGTTCAATAACCTAAATACAAAGACAAAAAAAAGAAAGAAAAAAAATGAGAATGCAAATGTAGTGAGAATGTATGGCCTAAAAGACTACTCTACTCATCATTATGAGGAGATTGATATGGAGGCATGGTAGGGGTGTAAGGAAAACAGGCAAGTAGAGTGGCCAGTTGTGCTTCTAGTTTCGAGAGCCTCGTGTTGACGTTGTCTCAAAGACCCCGGACATCATTGCTCAATGAATGGATGGCATCAAGCAAGGAGGTGTTCACCTCCGATGGAGGTGGAGCATGAGAAGATTAGGTCAAAGGAGGAGCTTGCTCGAGCATTGCAATGTCATCAAATCCATATCAAGATCGTCGTCGTCATGATCCGCCAGAGCATCACCTTTAACCTAAGTTTCGATGGTGGCATCGAGGTGGTAACCTGCATGGTGGAGAGCCCCATAGCTAATAGATTGAGTGGAGGAAACGGTAGTGTCGCCATGAGTACTAATACCTAACCTCTTAAAAATGTATGACAAATACATTCCATGAGGAAGGGTGACATTTGTATTAAGTCCCCTCCTAATGGCTTTCGTAATTTCATTAAAAAGTATGAGCACAAGATCTGGACACCTATTATTTCTAAAACAATCAATCCACCTATAGTCGGTGTTTCTAATCTTAGTGTGTTTATTAATAGGCCTTAGATTCCAAGTGAGAATTAGGTGTAGGACACAGTCATGTAGGTTAAATTCGGATATCAAACTGGAAGGTATAAAATGTGAGCGATCGTAACGCTCATTTTCATCAAAGAGACCTGCAGAAGGTAAGTGAAGATTGTTGCCAAACTCTTCGAGAGTTAAACGAATAGGAGTGCCCATGAGAAAAGAGGAGATGGTAACGACGGTTTCTTTGGACTTATCATGTTTGAGCGTGGCTTTAGAAACGAATGCTCGAACAAGGTTTAGAAAAATAGATGAAGAAATATTAAAAAAAATCTATCCAACCCCAATTTTGTAGGAATGGGAGATAGAAAAAGCTAATGGCATCAACATTACCATATCAATTTTCCTAGCCTCCCAAACACATTTAGAGGTAGAGTGGATGTTAAAACATTGAAGTAAATGGGAAGTTTGAAAAAATTCATTGAAAGAGGACTCAACATCACTAGAGGTGGAGGTACTAGTTCCTAGAACATTTTTTAAGATCCATGATGCTATCTAGTATCTTTGGAGACAAAAAGGCTAAAAAAATTCTTTGAGGAATTTTATCAAACACTTGGTAGTCAAGGGTTCTGGGTAAAAATTTTAAGAAAAACCTCATCTATGCAAGCAAACACTTATCGATGCAAGTATAGTTGATATATTTGCTCTATCGGATATCGATCCCACGAGGATAGCATTCTTGATATTCAATTGTTGAAGCAACTAAAGTTAAAATTAGAGAAAATGATAGTAAGGATGTCAACGCAATTAGATCATATATGCACCACTAAGTTAATCAAAATTGTCAATGCAATGATAAAGATAAATGTCAAAGCAACTGAAAGTAAAATAAGTTTTTGATAATATTTTGAGAATTTAAATGCAGAAAAAGTAAAAGTGAGATCAAGTGTGAAGAATGTAGTGGATCATTGACTTCACTAAGTAGCAACGTTAGATGCGTCGACAAGGTATTTTATAAATGAACTATCGCAGCAATAAGGTTCCAATGAAATCATACCAATAACAACTCACAGTTTAACCAAGACTCAAGTGCCTATATTTACCCCCCTTCCAGTGTTGGCAATGCCTTGCACTCAAGAACAAGTGACTAGAATTCCTCCTAGCCTCAAGCAACTTTCGCTGACTTGCTTGTTAACCTAACTTGTCACCGCACTTTCCAGTGTCGGTAAACTGTAATTACACTTTCGTGGTCAAAATAGTTAAGTCCAAGGGAAAACAGATTATAAGAATTAAATAGGAATGAAAGTAATCTAACATTGAAAGATATTTCCATATACTATCAACTATCAATAAGAATTCATCAGCATTAAGAAAGAGATTAACAAATAAATTGAAACATACTATTCCTAGGCTACTAGGATTATTCCTTAACCGCTCTTCTTATATCACATCAAGCACTCCTCGCCAGAAGCTGTCGTACACTTGCTTGATCAGCTCACCGTACACTAGAACCAAGCTTCAAAGCTTTAGAGAATTTGCAGAATTAATTTCTTCACCTCTTAATACCTCCTTCTTTCTTTTCTCCTCTATTTATAAGCTTTGAGAATTGTAAATCTCCTCTTAGATCCAACTTCTTTCGCAGTTATCAAAGTTTGTTAAATTCTAGCTATGCACTCACGCAAATCTGGTGTGTTCTTCATGAATCTACAGTTTGTTGCAACATCGCTGGGCGCAATCTGTAATCTTAAATTGCGGTGACAATGTTGTCGAAACGTTTATTTTTGGGAAAACAAATAGGTGTCGAAAAATATTTTTAAAAATCGAAATATTTTTAAAACAAATAATCCGTTTTGAAAAATATTTTGGTCCTTGAAATCCATAAAATGGGTTCGAGAGTCTGTTACATATAGGAAGGATTAGCACCTTACACACCCAAAATTGGTACCATGTTAATTACTTTCGGGTCTTTGTTTGTTTAAACTTCAAAATCTCGAGCAAAGTTTAAAATACGAGGAGCAAAACGCCTGTGTGTTTCAAATTTCATTGAGGTCGTGTTCAACACTTTAGGGCACGACATTCTCAGAATTTCGAAATTGAAAAACATTTTGAAGAGGATATTTCGATCGCGTAAATTATATGAAAATCACACCCAACACGTTAGGGCATAGTTTTTCGAAGTCTTCACATGAAAGGATATTACCTCGTTTTCGTTTAAAATTATTTGTATATTTTTTGAGAACTTGAAGTTTCGAATTAAGTTTAACATACAATCCTCGGACACATAACTTATTTCGCATGACTTTCAAAAATTAGATTTAAAGAAAAATGCCCGTATGTTTCGAGTTTCTCGGAGAATTGAAGTTGTGTCCAACACGTTAGGGCATAACGTTCTTGGAATCTTGAAATTAAAGGGCATTTTTAAAGTTTGGAAGAGGATATTCGGTTCATGTAGATTATACGAAAAATCACACCCACACGTTAGGGTGTGATTTCTAAGATTTTCACACGAAAAGGATATTGCCTCAGTTTTAAAGGTTTATTTATATGTAAAAATAATTCTGAAAAACGAACATGTAAATTAGGCATGAACGGGCAGTTAATAGCAAAGATTAAATAACAGGAAACAAAATAATTAAACAGATAAATAAATGTACAAAATTTAAACATAAAATTAATAGAATATAAAATATGAAAGAATAATAATTAAATTCTATGTATGAACATCGAATAAGAAAAAAGAAAAGAAAAAAAAATAAACGAGGTCGAAAACAAAGTTTCAAAAAATTCGAGATGAAAACATAATTTTTGGAAAATTTAGGATTAAAATCAAACTTTTGGAACATTTGAGGTCGAAAATGTAACTTTTGGAAATTTTGGGGTAA
Organism: Kokia cookei; assembly: GCA_039519145.1. Lineage (NCBI taxonomy): Eukaryota > Viridiplantae > Streptophyta > Magnoliopsida > Malvales > Malvaceae > Kokia > Kokia cookei. Next base: position 19,744,338 of record CM076903.1, on the reverse strand, counting down.
AATGGTGATTTTTGGATTTTTAGGGGTAAAATGGTAATTTTGGGGGAGTTTGGGTCAAAAGGTAATTTTGGGAAAGTTGGGAGTCAAAAATGTAATTTTGGAAAACTTCGAGGTTAAAATGTGATTTTCATGAAGTTTAGGGGTCAAAATGTTATTTTAGAAAGTTCGAAGTTAAAATGTGATTTTCGTGAAGTTAGAAGTCAAAATGTAATTGTTATGAAGTTTGGAGGTCAAAATATAATTTTGGAAAGTTAGAGGGTAAAATGTAATTTTTTGAAAAGTTAAAGGGTTAAAATGTAATTTTTGTAAAGTTTAAGGTTAAAAATGTAATTTTAGAAAATTTTAGGGGTTAAAATGTAATTTTGGGAAATTTAAGGGGTTAAAAAATGCAATTTTGGATAAGATTATGGTCAAAATATTATTTTTTGAAAGTTTAGGGACCTTTTGAGCAATAAAATCAAAAAAAGGGACATGTGGCAACTTCTTGGCCTTCAGAAGGTTAAAGGACTAAATTGAAATTAATTTAGAACTATTGGGAAAACTTAAAATAAATTAAAATTTGTAAAAGGACGAAATTATAAATTCCAAAAAATCTGAAGGACCAGAGTGGGAATTTAACCATTTTTTAAAAAAAAATTGATTCCCTTAACAAAGCCAAAACAGCGTCGTTTTGCGGCTTGGGAGCCTAAGCCAAAACAGCACTGTTTTAGGCCCCTATATATAGCATCTTAACCCCTTTTTTTATTTTACTCATTTGCTCAAAAAAATTTTCAAAACTCTCTCAAACTCTCTCTCCCCTCTCTTCATCTCCGATCCAAGGCCGATCTTAGGGTTTTGTCGTCGCCCTTCACCATCCATCGCACCTCCATCGTCGTCCGACCGTCGTCCACGGTGGTGTCAAGGTAAAATAGTCTCCTTTTTTCATATTTCGCTTTAAAAAAACAGATCTGTGCTTGAAGATTTCAAAATCGAGCCAGATCCCCTTTTTTTAAATAAAATATAAAAGGTTTCATTTTTTATGAATTTCTTTTTTGGAAACCCTTGAGTCTAGATTTGATTTTTTAGATCTTCAAAGGAAAAAACGGTTTTTTTTTTTTTAAATCTATTGTTATTGCGTTTTTTTATTATTCTTGCTATATTAAACTAGATTTTGAAAGTCTTAAGAAGATTTCGACGATCCCTTTGTTATTTGATCTGTTTCATATTTTTTAATCTGTTTTTTATGTTTTTTGTAGATCTTTCATGCCCGAAGCTCCTCTCGCGACTATGGACGAGGTTGGAGGGGCAATAGCTGGAGTAACGACGATGGCGGTGACTAGATGTCAGGTACGACCCTTCGTATTTTATTCTTTACTCAGAAACGTTTTGAATTTTGCAAGCAATAATAAATAGAAATTAATGAGTATATTAATGTATAATAAATAAATATTAAATATATTAATATATATACTTAAATAGAAAATGCTTCAAAATAGTAAATACACAATAAATGTATTGTATACCTTCAGAACAAGTATTGTTTTGGAATCTGACTTTATGCTTCCCTATTACCTCTGTCTGTGTATTCTTTATTCAATTTCAAATGTCTTCTATACTAATTTCAAGACTGTTTGTATGTATTTCGAGTGTTGTTCTATCTTTTTCTAAAAAAAAAAGGGTCCCCTCTTACAAAATGAATTCTGTTCTTATAATCGATTTTACCATCATAGTATTTTGTCTTTTTCAACTTAAATTGTTGTCATTTTTTCTTTGTAGGGCAGACTTCAGTAGTGGCAGTGGTGACAGTGCAAGTTGAGGGGTGGTGCTGCTGGTGGCGATGCTGACGTGGCGGAACTGAGTGGCTAGAGATTGAGGCGGCAGCAACAAGTGCTTTAGGCCAGGGTTTCTGATTTTGTGTAATTGGGTTTGGGACATTTAGGGTTTGTAATTGGGTTAGGTTAACTAGGCTTATTATTGGGTTTGTCATTTGGACATTAAAACAATAAATTTTAATTTAAAATTTATCATTTTAATTTTTGGAGTTGGGCCCGGATAAAATTAGGCTACAACAAACATGTTATTCTTCTGCACTGGTGCTTCCAGATGTGTTTGCAACATGAATTCACTCATACAAAGTAGATGTTTCCATGCGGTGACATGTCTTGTCGCAATTCCAAGATAAACTTGTGGCTGCATTTTTTGAACTCCTTCTAGCAACGATTTCTGAGATGGATCCCTACGCTGACAATTTCAGACGCAATATATATGCTGCATATGGTGACATTAGTGCACAGAAAAGATAAAATAACGAGAATTTAAGTCACATAACATTGAGTTAGAAAATGTGAATACTAATTATGAAATGACTATCATGCAAGCTAAATATAATACAAAAGGGATAGTTAATATATAAATTTAGGAAGAAAATAGGTGTCATTTCTAATGCTATCACACCCCCAAATTTGAGTTTTTACTTGTCCTCAAGTAAATAAAATCCCAATCAAAATTGTCACCGCAATTATCATTCTAGCAACTTAAGTTTTCTGGAATCCTGATGAATAAATTGCATTCATATGACAGAATAATGCACCGACAATTTATAGATATGAACAATCAAGACTGCAACTTCACTAATGTTAGCATCATGCTTTGAATCTCAACCTTTCTTAACCAATACAGTATTTGTTTCAACATTTTTCTACTTCTCTCTTCTTCTTTTTTCTTCTTTTCTAGTTTTGTACGCGACTAAGAGATGTCATTGCATTACTCTACCTTATTCCTGGGTAGTAACGATGGGGTGCAACAAACCTCCAGAAGTATGTAATTGCACTGACACACACTCTTGTGGTGACAACCTTTGGCTAGATAATTATTCTAACACATGCGGTGGAGTGTTCTCCCTTGAGTCACAATGCACTCACATTGGAGTGTCTTTTATTAGTACAATGTGTCTACAATTGGTAAGTTAATTCAAGATTCAAAGATTGATACTACCCATTCATTACTCATGCAATCTCAATCATTCATTGAAAAATAGAAGGACTCAATATTCATTCACATTCATCCAATTCACATATCAACATTCCAAACAATTCAAGATTTACGCATGAAAGAAAATTTGTGATCACATTTTTGTTGAAATTATGCATACTTTCTTTAACCTAAAGACACAAATAAATTTTCAAATATGTGGGTGTAATCGTATTTTCATTTCACACAAATCCCCCCAAACTTAATGTTTGTATTGTCCCCAATGCACTGACAATACTATACATATAGAAACAGAAATGTAACTACAATGCAGATAAACTAACATGAAAAATGCAATGACAAATAACAATGCAATGACAATGGATGCATGCAACTAACTATTGAAAAGTAAACTAACTCATTATTCGGCAGTCGCTGAAGTAGCTGCATTGGCTTTCTTCTTCTTCTTCTTCTTCTTCTTCTTTGGGCGCTCGTCTCTACTTTGTGCCTCTTTTTCTTGTATTTCCTCTTTCCCTTTTTGTCCTTGGAATCAACTGGAGCAACGATTGCTCCTTTACAGCCGATTGAGTGGAGGCCTCATCGACAGTCACATCAAATGGATGGACTTCATCAAATGGTGCCACATAAGGCACAATGGCCACGTTAAGATCCTCAACGTTGCTAGTGACTGCCCCAGCCTGGCTTGCTTCAGGTGGAGTCATGTTTTCAATGGATTCCCTCGCACTAGTATTTGCATCGACAAATTCTTCCTCAAAATTTGTCGGGGCATCTTCCTTCTCTTCTTCATTTTCCTTCTTCTTCTCAGGTTCTGCCTTCTCAGCTGTGCCTGTTTCAATGCCTTCCTCAACTTCCAAACCTACAGATATGATCGGTGTACGCATCTCCTCAGTGACAGCCTCCCTTTTCGCCATGTTAGCCACAAGGCTATTCGAAAATTCACCCTCGAATAGGCTGGAGATAGCTCTGAAAAAGTCATCCATGGCGTTGGAATGTCCCTCTTGCTCCTCATTATCAGATATATGAATTATTGTTGGGATAGGATAGGTTGAGGCCTACCTTCAAGAGTAGGTTTCTCGGAGGACGATGGAGCTTCCCTAACAATAAGTAGGAATACAGAAAACTCTGGTATGGGATTTGGACTCAGAATCTTCAATGTAGTGACAATAACGCTGTTCCATTGCCTTGTGTACACATAGAAGATGTTTTGCCTGTAAACTTGATCGCGTATGAAATGTCACAGCAATGTGCAAGCGAACACATGTCGATACAAGTATAGTTGATAGACAATTCTATCGGATATCGATCCCTCAAGGAAATGGGTTCTTGATGTTTAAATGTCGGTGCAACTAATACTAAAATTAGATGAAATGTGAGTAATGATGTCAGAGTAATTTCATCAGATCTGCACAATAAAATAATCAATATTGTCAACGCAATCAGAGTTAAATGTCAGAGGTTAAATGTCAATGTACTGAAAGTAAATCAAACGTGTTGAGTGTTGAGTGCTAAATATTTAAATACACTAAATGTAAAAGTGACCAAGTGCAAAGATCTGGAGTGGATCACTGATTTTGCTAAGTCACAACGTAGGATGAGTCGATAAGGTTTTGAATAGATGAACTGTCGCAGCAATGGAGCTTCAATGGATTCTTACCAATAACAGTCTTCCATTTACTCGAGACTCAAGTACCCATAATTACTCCACCTCTCGGTGTGAACAACGTTATGTACCCAAGAACAAGTGATTAGAATCTCTTCTAATCCCGAGCAACTCTCACCTAACTTACTTGTTTACCTAACTTGTCACCACATCTCTCAATTTCAGTAGATCACAAAGCCACTCTCGTATTTGATACAGTTAGATCCAAGAATAAACAAAATAAAAGCATTAAATAAGAATCAAAGGGATCAAATAATGAAAGATACTCTCGTATTCATTCAATATTAATAATAGTTCATCATCCATAAGAAAGGAGTTAACGAATACATCAGAATATACTATCTCTAGGCTATTTGGATTACCCCTAACTGCTTCTTTTGCTCAGCATCAAGCACTCCTCGTCAGGAGTTGCTGCTCGTCGACTCAGTTATCTCTCCGTTCTCCAGTAATAAATTCAAAAGAACACAAAGTAATTTGCAAATTTAATTCAACTCTTGATGATTTCTTCATTCTTCATTCTTCTATTTATAGTCTTCAAAAGTTGCAGATTTCAACCTCCCATTCTCATATCCAAATCTAGATTTTGCAACTGTCAAAGTTAGTTAGAGTATAGCTGTCACGCAGTTTTAACGTTTTCTTCAGAGATCTGTAGGTTGTTACTGCATTGTTGGGCGTAATCTGAAGTCGTAATTGCGACAACATCTATGATATCCCTGCGCTGGTGCTTCCATATGTGAATTCAGCTTGAGTTTACCAATTTAGTGTTCATGTTTAGTGCAGTGACATCTATGGTCGCAACTCCAAGCTAATCTTGTGGTTGCATTCTTCTTCCAACATTGAGCTCCTGTGCTGAGTTCCTGTACAGACAAATGTAAGGTGCAATATATCGATTTCTTGCATCGACATTAGTACAAAAAGATATAAAAATAACAAGAATTTAAACTAACTAGCAATAAGTTGGAAGATATAAAAACTAAGTATGAAATGCTCATGATGCATGTTAAATGAGATACAAAAGAGACAATTAAAACACTAATTTAGGGAGAAAATATATGTCATTTGTAATACCATCACACCCCAAAGCTTGACTCAAGTAAACAAAAATTAACAAAGTCACAATTAAAAATGTCACCGCAATCATTCTTCATACAACTTGAATTCTTTGAAGTCCTAATGTACAAATTGTATTCATATAATAGAATAATACGCCAACAATTTATAGGCATGAATAATTAAAACTACAACTTCATAAATGTTAATGACATGCATTGAATCCTAATCTTTCTTGAAGCAATACAATATTTATCAAAAATTTCTTTCTTTTTTTTTTCTTCCTTTTTCTCATTTTGTTTCTTTTTCAAATGACTGAGAGATGTCATTGCATTACTCTACCTTTGTTCCTAGGCAATAACGATGAAGTGCAACAAACCCCGAGGAGGTATTTAATTGTGCCGACACACATTCATGTTGTGATAGCCTTTGGCTAGATGATTTTTCTAAACCTGCAGCGGAGTGTTCCCTTGGAAAGTCATAATGCACTCACATTGGAGTGTCTTTTATTAATACAATGTCGCTGTAATTGGTTAGTTAGTTTAAGATTCAAACATCAACACTATCCATTCATTACTAAAGCAATTTCAATCATTCATTCAAAAATAGCAGACTCATCATTCATTCATATTCATCCAATTTTCATATAGCATCCAAATAATTTTAAGAATTACGCATCAGAATAAAATTGTGGGCACATTTTTGTAGAAAATTTGTCAATTCTCATTAGCCAAAGAAATAAGTATAATTCAAATATGTGGGTGTAATTGCATTTCCATTTCACATTATCTCCCCTAAACTTAATGTTTGCATTGTCCCCAATGCACTGACAATATTTATACAGAAATAATGGAAATACAACTACAATGCAACTAAGTTAACATAAGGGATGTAGTGACAAAATAAAATGCAATGACAATAAAAATGCATGAAAACTATCTAAAAAGAAATGTACCAACTTATTCGTCAGCAGTCGATGTAGAGGTTGTCTTTGTTTTCTTCTTCTTCATCCTCTTTGGGCGCTCACCCTCATCCTGGTGCTTCTTCTTCTTTTTATACCTGTGCCTTTTTCTCTTCTTATCCGTCATACCAACCGGCTGGGCGAATTGCTCCTCCTCGATAGGTTGGGTGGTGGCCTCATCGGTTGTCACGTTTGATGGGTGGATTCCGACGAGTAGTGCTACATAAGGCGCGATAGCAAGAGGATTCAGTTCCCCGATTTTTCTCATCACAACCTCAGCCTAGCACAAATAAGGTCGAGCCTCTTCATAGCTGGATGCCCCCACACTCTCTAGTGTGCCGACAACATCCTCAACGATCGTTGTCGAGGCATCATTTTCCTTCTCTTCCTGCACCTCGACAGGGTCCTTCTCTTTATTCTCTTTTTCTTATTTTTCCTTCAGCTGGTCATCTCCTTGGTTCGCACTTTCATTTACATGCTGCTCTGGTTCGTTTAGGCCAATGTCAGTGTATTCTACTGCGTCGACATCTTCATCCATAACAGCCTCACGTTTAGCCATATTCACACCAAGACTATTAGAGAACTCATCCTCGAATAAATCAACAATGGTACGATAGTAGTCCTCATCAGACTTAGAGTGCCCTTCCTTGTCATCATCTGAGATGTCAATCCGAGTTGCTGCAGGGGCAGGCCTATTATCAGGGGTAGGTTGATTTGATGGCGAGTACTACATTTGGCGGAATATGGATGGAAAGTTTGGTAAGTCTAGCAATGGAGTGGGGCTGATCTAGCAGAGTGCGACGACAATAGCCTTGTTTTAGGCTTTCGTGTAAGCATAAAATTTATGCAGTTTATAATCCATGTCATCGATGACACCGTTAGTGTAGATCGAGCGCATGTCAATTCAGTCAAGGTGACTTTCATTAGAGACAACTTTTTTGCCACTTGTGAATTTGTGGGCACATCGGATTGTTCTACCTTCTTTTTCCCTTTGTTTCTATCCTTCTTCTTCGAGGCTCCTTTGGCCATCGGTGTCTGCTGGCCATGAGACATTCGTTCAACGGAGATGTCGTTGATTAAACCATTTTTCTCTAATATCTCCTCACCATCCATGGGCACATGCCCTTCTGTTTATAAAATAACATGATTAGAGAGGGGAATGGGAGTATACCAGTTTGCTTGCCAGTGGCTTTTACAATTTGATTATGGATAATCTCTCTGATGTCGATGTGTCAAAACATTTCGGAAACACAAATCCGACGAGTCTTGTCGTAATTTACTTATTTTAATATTTATGGTGATATATACATTGTATTAAAAGTTTGTAATTAAATTTTAATGAATAGATAGTTAATAGAGTAGAAAGGATCAAATTGTAATAGGTGCAAAAGTATAAATTATTAATTAGAAGGACCAAATGAGTAAATTAACCAAAGGATTGTTAGTGGCTGGATTAGCATTATTTATATTAAGTGTAAATAGGTTTAATTAAGACTAAAAGTGATTAAGAAAGTTTAATTATGAAAGTTACATAAAATTACAAATTTACCATTACTATATATATGAAACTAAAGAATGAAAAATAAATTCTTAATATTTCACACTTTAATCTTCAACATTCAGCCAAGAGGAAGAAAATTAGGGTTTTTCATCCTAAGCTTCAAGTTTTTATTTGAGTAAACAAATGTTAACCATTTTTGGTAACTTTTATATTTTTGAGTTCGTATTAGCTTAATCTAGCTTATGTAAGGACTAATTTTATGAATCTGTCAAATGTTGTGAAACTTGCCATTGTTGAAAATACTTGTTCTTAAAAGCTTTTGTTATATTTGAATGTTTAATGCTTGGATTAGATCTTTCTGTAAAGAGATTCTTGATGAAATTAGGGTTTAGGGACTAAAATGTGAAAATGTTGAATTTACATGTATTGTTGTGAAAATAAATGTGTGAAGAGGTGAGATAAACACCCTAGGGAATTCGGCTAAGGTTGTTTGTGTGAGAAAATGGTTATTTTTCATGTTTGTGTTAAAAGGACTAGATTGAATAAAAGGAAAATATTAAAGGTAAAATCATAATTTTCCTAAACAGGATCGAATTATATTATATGATCTGATTGAGTGTTTTAATACAATAAATTGAATGATTTGTGGATGTAAACTACGATCGTGCTACAGATCGCGAAAAAAGGAAATTGGTAGATTAGTCCCTTAAGTCTTTTTAAAACTGCAATTCAGATCGGTAAGTTCTTAATGTAAATTTTACTTAAAAATTCTTACGTGTATCTTGTCAATGTTCAGCAAATCAGAAGCACTTGACATTGAAGGGACCGAAGGAATGAAACGAAAGAGATATTAGGCTTTATGTTGTTCAAATAGTACCGACACGATGGTTGGGTACCAGCAGAATCAGCTTGTTTCCGATGTGGAGGTACTAATCACTTTATGCGAAATTGTTCGATTAATTCTAAAGCAAGGGAAGATCGGAGTGTTAATCATCCAGTTACACCACAGAAAGGCAGACACTCGGGGCAGAATAGCAATGCAAGTGGAAATCGAAATGAAAGTAGAGATAATGTAAGCAGGTCGAAAGCTCGAGCACCTGCACGGACTGATGCCATTCGAGATAGAGAAGAGGCTACTGCTCCCGATGTTATGACTGGTATATTCTATCTTTTTAATGGTATTGTGTGTGCTTTGATTGACCAAAGATTGAGTCATTCATATATTTGCACTGCCTTAGCTACTGATAAGAAATTGTTTGTTGAGTCGACTGAATTCAATGTGCAAGTCACAAACCCATTGGGTCATGGTGTCATTGTTAACTTCGTATGTCGTAAATGCCTACTGAAAGTTCAGGGCTGTGAATTTTCTGCTGATCTAATGTTATTGCCATTCACCGAATTTGATGTGATCTTGGGTATGGATTGGTTATCTGAGCACGATGCAGTAGCAAATTGCAAGCAAAGATAAATTAGTTTGAAATGCCCGATAGGTGAAGTGATTATAGTTGAGTTCGACTGATTGAAAGTGAAACCAGGGTGATTTTAGCTATTTTAGCATAAAAGATGGTTTGTAAAGGCTGTAAAGCATTGCTAGCATACATACTTGACACATGAGGTTTTGGAATAGAGTTGAAACAAGTACCAGTTGTTAATGAGTATACAGATGTGTTTCTGGAAGAATTATCGGGTTTGCCACCAACCAGAGAGGTAAAGTTTGGTATTGAATTGTTACCTGGTACTGCTCCGATCTCAATTCCACCGTATAGAATGGCACCAACTGAATTGAAAGAGTTGAAAGCTCAGCTGCAAGAATTGTTAGACAGAGGGTTCATACGACCTAGCGTATCACCTTGGGGTGCGCCCGTGTTATTCGTGAAAAAGAAAGATGGATGGATGCGGATGTGTATAGATTACAGGTAGCTAATAAGGTGACAATCAAGAATAAGTACCCGTTGCCTCGGATTGATGAATTATTTGATCAGTTAAAAGGTGCAACCGTATTCTCCAAGATAGACCTCCGGTCAAGTTACTATCAGATGCGAGTGAAGGATTGCGATATAATGAAAACAACATTCAAGACTCGTTATGAGCATTATGAGTTTCTGGTTATGCCATTTGGGTTTACTAACGCCCCCGCAACATTTATGGACTTGATCAACTTCAAGACAGAATCTGAGCAGTTTGAGAGAAGTGTTACGGATTTTGAGAGAAAAACAATTGTATGCAAAGTTTAGCAAGTGTGAGTTCTAGTTGCGGGAAGTGGGATTTCTGGGTCAAGTCACACTATCGCGGAGTTTGTTGGTAGTTCTTCCATCACTTGGTCTTATAACATGTACTAGGATGTTTTTATCTTTTGTTTTGTAACAAGGATAGCAAAATCTTATAATGTTGAATGTAGAAATGCATGTAGTGTAAGTTGGAGTACAGACTTAAAATGTTATGTAATGACTAGGAGACTATATATTTTGTGTGTTTGCCTTAATTCATATTTAGAATGCTGTATGTTGTGTTGATAAACTTGTGTTTTGGCATAATTCTTGAGATTCTGCATACTTGTTTCGGTAGAACCCATTCATGCATCGATAGAAGTACAGGATAGGAGAGAGGTTGTTCACTGACTTGGGTTGTATCAGTAATGGGATTGCAAGTATCAGTAGTTATGTGTTTTGATGCAAGTATCAGGTACTTGTATCGGTAGAAGTTACAGGGTGAGGATTTTAGCTCTTTGGAGTTTTTAGTATCGGTAGAAGCATGATTTGTGTTGGTAAAAGTTATACTTGTATCGATAGAACTAGCACAAGTACCTATAGAAATTTGCATAGTTTCTGAGTCGTTTACTGACTTGACTACTACCGATACTTGACCATCAGGTACCGATAGAAGTCTTCAAAATTAATGGAAATGTCATTTTTGCCCTTGCTAAACTGTGTGTATGATTAAATGATGATATATATAATGTATGAAGTGCGCTTCTTTAATATAAAGCTGAATAACATGATATTAGAAGATAAACAGTGATAGATGAACAATAGGACACCGGAACCTTAACTAGTGATGGTTTTCGAGTTTTTGGGTGTTACACGCGCACTGTAGTTGCAGAGGATGAGTGTTCTTCAATAGATTTGGTCATATTTTTGTGTGTGAAGAAGGTTTTAAGGTGTAAATGTGCGAGCTTGGAAAAAAAGTGTGAATAAAAATGGTTGCTTTGTGGTTGTTACAGTTGGCATAGAAGAGGGGGCTTTATAGCGAGTGAAAGAGAAAGATTGAAAGTCGTGACTTTTCTATGATTAAGCGAAAGGACATAAAGATAGTGGAAATAAATGCGTCCAATGAGAATTGCGCCCGCTCAAACAGATACAACAGATAGGTGACTTTTTATGAAATGATGGGATCTGAATCCTTGATATGCCCTGATTTTTTTTATGAGTCATCAATGGTAATACAATCATACAAATTGCGTTTACAATAGAGTCCTAGTGCGTCAAAAATGGTACCTACTTATTCTAAAAAACAAACAAGAAGTAAAGCAAACTTGAATAAAAAAAATAAAAAAAAATTACGGAATAAAATTTCAATCAAAATTAAAAACTTTGACCAATTTAATGGTTTCTTCCTACTTTTGATCAATCTTCCCAAAATAATGTTTCAATTGTTGTCCATTCACTTTAAACTGGTGTCCATCATGTAAATCTCTAATTGTGACTACACCATGAGGAAATGCTTCAACAACTTCAAAAGGTCCAGACCAACGTGAACGCAATTTACCTAGGTCTAATTTTAACCTAGAATTGAATAATAAAACTTGTTAACCCACGATAAATTATTGCTGCAAAATAATTCTATCATGCCATCATTTGGTCTTTTCCTTGTAAATTGTAGCATTTTCATAGGCATTTCGCCTAATTTCCTCTAGTTCAGTGATATCCAACAGCCTTTTCTTTACTGCAGCTTCATAATCCATATTCACTTGCTTAATTGCCCACATTGCCTTGTGCTCCAATTCAATTGCCAAGTGGCATGCTTTCCCAAAAACTAACTGAAACAGTGACATCCATAATAGAGTTTTATATGCCGTCTGCAATGCCCATAAAGCGTCATCAAGTCTAGAAGGCCAATCTTTCCTCGAAGGGTTCACAACCTTCTCAATAATGTTCTTAATTTGTCGATTGGACACTTCAGCCTGTCCATTGGCTTGCGGATGATAAGTAGTAGACATTCTATGATTAACTTCATATCTCTTCAATGCGGCTGCCACTTGGTTACAATGAAAGTGTGTACCCTGATCATTGATCAATGCCCTTAGTGTGCCAAAGCGGGTGAGTATATGCTTATGAAAAAATTTAAGCAATGTCTTTGCATCATCCTTTGGAACTACAACAGCTTCAACCTACTTCGAGACATAGTCAACAGTTACTAACATATAAAGATTTCCAAATGAATGGAAATGATCCCATAAAATCCATACCCTAAACATCAAATAGTTCAACCTCTATAATCAACTACTACAACATTTCATTGCGTCGGGATATAGTACCAGTTCGCTGACACCTATCGCATTGATTCACAAAATTGTGGGCATCCTTGAATAGTGAAGGCCAGTAGAATCCAAATTGAAGAACCTTAGCAGCAATTCTCATGCCACCGAAATGACCTCAATAAGGAGTATCATGACAATGCTTCACGATTGAAAGCATCTCCTCTTCCAGAACACAATGTCGAATGTTATTGTCATTACATACCTTGAATAAATATGGCTCGTTCCAATGGTACTTCACTACTTCACGAAGAAATATTTCCTTTTTGTGGCCTGTAACACCCAATGGGAGTTTTCCATACACTAGATAATTAATCAAATCTGTATACCAAGGGGTTGCATCTATAGCAAATAACTTCTCATTTGGGAATGCGTCGACAATTTGAAGTATGTTACCATCTTCGCTGCCAACTTCCAATCGAGACAGATGGTCTGCAACTTGATTCTCTAAACCTTTGTGATCTTTTATCTTGATATCAAATTCTTGTAACAGTAAGATCCAGTGTATCAGTCTTGGTTTTGCATCCTTCTTCGCAAAAAGATATCTCAACGTCAAGTGATCAGTAAATACGGTAACCTTTGCACCGATAAGATATGGATGGCTTTTGTCGAAAGCAAAGACTACAGCCAACAATTCTTTCTCTGTAGTGGTATAATTGATTTGAGCCTCTATAAGAGTTTTGCTGGCATAATAGATGGCGTGAAATATTTTTCCTTTGCGTTATCCTAGAATAGCACCCACAGCAAAGTCACTTGCATCACACATAACTTCAAAAGGTTGAGAACAATCTGGTGCAACGACAATGCGTGCATTTACTAGCTGCTTCTTTATTTGAATGATTGCATCCAAACATGCATCATCAAAAAGAAGTTTTCGATTCTGTTCCAGCAATGGGCATAAAGGCTTTGAAATTTTTGAAAAATCTCTAATAAATCTTCGATAAAACCCCGCATGCCCAAGAAAACTATGAATGTCTTTCACATTTGTTGGTGGAGGTAATTTCTCAATGATTTCCACTTTAGCTTTGTCTACTTCAATGCCTTAACTAGAGATGCGATGGCCTAACACAAAGCCTTTAGTTGCCACGAAATAGCATTTTTCCCAATTTAGAACAAGGTGTGTGTCTTCTCACCACTTCAATACTTTATCTAATTATCAACACAATGATCAAAATCATTCCCATAGACTAAGAAATCATCCATAAAAACCTCTAAAGAATCTTCAATCATATTCAAGAATATTGCCATCATGCACCTCTAAAATGTGGCTAGTTCTTTGCAAAGATCGAAAGGCATACGACTAAAAGCAAAAGTACCAAAGGGGAAGGTGAAAGTTGTTTTCGCCTGATCCTTCGGTGCAATGGCAATTTTATTGTACCCAGAATAGCCGTCTAAAAAGCAATAGTAGGCTCTTCCAGCAAGTCTATCCAACATTTGGTCAATGAAAGAAAGAGGTAAGTACTCCTTCCTTGTGGACGCATTAAGTTTGAGATAATCAATACAAACTCGCTATCTCGTAGGAAAGCATGTAGGAATTAACTCATCTTTGTCGTTGCTGACCACTGTGATGCCACTCTTTTTAGGTACGCATTGCACTAGACTTACCCAATTACTATCAGAAATAGGGTAAATAATTCCATCATCGAGCCATTTTATAATCTCCTTCTTAACAACTTCCTTATTTTTCTCGTTTAATCTTATTTGTTGCTTAATCGATTGCTTGACTTCATCTTCCAACTTGATCTTGTGCAAGCAAAAAGATGGACTAATGCCTTGAATATCGGTAATACTCCAAGAAATAGCTCATTTATGTTGCTTAAGAATATGGATCAATTTCTCTTCTTGAGTCACATCTAGTGTTACGAAGACAATAACTGGGAGAGTATTGTTATCACCAAGATAGACATATTTAAGATGAGCAAGTAATGGTTTCAAATCCAAAATAAGAGCTTTTTCAATAGATGGCTTGAAAATTGGAGTCGTTCTATTGGCTAAGTTTAAGGATTCAATCTGCCATCCATGTCTGAGTTCAATGTTATTAGCTTCAACCATGCTGTCACAATCATCTAAGAATTGCTAATCAATTGTCACTGAAAACTACTCAGAAAGTAATATGTTTTGGTCATTGAATCCTTCCTCAATTAGATCCTCTCACATATTGACAATATGACATTCTTCTCTATCCTTGCATTGAATAAATTCGAAAACACTAAAGGTAACGTGCTCATCATTAAGTCACATAGTCATCTCACCTTTGTAAACATCAATAAGAGTTCGTTCGGTAACTCAAAATGGTCATCCTTAGATTATAGGAATCTCCTTGTCTGTCTTGCAGTCAAGTATAATAAAATTAGTCAAAAAAATGAATTTATCCACACGAACTATGATATCTTTTATTTGCCCTTCAGGTTGATCCAAGGATTGATCTACTAGTTGCAATGTCACTCCAGTAGGTTTCATGTGATCAATTCCCAATTTTGTGAAAGTCGATAGTGGCATTAGGTTGATGTTAGCTCCCAAGTCGCATAAAGCCTTGCCCAAACAATGGTTACCAATTGAACATGAGATAGTAGAGCTCCCAGGATATTTCATTTTAGGAGGCAACTTATTTTTCAAAACAGAACTACAACCTTCTGTGAGTGCAATAGTATCAATATCACTAACCTTCTTCTTCTTGGACAAGAGTTCTTTCATGAATTTCTAATAATTAGGAATTTACACAAGAGCGTCCTAAAGGTATATTGACATGAAGCTGCTTCTGTGTGTTCAGGAACTGCTAATATTGCTTATCATGCTCATTCTCTCTGAATCTTTATAAAAAAGGCAAAGGTGGAGATACATCAGATTGTGCCGACACCTTTGATTACGTTGACAGTTTTGAAGGTCGGACATTAGGCATATGAGTGACAATTTGTGGAACTTCTTTGTCTGGTACATCGATAAGCTTTTCAAATTAAACCTTTTCACAAGGGATCACTTCACTAGTGTCTTGAGGTATTACAGTAGAGTTTGTAGTCGGCTCTCCAGTTTGTTTACCACTCCTAAGAGTGATAGCCTTGTAGTGTTCCTTCCTCTTCGAATTCAGATTTTTCGCGTCACTAGGTAGTGTGTCGGGTGGTCTAGTACTCAGATTCGAAGCAAGTTGTCCTAATTGTGCCTCCAACACCCGAATAGAAGATGAATTCCCTTGTACAATGGCTTCCATGCGAGTAATGTGCTCCCATATTAAAGCTTCAAGAGCTGCTAACAGATCAGATGGGGAAGCTTGCGTGTACTATTGTTGTCAATGTCCTTGAACATGCTGATTCTTCATTGAAGAGTGTCGTGGCTTCATCTTATTCTGGTGTGGATGCATCTGGCCTTGTCGTGGATGTATCTGAGTGTGCTGATTGTAGTTCTGCTGTTGTTGATTGTAATTCCCTTGTCTTAGGTTATAATTGCCTTAATTAGATGTATTACAATATCAGAATGTTGCAACATTTTATCCAGCATTATGAGTTCCCAAGATTGCTGATTGCGTGCAGAATTATTGTAAGAGTCGCCATAAGAATTGCTACGAATATTATTGACATAAAAGGCATTCTCTGCATATTGTGGACAGTCTTTATAGCTATAATTGTCACCACAAATCTCACAACAAAAGGTAGGAACATCAACTTGTTGAACGACTTGTATAGGTGCAACGTCCCTAGTCCTTTTCATATTTTACTTGAGCACTAAGTGCAGATATTGCGTCCAATTCAATAATTTTCGGAGTAGCTTTTGCTTGTGCAGCTCTAGAGATAAGGATATTGAGAATCATTCTGAGCAATTTTCTCAAGATGTTCTCGTGCATCTTCATGTGGCAGTCCAACGTATTGCCCATTAGAATTCAACATTTGAAACATTATTGGTTTGAATTCAAAATTTCAAGCTTGGATTGCTGGCCTAACAACTCTTGGTTGTAAATCATCCAAGACAAGTACTACAAAATCTCGTATAGTCTTATTTTATATTTGATTGTCTTGCGGCAACGGTGGGTCTTCAACATTTTGTGGCGGTATCGGGGGTATGGTTGCATTGTTTCTTGGTAAAGTCATATTCTTTTGTTCTTGAAGTCTCCTCTGAACGGTTCTTTCAATTTCTAAATCAAAATCAACAATAAACTCTAAATTGCTTCGAGTCATAAAACACCAAAAATAAAACTATGTAAATAGTGACAAAAAGAAAACAAGTTAGTAACAGCTAAATATTAAATAAAAAAAAACAAAGTGCAAAAACAAAAATAAACATCAAACAAATTTCATCCCCAACAATGGCGCCAAAACTTGATCAACTGTTTAACATCACAGCAATAATGTACAAGCGTACACCGTCGATACAAGTATAGTAGATAGATATGAGTCTGTCAAATATCGATCCCACGAGGATGGTTATCTTTTGTCTATCATGTCATTGCAATAAACAAATAAAAACGAGATAAATTGTAAGAATAGTTGTCGGAGAAATGACTTGAAAATAAAGATGAGATATGATAATGATAAAATGGGATTCTCAACGGGAATATTCAACAGAATACTAAGTGCTCACAAGATATGAAAGAATAGGTGATTGTTGCTGCAATAAAGTGTAATGAATATCTTACCAAGCTTAACTTTTATATTTGAACTAAGACTTAAACATGTACTTTAACCATATTTTTTTATGATGGCAATGGAACACAATTAAGAACAAGTGGATTAAATTCCTCTAATCCTCACGTAACTTTCATTGTCATGCTTGTTAGCTTGAACTATCACTGCACCTTCCAGTGACAGTAATTGCAATGACACTTCCATGCTAAAAACATTCAAACCGAAAGATTAAACAGTAGAAGGAAGTTTAATAAAATAACATTTAACCTAACATTCATGTGTACTTCCATACAAACATGAAATAAAAAAGTAACAACCATCGTTTAGACAAGAAATATAAAAGAAACAAATGGAGAATACTATTCCTAGACAACTCGACTTACTCTCTCTATTCCCTCTTACGTTGCACTTAGGGCCCCTCGTCAAGAGCTTATCTACATCCCTTTCACGTTGGTTCACCCGTGGGAGGCTTACACCGTCATAGTCGAAAGCTTCAAAGGTAAGTTGAAGAAGAATATGGCACCCCCAAAAAGACCTCTCTCCCCTTTTTTTCTCTTTCCTTGTGCGTATTTATATTCCTCCAAATTGTGTAGGTGTCCTTTCATCAGAATCAAGCTATCGCTTGTTATACAAGTTGGTTATACCAAACTGGACAACTCACACATTTCTATTCTTATATGGACAGTTGTTGGATACAGCGGCAATCTTAAACGCAATCTGAAAATACTCATGCAGTGACATTAATACCAAAACATGCAAAATTAAAGGTAAGTATACTAAGGTCCATTGAGTCATAAAATGCAATTAACTAAACTAAAAAATGCTAAAATATGTCTTACAGATAACTAAATGGAAACAACTTAACTAATAAGTAAGGAGAAAACATATGTTCTTTTTAGTACTATCAATCTTCCCAAGGGCTTTGACACCATTGATGATATTGGTGAAGCGATCGGACATCTCCTTGATTCCTTCCTCCAATTTTGCCTTCAATAATTCATAATCAAGGGTGTAAAGACTTATCTTTGATTCATTGACTCTACTTGTACCATTATGGGTGACCTCAAGCATGTCTCATATTTCTTTAGCATTGTTACACAAGGAGATTCTATTGTACTTATTTGAACTAATAGCACAAAATAGAGTGTGCATAGCCTTTACATTTAACTGCACCAACTTGATATCGTGATCATCCCATTCATTCTCTTCTTTTGGAATAATGACACCTTTGACCCTCTCCATTGGAATGGATGGACCATCTGTGATTATTCTTCAAACTTCATAGTCATTGTCTTGGACGAATAACTTCATTCTTGTGCTCCAATAAGAGTAGTTAGTGTCGTTAAATAGACCAGGACTCACGGTAAAGTGTCCTCCCACCATGATGGAATTTTTCTCCAATGCCATGAAACACATCTCTTGACTTGTAATCTTCATCTTATATAACGTTGGGATCTTTTTTCTTCGTTGTAAGATCGTCTCTAAAGATCTAGCTCTGATACCAATTGTTAACTTGATGGATTAAATTAAAATTACCAAGAGGGGGCGAATTGGCCTTTTAAAGTTATTGGAAGAGAAAAATAAAATAATTTGACACAATAATTTAGAGTGGTTCAGCCCCAAATGCCTACTTTACTACCTTAGCTTTCACAACTAAGGATTTTCCCAAATTCACTAGATTTGTAGAACCTTTGAGTACAAGGTTTAACCTTACAATCACTTAAGATTTCTACTACAATCACATAAGATTTCTACCTAAATCTTAAGTCTCAAATTCTCTCGAAGAAATACAAATTAGCAAACAAGAGACAATCCTAACAAGATCAAATTGTTTGCAAATAAAGCTCATAATACAATGAAAATACACTTGAGTAAAGAAATGAAAGTAAGGCTCGCAAGTGCATGAAAGAAAGATCTGAAAATTTAAGCTCTTGGGATGTTTCATTGAAGATATTTGCTTATAATTGCTTTGTTAGTTATTGTAGATCCTTGGAAGATGGTATTTAAGCCCCCAAATTAATTTCCTACCATTATTGTTGTTGGTGTCATAAATACCAGCCCTTGAGGATGAAAAACTAGAGCATTTATGTGACTTGCAACTTTGAGTATCGATACCCATTCAAAAGGGTATCGATATTTACATTTAATGCAAAGTTAATGATCGTTGGTACCTTTAAAAATCGATAACTCAAACAAATTATCGGTACCTTCTTCAAACGGTATCGATATTGGATCGATACCTCTTAGGCCTTGTGAAAAAAAGAATGCTCTTTTGGTATCATTTTTTAGCAAGGGTATCAATGCTTTTCAGAAATTATCGATACCTATAATTTGGTATCCATATTTTTTTAGTGTTGTCAAAACATAATTCAAGTTTGGTCTCGATTTTACAAAGGGTATCGATATTTTAGAAATTATCGGTACTGAGCCAAAAAGTACAGATATTTTTCGGCCTAAAGCTATTTTAACTTGTTAGAAAAAACTTTTTTAAGTGTTAAAATGATTTTGACTTAGTTCAAGTATTTTTGATAAGTTTAAAATAATTTTAGCTTGAATTTAAAATTGTTTCAAACCTTTCTAAGATTTTAAGATAGCAGTTTAAATTTTACCTCTTAGATTTTAAAATTTATAAATAATTTTGTTAATTTTAACTTATATTCAAAAACATTTTAATTTATTACATCAAAATATTTATCAAATAAAGTTTAGTTTAACAACCTGGATCAACTTCCTCTTACATATATATTGCATTAGTTGATAAAAAGAAATTGCCTGTTATGTGCACTGATTATACTATTAAAGTAACAAATCTTTTAGGTCAGTATGTATTAGTTAACAAGATTTGTAAATCCTTTCCATTGAGAGTAAAGGGTTATAACTTCCCTGCCAGCCTGATGTTGTTACCTTTCAATGATTTTGATCTTATTTAGGGGATGGACCGGTTATATGAGCATGATGCAATAGTGAGTTGTCGAAGGAAGCAAGTTAGTTTAAAATGTCTAAGTGGTGATTATGTTTGTGTTAGAGCTGATGAGATTGATTTCTCAACTAGTGTAATCTCAATTTTAACAACTCATAAGATGGTAAGAAAGGGATGTAAAGCTTACTTAGCCTATGTGTTGGAAGCAAAGGTGAAACACTCAAAACTTGATCAAGTACCGGTAGTTAAGTTGTATGCAGATGTCTTTCCTAAAGAACTACCTAGGTTTACACCACCTCGGGAGGCAGAATTTGGGATTGAACTTGTACTTAGAACAACTCCAATTTCGATAGCTCCTTATAGGATGGCCCTTGTTAAATTAAAAAAGTTAAAAGCCCAATTGCAAGAGTTATTAGAATGATGTTTTATACGGCCAAGTGTGTCACCTTAGGATGCTTCGATTTTTTTTTGTAAAGAAGAAAGACAGATCAATAAGACTGTAAATTGATTATCGAAAGCTCAATCTAGTTACCATAAAAAACAAATAGTCGTTACCTTGTATTGACAATTTGTTTGATCAACTAAAAGGAGCTATTGCATTTCCAAATATTGAATTAAGATCTAGGTATTATCAACTACGGGTTAAAGATCAGGATGTATCGAAGACTACTTTCAGAACCGAATATGGTCATTATGAGTTCTTAGTAATGTCATTCGGGTTGACTAATGCTCTTGCAGCATTTATGGATTTCATGAATCGGGTATTTCGACCCTATTTGGATCAATTTGTAGTAGTGTTTATTGATGACATCTCAATATACTCATTGAATGAGGCGGAGCATGTTGAACACTTAAAACTGTGCTACAAACCCTTCAAGATAAACAACATTATGCTAAGTTCAGTAAGTGTAAATTTTGGTTATAAGAAGCTAGTTTTCTGAGGCATGTTATTACGGGCTGATGGAATTTGTGTGGACTTGAATAAGGTATCTGCGATTGTGGATTGGAAGATTCCGTGGAGTGTGTCAGAAATTCATAGCTTTCTGGGATTAGCAGGATATTACAAACGTTTTGTTAAAAATTTCTCTATTATAGCATCGTAAATGACAAAGTTGTTACAAAAAGATGCTCTTTTTGCATGGACTGATAAGTGCTAGAAAAGTTTTGAGCAATTGAAGGACATGTTAACTGAAGCACCAGTGTTAATGCAACTTGAAGCTGGGAAGGATTTTATTGTGTACAACGACACATCTCTTTGTGGTTTGGGGTGTGTTTTAATGCAAAGTGGAAAGGTAATTGCCTACGCTTCAAGACAATTGAAACCTCATGAAAAGAAATATCCAATCCATGATTTAGAATTGGCTGCCATAGTTTTTGTCTAAAAATTTGACTACGTTATTTGTATTGCAAAAAATGTCATATCTTTATTGATCACAAAAGTTTAAAGTACTTAATTACACAAAAAGAATTGAAATTACATTAGAGAAGGTGGATGGAATTGTTAAAAGATTATGATTTAGTAATTGACTATCATCTGGGAAAAGCTAATGTGGTTGCCAATGCTTTGAGCTAGAAGTCCCTATTTACCTTAAGGGCTATGAATGTAAATCTGACATTAGAACCTAGTGGTTCTATTTTGGCTGAGTTGAGAGCAAATTCATTGTTTATATCAAAGATTCGGGAGCTACAAAAAGTTGACACGAAGTTTATGTCAAAGTTTGAATTAGCCAAAAGTGGCGAGAATTCTGATTTTTTAATCGAAGAAGATGAATGTCTATACTTTAAAGGTTGGTTGTGCTTAACAAATGGTCAAGAATTAAAGCATGAAATATTGAATGAAGCTCATAGTAGTGTCTATTCAATTCACCCTATGAGTACAAAAATGTATAACGATTTGAAACAACGTTATTGGTGGTTGGGAATGAAATATGAAATAATAGAATTTGTGTCCCGATGCTTGATTTGCTAGCAAGTGAAAGTCGAACATTAGGTTCCATCCAGTTTGTTACAACCTATAATGATTCCAGAATGGAAGTGGGAGCAAATCATTATGGATTTCGTTTTGGGGTTACCTCTTACTACAAAAAGAAAAGATTCTATCTAGGCCATTGTATATCGTTTAATGAAATCTACTCATTTTATACCAGTCAGAACGGATTATTCACTTGAAAAGTTAGCTAAGTTATATATTGCTGAGGTTGTAAAGTTACATGGAGTTTCCGTGTCGATAATATCAGATTGTGATCTGAGGTTCGCCTCTAGATTTTGGGGAAGTTTGCAAGAAGCATTGGGTTCAAGATTAAAGTTTAGTACCGCTTTTCATCCGCAGATAGATGGTCAGTCAGAACGAGTTTTCCAAGTTTTGGAGGATATGTTGTAGTGTTGTGTTATTGAGTTTGAAGGCATTTGGGAAAAATATTTTTTGTTAACTGAATTTGCTTAAAATAATAGCTTTCAAACGAGTATAAAGATGGCTCCATATAAAGCTTTGTACAGGTGCAAGTGTAGAAATTCGTTGTGTTGGTCAGAGTTAAGTGAAAGAAAGCTAACCCGAGTTGATTTAGTTCATGAAACAGAGGAAAAAGTTAAGATTATTCAAGATAATTTAAAAGCAGCATCCGATCGTCAGAAGTCATACGCAAATTTAAAGCGAAAAGATATTGAATTTTCTATTGGAGAGAAAGTGTTTTTAAAAGTCTCTCCTTGGAAAAAAAAAGTGTTGCATTTCGATAGGAAAGGTCAGAGTTGAGTGAAAGAAAGCTAACCGGAGTTGATTTAGTTCGTGAAACAGTGGAAAAAGTTAAGATTATAAAAGATAATTTAAAAGCAGCATCAGATCGTCAGAAGTCATACGCAAATTTAAAGCGAAAAGATATTGAATTTTCTGTTAGAGAGAAAGTGTTTTTAAAAGTCTCTCCTTGGAAAAAAGTGTTGCATTACGATAGGAAAGGGAAGCTTAGTCCTAGATTTATTGGACACTATGAAATTTTTGAAAGAATAGGACTAGTAGCTTACCGATTAGCTTTATCCCTAGAGCTTGTTAGAATTCATAATGTCTTTCATGTTTCAATGCTTCGACAATACTGATCTGATCCATCGCATATCTTGTCTACCAAAGAAATTGAGTTGCAGCCAAATTTGACTTATGCTGAAGAGCCTATTAAAATCTTAGCTCGGGAAACTAATGAATTAAGAAGTAAGTTGGTACCTTTAGTTAAAGTACTGTGGCAATGGGATGGAATGGAAGAAGCGACATGGGAAACAGAAGAAAGTATGGAGTCGCAATATTCGAACCTTTTCGCTGGTAAGAATTTTCGAGGACGAAAACCTTTTCAGGGGGAGAGTCGTAGTATCTTGTTTTTTAGCAGCATCGAAAGTAGTAGTTATGAGACTATAATTCCGATGTGTTAGTCTGTAAGTAGAAAATAATTTATATTTTAGAAGTCATTAAGGTTTATTAAATTTTGGTAGTGAAAAATTAATGTTAAGTTAGTTAATTGAATAAAAAGGGACTAAATTGAAATACATGCTAAAAGTTCAAAAATATTGAACTATGTGAATAAAGGAAGAAAGAAATAAAGTGAAGGGTTTTATTTTGTAATTATGCCTTATTTAAGTGTTATGGACAGTTTTAGGCTTAGTGAATGCTATAATACATGAAAATCTAAAAGGGAAAAAGTTGTAAATTAACTAGGAAGCTTAAAAAAAATTTAATGAAAATAGCCTTTAGTGGAATTTTCTTCTTCTTCACCGAAAATCAAAAGAAAAGGACACCATTGATAAAGCTTTAGGTTCGACCATGATAAGCTTTGCATGTAAGCTTGTTTTGATTTTGTTTCTTGTAATTTTTATGTTTTTGATATCGTTTTAACTAGCTCTAGCCAGCCCGTACCCTTGTTCTTGAAATTTTCAAGGTTTTTGAATGTTATCATTGATAAAATATGGTTGTTTATAATGTTAAAGCTTGGATTTAAGGGGTTAATGGATATTTGAGATGAAAATGTTAGGTAATTTTGATAGTTTTTGTATTAAGGTTTAAATTGCTAAATTATTAAAGTGCATGGAGTTCTTATGAATTTGGAAAGACTATGTAATTCACTTTAGATGGTAGTGACTTCGGTTGGTTGGTGTATTTAGTAAAATTTTGCTAAATTTGGTTATTTTAAAAATTAGGGATTAACATGCGAAAATAAAGTGTATTTAGGTGTATGGGTAAAGCATGGAAATTTAAGGGTTCATAGAATTAAATGGAACTTGAATTGTATATAAATTTGATGAATTAAATTATTCTATGTATATAGATCAAGAATCGAGCCAAAAGACAACAATAGAGGAAAAGAAAAAATCGCAGAGTAGCCCCTGCATTTTTAATCTAAAGTGAATTTTAGGTAAGTTCTTAGTAACTTATTTTGGTTCATCTAGTTTACTTATATTACTTATTGAATTGTGATTGATAGAAAAACCTAAGTCATGAATAAAAACCTTGATTAGTTAATAACATTGTATGCACTTCGGTGGCCCTGTATGCACTTCGATGCCCTTGTATGCACTAGGTGCCCCTGTATGCACTTCGGTGCCTCTGTTACATTACGTTAAATAACATATGTGCTAGATACTATGATAATTGAATACGTGAATATTTGATAGTATAAGAATATGGAAAAATCGTAAGGAAATTGTAAATAAGGTCATTTGACATATTTTATGTCAAACATTTTATATGTCTATATATATATACACTATGTGGTTGGAAAAATTAAAATGAGTTAATAATAAGAACTTATTAAGTTTAATGGTAAACTTTTGTACATTGTTATGTTGTTTTGTAGACTATGGATCATTTTGGAAAGGATCAAGCAAAGCTCACACTATCTCCTCTTTTTGGTAGATCTCTTTTAACTTTTGTTAGGGTAATGGCATGTATATAAGTCTTTTGTTGGGTTAGAGGTTAGTTTTAATTAGTTGATTAGTAAAGATGTAATGGTTAGTTTGAACATGTTTGAACATTGTCTCTTCATTATAGATATATAATATTATAATGATGTTTCAAGTGAAATTATAACTTTGTTCAATAAATTAAATTGTTTTGAAGGTTTGATTTTCTTGTGGTACCTTTGAATGGTACATTGGTTATAGTTTAGGTTTTATAATTGTTCAAATTTCTTATAGGATTGTTTGTACTTGGTTGTGAATGTATTGAATGGTATATATATTAGATTTTGAATATGGATGCTTTGGCATAAAAATTATGTGAACTCATGTTTGAATCCTTAGACAAATGATTTTTAGTTAGTGCACCTTGTTGAATAAGTTAGGTTGAGAGAATGACTTTGTTTAGAAGCAAAGCAAGCTCTACACGGACTGTAACACGGGCTGTCACACGATCGTGTGTCATTCTAAGTTGCAATGCAGATTACACGGGCGAACGCACAGGCTGGGACACGACTGTGTTGTCCATTTTCGTATAGGAACACGGCCTGGAACATGGTCCCGCACACAGGAATGTATGGCAAGTCAGTATAGACATACGACCTGTCACACGGTTAATGACATGGCCGTGTAGCTATTTTTTGAGGGCACACACGGTTTAGCACACAACTAGGGACACGGGCATGTAGAAGAGGGCACACGAGCGTGTGTCGGAGACACACGGCCATGTGACCCCTGCTTTGAGGAAAAATTTTGTTTTTAGTTTATAATTCTATTGCAATTCAATAATATCCCTAAATGTTTGTATGGTTTGTATTTGATCATGTATGATCTAATTTCGTTAAAATGGATTTTTTTCACTATAATCTCTTTGGTGATTGAACATATTTATATTAATTGATTATAAAAGAATAAGCTATGATGTCTTGTAATTTGATTTAATAATAATCTAGGATCCCAACTGGCAACGATTACGGATTTAGGGTGTTACAATCAAGATTTCATATAGTTGGGCTAAGCAATATAGATTAGTACAAGATAGAAGTCTACCTAAAAGCCAACATGCTAGCTCGAACAAATCAACTCAAGATCACCGATAGGGAAGTTGAATAAGCCTTTGAGATGTTATGGTTGAAGTAATAAAAATTGTGCAACAAAGAACACAAGGATTTATTATGGTTCGACCCCAATTGCCCACTCCACTACCTTAACTTTCCACAACTAAGGATTTTCCCAAATTCACTAATTTGGCAACCTTTGAGGACAAGGTTTGACCTTACAATCTCTCTTAAGACTTATACCCCAAAATCTTAAGATACAACTCCCTTAAGGTTTTTACCCAAACCTTAAGAATAAACACTTTCTCAAAGAGAAACAAATAAGCAAACAAAGAAATAATCTTTACAAGATCAGGATGTTTGTCAATTAAGCACAAATACGAAGAAGAACATCGTTAAGTATGACTCATATTTCAGTCAAATTTGAATCTTCCAGTTAAACTCTGTTTATTTGTTTCAATTAAACTATGATTAATCTAGATTATTTTATTAGTATTTGACCTAGGAATTTAGCCTATAAATAGGCTCTTTTACAAGCTTAGGAAATAGACTCATTAAAGATTAGGACTTCTAACACTTTTGGAGAATTTTATGTTTTCGTTTTGAGGGTTCTTTGTTTTCGAGTTTTTGAGGTTTAGTTTTTTATCTCCATCTTTTTTACTCTTCATTCTTTTGCCATTACAATAAAATTATCTTTGCCTGTGGTTTTTTATCCTCTTCGGAGGGGTTTTTCCACGTTAAATTTGTGTGTTCAATTTCTTAATTTCTTCCACTATTTTTACTTGTCCATTACTTAATCGGGTTGATCTCCAACAAACACTTGAGCTAAATGAATACAATGAAAGCTCACAAGTGTTTACAAGAAAAGGTAAGAAAGAATTGAGCTTTAGGTGACCTTTCGAATATGGTATTTATACCTTCTAGTTGATTTTCAACCGTTGTAGTTGTTTTGGAAGTGAATATAGTCGTTGGGGATGAAATACAAAGTCATTAACAACACCTGCAGCAACGAAAATCAATACCTACTACTAAAAGAGTATCGATATTTTTTTGTAATTAATGCAGATTCATTGACTGTTGGAGCAGGGATATCGATACCTGGTAAAAGGTATCGATACTTTTCGTCATTGTTTGAGAAATCATAAAAACAAAAAGTCAATCTGGTATCAATTTTAGAATGAGTATCGATAACTTCAAAACTATCGATACTTGGCCAAAAATTATTGATATTTTTTGGCCTAGAGCAATACTAACTTGTTTAAAAACAATTTTAACAAGATTGAAAATGTTTGATTTAATTGAAACCATTTCAACTTGATTTACCAATTTGTTCAACTTAACTTTTATTCATAAACACATTAATTTGTTATATCAAAACATATTATCAAATGATGTTTTTTTTAACACAACAGATAAGGATAGAGATTTTTTGGAAGGAATCATGGGTCCAACTAAATACATATGGTACCGTTAAGATGGAAACTGGTAATGCTACATACGAAGGAGTCTTGCGAGATCATGAAGGTAAATGGATTTTAGGCTTCAACATATGCTTGGGGAAGTGCTCATTCTTTGATGCAGAATTATTCGGAATCTACGACAGCTTGCTCATTCTACAAAGTCGAAATTATGAGAAAGTATTAATACAGATAGACAGCAAGAAGGTTGTGATTGTTATTCAATACCCACTCAAGAATTCCTCGATCTCTGCTTCGATCAAGCGAATTCATCAATTGTTGACAAATATTTGGCAATGGTTTTTGAATTATATTCCTAGAGAGGAAAATAAAGATACTGGCTACATTACCAAAATGGCTTTTGATAGAGAAGAAGGTTTGGTTTTACTTGAAGAAGTGCCACAGGTGATTCCATTTGCTTTAAGTTAATGTAATGTTTATTTTTAATTTTTACACCAAAAAAAATTAATAACGGATTTAAAATATGAAAGGTATAAAATTATTTTAATATGGTAAATAATATAAAAAGTATGATATTGAATAAATAATAAAATAAAATTATTATCCATTATTAGAAAAGTTTAGGAAGTTTTGATTTAATAGTGGAATTGACATTATACTCAAAAAAATAGTGTAATTGACATTGATTATTAATAAATATAACTACAAAGAAAAATATAATATTTAAATATTGGAATAAATGTTAAAATTATACATGAATTTTGATTTAATCTGCAATTGTATACATGAATTTTAAATCATACATATTTAAAGAAATAAATACATCGATTTATTTTTATATTGGATAAATATAATTATTTATTATTGCAATATATAAGCATAAAAAAATATTATATCAATAATTGTATTAATAATTTACAAGAATTAGATCAAATCAAAATTTCATATAAAAAATTACACAAAATCAAAGTTCATGTATACAATTGTACATTAAACTATACTTTATATGTAGTTTTGAGATTTATCCCTTAAATATTTGATTATAAGATTGTGAAATGAATAAACACTAGATTTTAAGGCTTTGCAAATTTACTTTATAATTATATTAAATAATTATTATTTAAATATTTTTATATTTTAAATCTTTTTACAAATAAATTTAAAAATAAATTTAAATAATCATAATAAATTTTATAAAAAATGAAATAAATTAAAATATGATAAAATGAGAAATATAAACACGATAAAAAAGTATTATTAAAATGAAAAATTATATGATTAATTTAAGCCCTTTAAATTTTGCTAACTAATCCCTAAAAATAAATCATTTAGGTTTTGTTTGTTTCGATGTAAAAACTTTTACGAAAAATATTTCAGCCTTTTTCGATGTTTATTTCATGTAAAATAGGATGGTCAACATAAAATTATCTCCTTATCTTACCAAAATTTTTTCCATAATATATTTTTCAAACTAGTAAGACTCTGTTCACTATAACACTCTCATATCCGACCCAAATATCAGGTCAAAGCAGTTGGATGTTACATTCTCTGCTACATTCTTCACTTATCAAATATTTTCTTATAAACATTCATAACTTTTCAATTTAGTCCCTTTTATCATAAAAGTTGAATATTCACTAAATAATCATATTAAATCAATATTCTTTCTTATTGCACTTTAATCACATAATTTATCTCAATATCTTGTTTCACATATCAAATTTTTATGTATTTCACTTCTATTATTCTTCCACATATTTTCTCAAGTTTTAAAATTTAATCCTTATCATCATATAAATTCCATATTTTTCCACAATTTCACTGTTACAATACTTTATACATATTTTATCTTCTCATAACACATTCATTAAAATTTTATCACAATTTCCTTATTCACATATTAAATTGTTTCACACTTAAACTTTTGTACATTTTTCAATTTAGTCCCTGTTATCATGTAATTTATTTTTTACCATATAAGCACTTTAATCAAATAATTCATTATAATAATTTATTTCAGATAACAAATTTTCATGCATATCACTTTTCTTGTTTCAATTATAAATTTTACAAAATTTACAATTTAATCATTAACATCATGAAGATTCTTTATTTACCATAATTTAACCTTAATATCACTTTATAATCAATTCACTACTTATCATAAATCTCAAATTTATGTTTGCTTCATTGAAAATAATTTTAATGAAATATTTTCAAGAAATCTATCAAAAAACAGAAAATATTTTACACAAATTCATCCAAACATCAGAAAATATTAACTTTTCTAGAAAAGTAAGTCATTTTTCAAAAATTATTTTCCGGAAGCTATTTTTATTGAAAACAAACGGAACCTTAAATAAACATGGAACGATTCTATATCTTAATTAATTTTATATATCATTTAAAAATTCAAAATATATATATTTTAATATATCATTTAAAAAATAAAAAAATATGGTGACCAAAAGATCATGTAGCTGGACCCTTTTAAAAACTCAATTTATAAGTATATAAAAAGTTTTTTAAAAAAATTAAAAGTTATATGTTTCTCTCTAAATTAATTATATAAAAAATTATTTAAATAATTTAAAATCAAATTATTATAAACCATAACAAGAATAATTAATGAATTTAAAAAAAGTAATAATAATTTATTAATTTTCTCCCTTTTTCCTTCTTATCTTTTGTTAGCCCTAGTTTTTCAAGTATTTTGATATAACAAAAAGTACATTAAAAATCCCTACTTAAATTTGCAAAAATTGTTTATAAGTCCTTAAAAATATTTTCAAAGTGTTGGACAAAATAAACATTTAAAAAGCCTTGAAATAACTTAGTTTTTGACAAGTTTTTGAAGTCCGGAAGACTTCTACCGATACTTAGTGGAAAAGTATCGGTAGAACTCAAGGTAGAAAAACCTTTGTAATGCTTCAGACTTCTACCGATAGAACAGGACAAACTACCGATACCTGCCTTGGTTCTACCGATACAATCAAGACTTCTATCGATAGAAAAACTCCAAAGAGCAAAGAAGTTGTGGCTTGGGACTTCTACCGAAACCTGGAAGGCTTCTATCGAAACAAGTCAAGTCAGTAGCCAAAGTTCAGCATCCCCTGCACTTCTACCAATACTCTGAAGGGTTCTACCGATACCAAATGAAACCCTCAGAGTTCTACCGATACAAGATGGGATCTACCGGTAAAATGACTCCAACGGTCACTTTTTACAAAGTCTTCTACCAATACAAGTCTTCTTCTACCGAAACAATGAAGTTGTTATCTGCATTAAATGCTAGTTTTAATGGCTGCAACGTCTCTATTTTATTTCTAACGGCTACAAACATCCACAAAGTTGTTAGAGGACTTAAATACAAGGTCAAGGCTCCCCATTGAAGTCAACAAAGACAAGAAACAAGTGTTTAACTTTGAAGAACTCATTTTTCAATCTTTCATCAATCTTCTAGCAAACTTTTCTTGTACGCACTTGTGGGTTAAGTTTTCAATCATTCTTTCAAGTGTTATAACTGTGTGTGAGAGTGCTCAATTGTTGATCATTTACCTTTTAGAGGTATTTTCTCATCCATTCTTATTTTCTCTTATTTTGTGAGGTGTTACATAAGGTTTTGGGTAGAAAACCTTAAGGGGTAGTGGTTCTATCTTACCTTTGAAAAGATAGAGATTTGTAAGGTTAAACCTTGCCTTTAAAGGTTCAAATCTAATGGATTTGAGAAATCCTTAGTTGAGAAAAGCTAAGGTAGTGGACGTAGGCAATTGAGGCCGAACCACTATAAATTCTTGAGTCTTTTGCATTTCTTAAATTTACTAAAAACCTTTTAAAAACATCAATTCACCCCCTCTTAGTGTATTTCGATCTTAATAATTGGTATCACAGTTAGAACTCTAAAGACTATCTTACAGCCGATAGAAAATATTCAAAAGTTATCCAAGATAGAGATCACAAGTCAAGATATGTGCTTACTGGCATCAGAGAAAAATTTCATCATGGTGAGAGAAGGGCACTCTACCGTAAGGCCTCCTCTATTCAACGGCACTAACTACTCTTACTAGAGAATAAGAATGAAGTTATTCATCCAAACCAACGACTATGAAATTTGGAGAATAATCACAAATGGGTCATCCATTCCAATGAAGAGGGTCGAAAAGAAGAGGATGAATGGGATGATCACAATGATCACGATATCAAGTTGGTACGATTGAATGTAAAGGTCATGCACACTCTATTTTGTGCTCTTAATTCAAATGAGTACAATAGAGTCTCCTTGTGCAACAATGCCAGAGAAATATGGGACAAACTTGAGTTCACCCATGAAGGAACAAATAGAGTCAAGGAATCAAAGATAAGTCTTCTCACCCTTAATTATGAATTATTTAAGGCAAAACCGGATGAAGGAATCAAAGAGATGTCTGATTGCTTCACTAACATTATCAATGGTATTAAAGCTCTTGGAAAGATTTATCCCAACAAAGAGATGGTGAAGAAGATGTTGAATAATAGTCTTCCAACATTTTGGGAGCCAAAAGTGACGGTAATAGAAGAGTCAAAGGATCTCAATGTACTCTCCCTTGATGAGCTCATTGGTTCCTTGTTGACATACGAGATGAAGATCAACCACCATAAAAAAGTAACCAATGAAGTGCCAAAGAAAGTGGGAGTTACCTACAAATCGATAACTAATGAGGAGGATGAAGATTCCAATGATGATGATGATGATGAGGAAGAGATGGCTATATTGGCAAGGAAATTTAAAAGAATCATGAAGTTCAACAAAGCCAAAAGATTTCCAAGAACAGACATTATCAAGGGTGAATCAAGCAAAAAGGAAAAGGACCCAATCATTTGCTATGAGTGCAAAAAGTCAGGTCACATCAAATTTGATTGCCTACAACTGAAGAAGAAAGGGGCATCAAAATAAAAGAAGAAAGTCATGATGGCAACTTAGGGCGATAGTGATTCATCCGATGAGGAGGAAAAAAATGAAGTTACTCAACTATGCCTTATGACTATTGAAGAATAAAAGGTAACTCTAAACTCTAGTGAATAAAATGAATATACTTTTGAAGAGTTACAAGATGCATTCGATGAATTGACTATAGATTTTGAGACTATGAACTCTAAACATAAAAAAATGATTTCAAAACTTAAGGAGGAAAATAAGTCTCTAATTATAGTTAAAGAGGAAATAGAAAAGAAATTTAATGATATGCAAGCTCAAATTGATGATTTGATTTTAAAGAATGAAAACTTGCATAATTCATTTTTTATGTTTCAAATGGGGCAACAAAAGTTAAATGATATGCTTGAATCTCAAAGAGTTTTCTTTGAAAAGAGTGGATTAGGTTTTGTAAATTTACAGAAAGAAAGTAAATTTAAAAATTTCTTTGAGAAACCAAGCTATATTTATGATGCCTCATTGTATGCACTCATTGTCATAAAAAATGACATGATAGGCAAGTTTGTTATTTAAGGAAACTCACATCTAGAAGTAAATTCACTAAGAGTGTGTGGACTCCAAAAGGATTAAACACACCTCAAAATGAGCAAGCTTTAAAGAAGTGGATTCCTAAGGGAACAAAAATTGTTAGGACTAATGCAAATGGACCCAAGAAAGTTTGGGTACCAAAATCCAAAGTTTAACTTTGTGTTTGTAGGAGGAAGAGCATTTCTTCAAGGCAAGCAACTCTAAGAAGAACTCATGGTACCTTGATAGTGGATGCTCTAGACACATGACCGGTGACAAAAGTTATTTCATGGAACTAACACCAAAGTATAGAGGAGAAATTTTATTTGGTGATAACTCCAAAGGACTTATTGAAGGTATTGGTTCTATAGGTATAAATTCTTCCATTCTTATTAAAAATGTGCTTTATGTCAATGGTCTTCAGCATAACCTCCTTAGCATTAGTCAACTTTGTGACAAGGGATTCAAAATAATATTTAATTCCAATGGATGCAAAGTTGTAGATATTCTAAATAATAAAATCTTTTTGTAAGACATGGAGCAGGTAATATTTTTATGGTACATTTTGATGACATATCTTCCTTTAAAGTTTTTTTGTGGCTAATAATGAAAATATGTGTTGGCTATGGCATAGAAGATTAGGTCATGCAAGCATGAGTGTTATTTCAAAGCTTATTAAAAATGAACTTGTTGTTGGCATGTCTAAATTTTCTATTGACTTTGATAAAATATGTGATGCATGTGCTAAAGGTAAACATAGGAGAGCATCTTTTAAATGTAAAGATATAGTTTCTACATCTAGAGTAATCCAACTTATTCATATTGACTTTTTTGGACCAATTAGTACTATGAGTTTAGGAGGTAAACAATATGGATTTGTTATTGTTGATGATTATTCTAGATATACGTGAGTTTTTTTTTGTTTTCAAAAGATGAAGTTTTAGAAAAATTTATTATTTTTTGTAAAATGATTCAAAACTAAGTGCGATATTCGATTCCAAGTATAAGAAGTGATCATGGAAAAGAATTTGAAAACCTTGGCTTTGATAATTTTTGTAAGAATATGGTATTAGTCACAACTTTTCGGCACCTAGAACTCATCAACGAAATGGAGTTGTTGAAAGGAAAAATAGGACTAGAGGAAATGGCTAGAACCATGTTATATGAAAATAATTTACCAAGATATTTTTGGGGAGAAACCATAAATACTTCTTGCTATATTATAAATAAACGTATGGTTAGGCCTATTTTGAAGAAAACTCCTTATGAACTTTTTAAAGGAAGAAAGCCTAACATAAGCCATTTTCATCCTTCTGGTTGTAAATGTTTTGTTTTTTTTTTGAATAATGGAAAAGAAAATTTAGGAAAATTTGATGCCAAAAGTGATGAAGGTATTTTTCTTGGATATTCCACTCATTCTAAAGCTTATAGGATTTTTAACAAGAGAACCCTTGTTATGGAAGAATCTATACATGTTATTTTTTATGAATCTAACTCTCCTTCTAGAAAGGAAATTTATTGATTTTGATGATGTAGAAATATATCAAATTGAGAAAAATCAAGCATCACATGACGATCAAAGCATGAGTGAATTGGTTCAAGAACTCAAAATTGATGAACTTTAAGAACCAACTCATGTTAAAAGAAAATCTAGCCGTCCAAGAGAGCTTTCATATGTTAAGGATGGACACATCATTGGTGATCCATCTAAAGGGGTAATCACTAGATCTTCAATTAGAAATACTTGTAATTATGTTGCTTTCATTTCTTGCATAGAGCCTAAGAACATTAATGATGCTTTAAATGATGAATTTTAGATATTGGCTATGCAAGAAGAACTAAATCAATTTGAAAGAAATCAAGTATGGAATATTGTTGATAGACCTAGTGATCATCCAACTATAGGAACTAAATGGGTCTTTAGAAATAAACTTGACGAAAATGGTAATATTGTTAGAAATAAGGCTAGATTAGTTGCCAAAGGATATAGCCAAGAGGAAGGTATATACTATGATGAAACTTATGCACCGGTAGCTAAGTTAGAAGCAATTAGGATGTTATTAACCTTCGCATGTTCAAACAATTTCAAACTTTTCCAAATAGATGTCAAAAGTGCATTTTTAAATGGCCTTATAAATGAAGAAGTTTATGTTGAACAACCTCCCGGTTTTGAAAATCCACATTTTCCAAATCATGTTTTCAAATTATCTAAAGCTTTATATGGTTTAAAGCAAGCTCTTAGAGCTTGGTATGAAAGGCTTTCCAAATTTTTAATTGACAATGGCTTTAGAAAAGGCAAAGTAGACACCACCTTGTTCATAAAGACTAAAGATAAAGACATTTTAGTAATACAAATTTATGTAGATGATATTATATTTGGTGCTACTAATGAACTTCTTTGTCAAAAGTTTTCTAAGATTATGCAAGGTGAATTTGAGATGAGCGTGATGGGTGAGCTCAACTTCTTTTTGGGGCTCCAAATCGAGCAAACTCAAAATAACATATTTATCAATCAAGTCAAATACATCAAGGAAATGCTCAAGAAGTTTAAAATGGAGGACTTGAAGCCTCAATCAACACTAATGAGTACTTCAATAAAGCTTGATAAAGATGAAGGAGGTAAATGTGTTAATACTAAACTTTATACGTCTATGATAGGATCATTGCTTTATCTTACCGCAAGTAGATCGGATATAATGTCTATGTTTATTTATGCTCAAGATTTCAATCATCTCCTAAGGAATCACATTTACAAGCCATTAAAAGAATCTTTAAGTACCTTAAGGACACTCCAAACCTAGGACTTTGGTATCCAAAAGATTCATCATTTAGTTTGCATACTTACTCCAATACGAATTTTGGTGGATGCAAGTTAGATAGAAAAAGCACTTTTGGAACTTGTCAATTTTTAGGCAACATGCTTGTATCTTGGTTCTCTAAGAAACAAAATAGTGTGGTTTTATCCACAACCAAAGCAGAATATATTGTTGTAGGTAGTTGTTGTGCTCAAATTCTTTGGATGAAGCAATAATTAGTTGCCTATGGAATTGGTATGGATCACATTCCTATAAGGTGTGATAACACTAGTGCTATTTGCTTAACCAAAAATCTCATCCAACACTCTAGAACAAAGCATATAGAAATAAGACATCAATTCATTAGAGATCATGTGCAACGAGGTGACATAGTTCTAGAGTTTGTAGATATTTTGCATCAACTAACCGATATTTTTACAAAGCCTTTAGATAAGGAGAGATTTTGGACAATTAGGGGAGAGCTAGGACTAATGAACATGCCTTTTTAAGCTTCTTATACATGTATTGACATTCTTGTACACTCGTTTTGTTTTATGTATGTTTTGTGTGTATATATATATATATATATTACTTGATTTTCTAGTAATATTTGTTTAAGTATAACATTTTATTGTTTTATGTATGTTATTTGTGTGTTTTGTACTTCTTTCTCTTTGACTGTTCATTTTCTGAATAGTTATTTTGATAGTACATAGGATGTATCAGTAGTTTTGTGCCAAAATGGTATTTCTGGGTTTGCTTCCTTAAGATATCGATAGAATCAACCATCTACGGATACCTGGACACTTCTATCGGTAGAAGTGTACAAGTATCGGCAGTTGCGGGCATTTATATACCCCATCAGCGTTTTTTTATAAAAAAACCTAACTTTAAAAAAAAAATTATCTTCTTCCCTAAACCACCATCCCCATTTTCGGTCCCCACCTCCCAACTCCACTTTCCACCATTTTCACTTATTTTTTTCACTAAATCTTGTCTCCTACGTGCTTCCACTTCATTCTCAAGAAGAATTTTTGTCAAAAAGGTCACATTTTCCCCATTTCCCACATTTCTTTTAAGGTAAAACCTAACTTTTTATTTTATTTTATTTTCAAATTTATACATAATGCTAGTTTTAGAAGAACTTTAGATTAGTAATTTTATACACACATTATTTTGAATTTTATATTTTATACATTTTTTTTATATATACTATTTTATATATATACAATCTTATGTCCACATTTTATATATATACACGTATACACACTTTACATATACATTATTTTATATTTATACATATTATTTTTACATATATATTGATCTCTATATATATATATATACTGTTATAAAATTCTTTTTATATAAACCATTTTTCTATTTATATATTTATATATATGTTTCTGACTTATTTTTATATATAACATCACTGTCTCATTTCAAAATTTCATCTGCTATTATTGGGGATATAAATTGTTCTTTTTTTTTTTTGCTGGTCCATTTTTTACTTGACCCATTACTCTTTAGTTTAACCCTTCATTAGATAACATGCCTCCCCGTACATCCCATAAGCGTCCAGCCTCTAAACGCGCTAGAGGTGAATCCTTTTTCGATCCCTTAGATCATCCTTCAATACTTAAATGTTTCAAGGACAACGATGCTCTCGAAAATTCAATACCTATTTTGCACCCCGTCCAGTTCAAATATCTCGTCCTATTGATCTCAACTTCTTAGCCAATACCCTTAAATTCAAATACCTCGATCAACTCTGCGATTGGGGTTGGCTAGAGTGTCTCTAACTTAGGGGTTCATGTTACGACAACCTTGTTCGAGCATTTTACTCCAATACTAAACTTAAACACGACCCAAACACTCACTTAGTTACCTTTATCACCTTTTTAGTTATGGGCCAAGAGATTACTATCTCGGTCGACACTCTCTCTACGTATCTTTCTATCACCAATAAGGGTGATGATCGTCATACCGGCCCATATGACCACTCTTTAGTTAGACAAAATGACTATGTAGGCATCGACATGGACCTTCGCGATCGTATCCTACACCTTATTTTCACATGGATCGTTGCCCCAACCAACAAACATTTTGGTTTCCATCACACCGCTATTAGATGTGGCATTGATTTAGAACCGACAATCCCCTAAACTTAGCTTCCAATATTTTTCTAAATCTTATCAAGATTGTTAGATTACCCATGTCTAGCAACAAAACCTTACGTTATGGTACTTTCCTCTCTCATATCTTTCGTACTCTTCTTATTAACGTAAGTGTAGACCCCAATCATGCCATTAATTCTTTCATCGACATCTCGACCGCACATAGCTGTAATTGGAAGCTTGATGATGAAGGGAATTGGGTTCAAAAGATTGATCGCCAATCCTCAGCAGCTCAAGGATCAACGGTTCCACCGGTAGCTCCATCATCTTCTGATGCTCCTCCATCTTCACATGAGGAATATCCACCTCTCCTCCCTCCTTCGTCTCCACACACCTTATGCTTACTAGAGGCGATCAATGGACTGTCATTGCAAGTTAATGCACGATTTAATGCATTGACCACCCACATTGACGATCGCTACAATCAACTCGACGAGCGTTTAAATGAGTTGGCCTCTAGATTTCCTCCATCGGAAGATTAGGACATCATGTTTTGGTTGTGTTATACATGCTTTTTGGTTGGATTCTACTTTGAATTGTTTGGTTGTTTATCTTAGGATATCTATTTTTATTGTTTGGTTACTTTGGGATTTTTTTTTACTTTGATTATGTTTGAATGTTTTTTTTTGTTCAACAGTACTACCATTTTAGCTCATATTATCTAATTGTTTATGCATAATTCTTCTTCACTCGTTATTTTTATTATTCTTTTGGTTCAAGTATTATGCATTACCTGTCCTAGTTTTTTTTTAAGGCTTCTATTCTTTTTTATACTACAAAAAGGAGAGATAAATATAAAATTTGCTTAAATTAATTTTTAACTTAACTTTTAAAGCAAAATTCTTCAAGTTGGAAATTTAAATGAAATAACTTCTAAAATTTTTTTTTTGGGAGCTTATTTTGAAAATAATGCTTAAGATAGAGGAGTTAGCAAATTTTTTTCAAAATGTTTTGTTATATCAAAAAGGGGGATATTGTTAGCCCTAGTTTTTCAAGTATTTTGATATAACAAAAAGTACATTAAAAATTCCTACTTAAATTTGCAAAAATTGTTTATAAGTCCTTAAAATTATTTTCAAAGTGTTGGACAAAATAAACTTTTAAAAAGCCTCGAAATAACTTAGTTTTTGACAAATTTTTGAAGTCTGAAAGACTTCTACCGATACTTAATGGAAAAGTATTGGTAGAACTCAAGGTAGAAAAACCTTTGTAATGCTTCAGACTTCTACCGGTAGAACAGGACAAACTACCGATACCTGTCTTGGTTTTACCGATACAACCAAGACTTCTATCGGTAGAAGAAACTCCAGAGAGAAAAGAAGTTGTGGCCTGGGACTTCTACCGATACTTGGAAGGCTTCTACCGAAACAAGTCAAGTTAGTAGCCAAAGTTCAGCATCCCCTACACTTCTACCGATACTCTAAAGGGTTCTACCGATACCAAATGAAACCCTCAAAGTTCTACCGATACAAGATGGGATCTACCGGTACAATGACTCCAACGATCACTTTTTGCAAAGTCTTCTACCGATACAAGTCTTCTTCTACCAAAACAACGAAGTTGTTGTTTGCATTAAATGCTAGTTTTAATGGCTGCAACGTCTCTATTTTATTTCTAATGGCTACAAACGTCCACAAAGTTGTTAGAGGACTTAAATACAAGGTCAAGGCTCCCCATTAAAGTCAACAAAGACAATAAATAAGTGCTTAACTTTGAAGAACTCATTTTTCAATCTTTCATCAATCTTCTAGCAAACTTTTCTTGTACACACTTGTGGGTTAAGTTTTCAATCATTCTTTCAAGTGTTGTAACTTTATGTGAGAGTGCTCAATTGTTGATCGTTTACCTTTTGAAGGTATTTTCTCATTCATTTTTATTTTCTCTTATTTTGTAACGTGTTACTTAAGGTTTTGGGTAGAAAACCTTAAGGGGTAGTGGTTCTATCTTACCTTTGAAAAGATAGAGATTTGTAAGGTTAAACATTGCCCTTAAAGGTTCAAATCTAGTGGATTTGGGAAATCCTTAGTTGAGGAAAGCTAAGGTAGTGGACATAGGCAATTGAGGTCGAACCACTATAAATTCTTGAGTCTTTTGCATTTCTCAAATTTACTAAAAAACCTTTTAAAAAAACCAATTCGCCCCCCTCTTGGTGTATTTCGATATTAACAGCTTTCTTTCCCCACCTTTGAGAGTAGTAAATTACCTTTTACACCCTAGACAGTTAGAACATGTACAGTGCTATAGATGTATCTTCTTTTATCTATTTTATAGATTTTGGAATGATGCTTTGAATAAGTAATTAAAAAGAAATATCATGATAAGTGAAGCCTAGTGAATTCATGTGAAATACATAAATGTAATACATAAATAGAGAATTAGAAAAGAAAGTAAAATTAACATTGATTAATGGTATAATCACAGGTGAAATCAGAAAATTTTTTAGGGGTCGAAATTAAATTATAATTTTTATGATAGAAAAAATGTAATTTCATCATTTTAATAGACTATATTTTTATATTTTTAAAGAATTAAATCAATTTTTTATATTTTTAAAAAGGCTAAAGTGTAATTTTACATTTATTAATTTAAATTTTAAAAATTTTAAAAGAATCATATCAAAAGAATTCATTTTAGCATGTTGGGTCCCTACTAGCCCCTAGTTTAGCCATTGGATATAAGAGTGTTTAGATGAAAAATTTTAAAAATTTTGAAGATTTTAAGATATTAGAATTTTAGATATGTTTTTTGGATTTTACAAATTAAAAAATAATTATAAAAAATTAAGAATATTAAAAAATAAATAATATAAAAATATTTAATATGAATATAATTAGATTTGTTATAATTTATAAATATTTTCAAAATAATTTTTGAAGATTAAGTTGTTTATGTTATAATGAGATCATGAGTCATTTTATCCAATAGACTAAAAAAAAATTAATATTTATAAAAATAACTCTTATTTAAAAATGTTCACTCTGAATCACCTGAAATGAATAGTAAAATTGAGCTTTAGGAATTTAATGGTTGACACCACCTTGATTTTGACCCAATCATTGCTTGATGATTGTGTCAGGCTTTAAAATTTTAAATTTTTGGATTTTGAGAAGTTATTGACAGACACCAAGGTATTTTTTTACATCATATCATGCTGGTATACATTTATACCAGTATTTAAAAAAAATTGGGTGCTAGCCATCTAATCGACGACACCAACTTTTTTAATAAAAAAATAATTTTTTTAGGTGTTGGCCATTTAATGGCCGGCATCAACTTGTAACTGACATAAAAAATAATTTTTTGATTTTGGGTTATAGATGATCGACATCTGCTTTTTCGGGAGTCGAAAATTTTTTTCTAGGGTTTTTGGACAATGATTATCAGCACCAACTTTATTAGATATAATTTCTTTTGGTTTTGAGACACTAATGGTCGGTACCAATACAATCAGATGTTTTTTTTTTATTTTTTTATTTTGGGAAACTAATGATCGACACCAAGCATAAAAAATTTATATTTTTGGGTTCGGAGTATCAAATGACCAGAACCCCTTAGTCTATATATAAACAATGCTTTGGATTCTGATATTATCATTTGCACTATTAAAAAATAATTTTAAAGCAAAAAAATAAATTTAATTAAAAGTGGAATTTAAAAAATAATATATATTTAATTTAAATAAATAAAGCTATTAAAAATTGAATATATATATTATTTAATTTAAAAAATGAAAAAAAAAAAGTTGATTGGATAACATAAATCCATATCAAATCTACTAGTGGAAGTCATAACCATGCAATGATCGGGACCAATCCTGTAAAAGCAGGCTTTGGCCTAGCAATGGCCAAGAATGGCTCAAGGATTCATATATTAATTTCTTTGTTTACAAAAGCATAATAAAATACTTGTATTAGCAGCTCAAGCGAAGAACCTAAACATATTGTAACATATGACAATTAGTGCATGCTTTCGTAGGCTACCCAGAGTTGCATGCTTTTGTAAAAAAGAAGAATAAAATACTTGCCGGCTTTACATGGACTTTGTGTC
The DNA here is from genome assembly GCA_039519145.1 of Kokia cookei. Lineage (NCBI taxonomy): Eukaryota > Viridiplantae > Streptophyta > Magnoliopsida > Malvales > Malvaceae > Kokia > Kokia cookei. The sequence goes on along the minus strand of CM076903.1, from coordinate 19,702,229 downwards.
GTCCAATCAACTTTTTTTCTCATTTTTTAAATATATATTGATTTTAAAATTAAATATATATTAATTTTTCATAGCTTTATTTATTTTAAATTAAATATATATATTAATTTTTTATATCTGATAAAACTTGTGTCAATCATCAATATTTCAAAACTCTAAAAAAAATTACGAGTCTCAAAAAAGATAGTGTCATTCATTAATAACCCAAAATCAAAAAAATTTATTTTTTTAATGTTAGATACAAGTAATGGTCGGCATTCAAAAAAAATTATTTTTTTATTCAAAAAGTTGGTACTAACCATTAGATGGTTAACACTTTTTTTTTAAATATTGATATAAATGTATGCCTGATGATACAGTGTGAAAAAAATACCCTAGCATCGACCAATAATTTTTCAAAACCTAAAAATTCAATTTTTTTTAAAACATGATACAATTATCAGGCAATAATACGGTCAAAACCCAAGATGATACCGGTCAATAATTTTTCAAAACCTAATTTTGTTGTTCATTTCAAGTCATTTAGGTGAATATTTTTAAACAATAATCATTTTTATAAATATTAAAATTTTTGGGTAATTTAAGTAAAATAACCAAGATCATGTATACTAAATTAAATAATTTTTGAAAAACCACCTATTTAGGTGGAATTTAAAAACAACCTCAATTTTCCTCTTAAAATTTCTCTCTAATTTGGAAATCCTCCGTTAATTTTACCTCAACGAGTAAATTCATTTTTAAAAATTTAAAAACCTTGATATAAATGAAATTCTTCCTTCAAATTTCTCATCTAAGCACAACTTAAGAGTGTGTTTCGGTGAGGATTTTATAGGAGAGATTTCATTTTTATCAAAGTTTTCAAAATTTTGAAAGTGAATTTACTTGTTTGGATAAATATATAGGAGAATTTCAAAATTTTTGAGTAATTTCAAGAGGGAATTTTAATCTCTCAAATTCCTTTTTCAAATCCCACCTAAATAGGTGTTTTCTTTTTAAAATTCCTCATAATTTTATTTGATTTAATACACATTATCGCAATATAAGATAAAAACTTAAACTTCAAAAATTATTTTTATTTAATTATATTATATATTTTTAAATTTTATTTTATTAAAACTATTTAATTTTTTTAAAAATATAATGATATTCATATTGAATATTTTTATATTATTTATTTTTAAAATAATTATTTTTTAATTGATAAAGTTACATTAACCTAATTTCTAAATTAATTATTTATCCAAACAATGCAATTACAAAATCCTAATATTTTGAATTGATGGATTTTAAAATACAAGCATTTTAAAAATCTCAAAAATCTTAAAAGTTTTCACCAAACACACTCTAAAGAAATTGCAAGACGGAAAAGCATATTGAAATAAGATAGATAAAAATTGTAAAACGTTGAAGTGACCTATAGTGAAAAGCAACAAAAGAGAAATGAATTTTTATAAGAAAATTAATTTGAATTAAATAATCGAAAGTGTTGAAAATGCCTCCGGCACCGAATGTGAGATCTCTTATATGAGATCGCTACAAGTTTCGATAAGGGGTGCTACATTAGCGGAGAATGCAACAAAGATTGTTAAATCTTAGCAAACTAATTGTATAGTTACCCAATTCACTAATATATACACCAACCATTAGGTTACCTATAAGATATTAACCAACTTAAGTAGTGGGAGATTGATAACAATAAAAGTCAAATACAAGTTATACATAGGGGTGAGCAACACTCGATTCGAATCGAAAAATTCGAAAAAAATTTCGAATTTCAAATTATTCGAATCGAGTTATTCGAGTTAAACAAATCGAGTTGAATTTTTTTTCGAATTTTGAGTTTAATTTTCGAATTCGAATTATTCGAATAAACCGAATAAACCGAATAAACTATATTATTTTTAATTTTAAATTTATATTACTCAAACCCAATACTCAGACCCAATTTACTATACCCGTTTTCCCTCAAAACCCAAACCATTTTTCTTACCCAATTTTTTCTCCTAATATTTAAAACTCATCAATAAACTAAATCCAAATATTTTTAAACCCAAATATAATTTCATTCTTCAAAAACACTCATAAACTAAACCCAAATATTTTTGAATCCAAATATAATTTTATTCCTAAATAGCACTCATAAACAACTCCTTTCGTATCTAAATTTATTGGTCTTTTTTGTTTATTATTATTATTATTGTTAGGTGTACTTATTTAGTTTGTATTTGGAAAAAAAATTGAAGATATCAACTTTGTAAACCTAAAATCTATTTTTTCTTCCTAAAAAAATCCCTAAATTAAAACCCTAAAAAGAAAAAGCTTAAACTATTCTACAATGGTTTTGTGTTATTACTATTCGTTTATTTGACTTTTGTTGTGTTGTTTTTATTTTTTATTTTGTTGTTTAGTATGGTGTTGCTGTGTAGATTTTTACTGTATTTTAGACTTTTGCTTATGTTTTTTTATAATCTTGTTGTGTTATTATTGTTACTTGGATTTATGTTGTTTACTTGAACTTTTGCTTTTTTTTTATTATTATAATCTTTATAACACTCTAGAATTTTAGGAATTAAAGTGTATTAGTTACAAAATTTTAAGGGCCTATTGGGTAAAAATTCGTTAAGTGAAGAAGTTAGATTTATTTGTGATGAGTGTGAAAGTTCATGGTCAGTCTATAAACCCTAGTGTTGTCTAGGGACCTCGGCATAAATATTCCAATTTTATTGGGTATAGAACCCACCTTTTCTCCTTTGCTGACTTTTTCTTCTTCATTTGTTTTGTTACTGTCGAATTTTGCCCCCAAATCTCCTTCCTTTTATTTTCTTCTTTCCTTGCTTTTCAATCCATTTGTCCTATGTTCAAGGTGATTTCTTGTTCATTTGTTCCACCACCCTTATCTTTGCAACCGTCGGTCCCTTGCTAACAAAATCACGCCCTCAAACCCCCTCCAGCTGCTGCCGTTTGTGAGAACTTTTTGAGGAGACATTTGGCCTTTGTGGGTTATCTTGCTTCGTTGTTTTTCGACTTTTTGGTGTTGGTAAGTTGTGAAATTGCATTGTGGTTTGATTTTGGAATTGTTTAGGTGTTGTCCACGGTGATCGGACGTCAGTTGTGGGGGTTATGGAGTTGACGGTGTCGATTTAAGGAAAAATAGGGTGTTTCAAACCTCAATTTTTTTCTTCGTTCTTTGGGGTGGTAATTGGGTCTTTAGACAACCCAAATTGAAGGCCCAATTTCTTTGCTTAACCCAATAAGGGTTTTTGACCCAATAAACCATTTTAAAACATAAACCCAAATCCTTTAAAATTAAATCCAATAAACTTTTTAAGCCCAAACCCAAACCCTTTAAAAACCTTTAAGCCCAAACTAAAGTAAACCAAACCCAATTGAACCAAGTCAAATCGTTGACCGGTAGTTGACCAGCAGTTGATAGTTAATCTTTGACCGTTGACTGTTGACTATTGAACTTTGACCGTTGACCTTTGACCTTTAACTTTGATCGTTGACTTTGACCTTTGACTTTTTTTCGAAAAACCTTACCATGCCATTTTTTGACGTATTAAGTTTGATTCCGCTGTCCGTTTTGCCAAATTCTGACCTGAAAGTCTTGTTTTGATAGTTTTATCTTAAAATGTGTACTTTAAGTTATTTTAGAGTTCTAATTTGGGGAGTACTAATATAAAATATTCGTGTTTAGGTGATCACGATTCTGAGGCGGACGATTTACCTCCTCCACCTGTTCAACCCGTTCCTGTATCGATTCTGAGAGCTACACGTAAGTTACTTTAGTTTAATTTTGTGTTTAAGTAGCTAGGTTTGTAATAAGATTTAGTTGTATTTTTTGGATCTAATTCCGTTAGACCGAGAACTCGTACAGTGCGTGGTGGACGACCTCCTCGTTGCTAAAGTTCTATTTGCTTGAGGTGTGTTTCTAACTGTAATATACCTTAATGTATGTGATGTTGTTGAGATTATGTGATTTCATGTTGTTTGAGGTATGTTGATATTGAGATGGTTATGTTGTGATAAAAATAATGGGATGATTGATTGAGCTGTGAAAGTGTATGATGATAATGTTATGCGTATATATATATACCTTGAGCATGTGACGGATAATTATTGTGATTAATCTACAGTGATTGTGATTTATAGGATATAAATTAAGATTGAGATTGAGGCAATATATATATATATATATATGATAATCATGTGGTCATACCATTGTGTGTTCATGGGGTGGGATTGTAAGGTGGAAGAAGTGGTTATCATTCTTTTTAAGGTTGATACTAAAACCACACTGTGATTGGTAACGTTGATTGGGAAAGGGTTTTGGGGAACCTTTTCACTGTGTTAGTGTGATGGAGTATGGGTGCATTACATTGTGCTTGTTTATGAAATATGATTTGTGGTTACCCTTTTGTGATATAAATTGATATGTTGATTTATAAATACATTAGGTTGTATGTACTTTAGAGACACACTGGACTTTATAGCTCATACCTCCACAATTCTTTACAGGTAATTAGGAATTAGGTGACTTGGTTTCCGGAGGCTTAGTTACAAATTTATATTATATTATTTTATTATTATTATTATTTTGATTTTGGATTATTAATATACTTTGTTAGTAGTTATTCGTTTTGGGTTGTAAATACAATTAATTTTGAGACTTTTGTTATTTTATTTTTGGGAGTTTAATTAACTTATTTTATTTTTAATTATAGATTTAAAATTTTATATATGTATATTTATGTTTATCTTTGGGAATGAATGTGAATGATTTTGGATTGTTGAGTTGGGTGTGGGTAAATTACTTAAATAATCTTCTAAATCCGGTCGTATCATTTGGACCAGGTGTAGGGGGTTATATTTAATGGTATCAGAGTCGAGTTCAACCCACGGACTGTGAAGTTTTTCAGGCAGGGTTTCGAAAATTTTTGAGGTGAAATGGGGACTTTTAATAAACTGATGAGTTCTAGTAATTTATGTTACATATACATATATATATATATATATGATTTATTCTAAACCTCCGGTACCGATTCTTACTTTAGTACTCTTTATTGATGTAGATAGATAGTATGCCGCCACGTAGGAGTGCTAGACTTTCGACTGGTCGCGGGCAAGGTCGAGGCCGGAGTCGTACTACTAGGACCGTTAGCGACCTTACTCTTGTGTTCGAGCCTGAGGCGAATGTAGATGAGTTGCCCCATGTTACTGAGGATGGGCTACCTATGGGTGCTGAGGAACAGTTAGCTGTTGGAGGAGACATACCTGCTGAGGAGGCTTCTATTGAAGATGTACCCGATACTGAGGATAGTGGGACCGTGGAGTTGAACAGTGCCACGGTTAATCGAGAGTTATTAAGATTGCTTCGTGGATCCGCTACGGTCATTTTAAAGGTCTGAGAAGGCATATTTCTGCTGATTTTATTGCTGCTGATGAAGGTGTTTGAGGGTAGGACTGGTACAAATCCTTCAGTTGTTGAGTATCGGCTGAAGGATTTACAGAAATTGTTTATAGAGATGAACAACCCTACTGGATAGAAAGTTAGAACTGTTGTCTCTTTACTCAGGGGCGAGGCCCAAAATTGGTAGGACACTGTGAAGGAATATATTCCCACTGGTCAGATTACAGGGAATTATTCAAAGAGGCTTTTCAGGATCGTTATGTGGGTGAGGAGTTTTTCAACAAGTGTAAGGACGATTTTATGAACTTGAGACAGGGAGACATGTCTGTTAGTGATTATAAGATAGAGTTCCTGAGATTGGTTCATTATGCGTCAAGACTGGTGACAAATGAGAAAGAGAAATATGACTGGTTTAGGAAGGAACTACAACTTTCATTATAGGTTGGGGTCAACATGCATCACGATAGAGTATTCAGTGACCTAGTTAGTCGAGCTAGATCTGCTGAGAGTTTGGAGGCTCATACTAAGGCTTAGAGGGTTCAGGACAAGGAACGTAATAAGAAGCTAGTAGGTCTATCAACTCAGCTTGTTACAGGTGGTCTTTCTGTTAAAAGGTCTAAAAAGAAGGTAGCTCAGCCCAGTTATCCGAGAGTGAGACTTGCGATTTCGACAGCTCCAACTGGTAGTGTTGGTGGTCCTACTAGACCTCGTCCCATGCATCTCTGTTCTTACTGTAATAAAAGACATGGGAACGAGTGTTGGAGAAAAATAAGGGCTTGTTTTAGGTGTGGTTCTAAGGAGCACTTCTTTAGAGATTGTCCCCATCCTCCTACTGGATCATTTTTACAGAGTCAGTCTCAAATTTCGGTTCAGGCTCCTTCTAGACGTAGAGGGCAGGTTAGACCGGTTACTTCGGGTTCAGCTACTAGATTTAGGGCGAGACAGCCTGGGTTGGTATATGTTACTAGAAGGCATGAGGATCGTGATAAGCCTGACGTCATAGTAAGTACTTTTTTTGTTCATTCCATTCTTTATTTTGCCTTGCTCGATAATGGTTTGACACATTCCTATGTGGCTAGTGCTGTGTCTTGGGGTTTTAAGATTACTGTTGAAAGTGTTAAGTCGGCGGTAACTGTTCAAAGTCCGGTAAGTAACTATATGGAGGTTACTAAAATATACCGTAACTATCCTTTAAAGATTTAAGGGGAAATCTTTTCTGTCGATTTATTAGAGTTGTCATTCAATGAATTTGACCTTATACTAGGTATGGATTGGCTTTTGAAGCATCGAGTTAATTTGGATTGTGAAAAGAAAAGGATAACTCTAAGAACTTCTGATAATCGACAGATAACCCTAATTGGTGAACGTAAAGGGTTTCTGTCTAATGTGATCTCAGCCCTTAAAGCTAAAAAGTTGATTAGAAAGGGATTTATGGCTTATTTAGCTTACATCTTGATCCAAGGCAATATAATTTCGGGATTGATAAGATTCGGGTGGTGAAGGACTTTCTCGATGTGTTTTCGAAAGAATTACCTAGGGTGCCACCTAAGCGTGATGAGGTTGAGTTTGGCATCGAAGTCTATCCTGGCACGACTCCTGTGTCTATGGCACCTTATAGAATGGCACTTAAGGAACTCATAGAGTTGAAGGTGTAGTTGCAAGAGCTGTTGAATAAGGGTTTTATTCGATCAAGTGTTTCACCTTGGGAAGCACCAATTCTATTTGTGAAGAAGAAGGATGGAACACTTCGGTTGTGCATTGACTACCGTAAGTTAAATAAGCTGACAATTAAAAATAAGTACCCCTTACCTCGAATTGATGACTTATTCGACCAGTTTCGAGGAGCTACGGTATTCTTCAAAATTGACTTGAGATCGGGGTACTATCAACTTAAGGCAAAAGATTCAGATGTGTTCAAGACAGCTTTCCGAACTCGTTATGGGCACTATGAGTTCTTGGTAATGCCCTTTGGGTTAACTAATGCCTTTTGGGTTAACTAATGCCTCTGCTGCTTTTATAGACATGATGAATAGGGTGTTTCAACCCTACTTGGATCAATTTGTGGTGGTATTATAGATGACATCCTGGTATACTCTAAGTTTGAGGCTGAGCATGAGGAGCATCTAAAGGTTGTTTTACGAACTTTGAGATCGAAGCAACTTTATGTTAAGTTTAGCAAGTACGAATTTTGGTTATCTGAGGTAATGTTTCTGGGTTATATAGTTTCTGCTGAGGGTATTCGTGTGGATCCGTAGAAGATTGAGGCTATTATGGGCTAGAAGCAACCTAAGAATGTTTTTGAGATTCGTAGTTTCTTGGGTTTGGCTGGTTACTATTGGAGGTTTGTTGAAGGATTTTCGATTATTACGGCACCTCTAACTAAGCTTCTGAGGAAGAGTGTTCCTTTTGTTTGGACCGAGGCTTAGGAGGCTAGTTTCGAGAAACTGAAGTCTGTGTTGACTCAAGCACCAATTTTGATCCAACCCGAGCCTAGAAAAGCTTATACTATCTATAGTGATGCTTCTCACACTGGATTGGGATGTGTGCTAATGCAAGAGGGAAAGGTCGTGGCTTATGCCTCTCGGTAGTTGAAACTGCATGAGATTAATTACCTTACTCATGACCTTGAGCTTGCTACGATAATCTTTGCTCTTAAAATTTGGAGACACTATCTCTGTGGGTAGAAGTGTTATATCTTTACTGATCATAAGAGCTTGAAGTATTTGCTTACTTAGAAGGAGTTTAACTTGAGGCAACGTCGTTGGTTGGAGCTACTTAAGGACTATGACTGTGAGATTGAGTATCACCCTGGTAAGGCTAATGTGGTTGCCGACGCCTTAAGTCGTAGTGTTATGGCTGACTTGAGGACATTGTTTACCAGGATGAGTTTGTTTGAGGATGACAATCTTTTGGCTGAACTCCGAGTTATTCTCACTTTACTCTCGGAGATTAAGACTGAGCAAGCTAGTGATCCTTATCTAGAGCATCGTATGAGGGAGGTAAAGGAGGGTACATCTGCGGACATTTCTGTGGATCAGAATGGTTTACTATGCTTTCGTGGTCGATATTGTGTTCCGAGGAATTTTAAGACTAAGCAGACTATTCTCCGTGAGGCTCATGATAGCCCTTATTCCATGCATCATGGCAGAGATAAGATATATAAGAACCTTCGTGGCAGGTATTGGTAGAAGGGTTTGAAGAGGGATATGGAGAATTTTGTGTCGAAGTATCTGACTTGCTAGAAAGTTAAAGCTGAGCATCAATGTCATTCGAGGTTATCGCAATCGATTGAGATTCCTCAGTGGAAATGGGAAAGGGTGACTATGGATTTTGTGAGTGGTTTGCCCCTAACACCGTCTAAGAAAGATTCAGTGTAGGTGATTGTGGATTGACTCACTAAGTCCGCACATTTCATTCCGGTGAGGGTTGATTATCCTTTGAGTAAGTTAGCTCGACTCTACATCTCGGAGATAGTTCGTCTTCATGGGGTACCATTATCTATCATTTCTGATCGAGATCCGAGGTTTACTTCGAGATTTTGGGAATCCTTACATCGTACTTTGGGTACTTAATTAAATTTAAGTATTGCTTACCATCCGCAGACTGATGGTCAATCCAAGCAGGTGATTTAGGTCTTGGAGGACATGTTGAGGGGTTGTATGATTGAGTATCAAGGGAGTTGGGAGGATTTCTTACCACTGGCTGAATTCACTTATAATAACAATTATCAAGTCAGTATTAAGATGGCTCCTTATGAGGCTTTATAAGGCACAAGTGTCGTACCCCTATCAGTTGGACTGAATTGACGGTGCATCGGTTGTTAGGACTAGATCTTGTTCGCGAGTCTGAGGAAACTGTTAAATTGATTCGTGAGAGGCTTAAGGCGGCTTTTGACAGACAAAAGTCTTATGCCGACCTGAAGTGTCGGGATATTGAGTTCAGTATGAGTGATGAGGTTTTCTTAAAAGTGTCTCATTGGAAGAAGGTGATTAGGTTTGGACGAAAAGGCAAGTTGAGTCTTCGTTTTATCGGACCTTATCGAGTACTTCGTCGAGTGGGACCAGTTACTTATCAGTTTGAGTTACCGGTTGAGCTTGAGAGGATTCATGATGTCTTTCATGTTTCCATGTTAAGACGTTACCGATAGGACCCGTCTCACATTGTGCCTATTGAGAAGATTGAGATTCGTCCGAACTTGAGTTTTGAGGAAGAACCAATTGTGATCATTGCTCAGGATGAGAAAGTTCTTAGGAGAAAAACCATTAAGATGGTTAAGGTCTTATGGCGCAATCATAGTTATGAGGAGGCTACGTGGGAGCCTAAAGCCGTCATCAAAGCCCAGTATCCACATCTTTTTTAGTCTAGGTAAATTTCGAGGACAAAATTTCCTTTTAAAGGGGGAGAGTTGTAACACTCTAGAATTTTAAGAATTAAAGTGTGTTAATTACAAAATTTTAAGGGCCTATTGGGCAAAAATTCATTAAGTGAGGAAGTTGGATTTATTTGTGATGAGTATGAAAGTTCATGGTCAGTTTATAAACCCTAGTGTTGTCTAGGGACCTCGGTATAAATATTCCAATTTTATTGGGTATAAAACCCACCTTTTCTCTTTAGCTAATTTTTTCTTGTTTATTTGTTTTATTATTGTCGAATTTTGCCCCAAAATCTCCTTCCTTCTATTTTCTTCTTTCCTTGCTTTTCAATCTATTTGTCCTCTGTTCAAGGTGATTTCTTGTTCCTTTGTTCCAACACCCTCATCTTTGCAACCGCCGATCCCTTGTGAACAAAATCAAGCCCTCAAACCCTTTCTAGCTATCGCCGTTTGTGAGAACTTTTTTAGGAGAAGTTCGGCCTTTGTGGGTTATTTTGCTTTGTTGTTTTCGACTTTTTGCTGTTGGTAAGTTGTGAAATTACGTTGTGGTTTGATTTTGGAATTGTTTGGGTGTTGTCCACGGTGGTCGGATATCGGTTGTGGAGGTTATGGAGTTGATGGCACCGATTTGGGGAAAAATGAGGTGTTTCAAACCTTAATTTTTTCTTTGTTTTTTAGTGTGGTAATTGGGCTTTAAACAACATAATTGATGGCTCAATTTCTTTGCTTAACCTAAAAAGGGTTTTTGACCCAATAAACCCTTTTAAAACATAAACCCAAATCCTTTAAAATTAAATCTAATAACCTTTTTAAGCCTAAACCCAAACCCAAACCCTTTAAAAACCTTTAAGTCCAAACCAAAGTAAACCAAACCCAATTGAACCAAGTCAAATCGTTGACCGACTATTGACCGGTCATTGATCGATCGTTGACCGTTGACTTTGATCGTTAACTTTTTTCGAAAAACCTTACCTTGCCATTTTTCGACGTTTTGAGTCCGATTTCGCTATCCGTTTTGCCAAATTCTGACCCAAAAGTCTAGTTTTGATAGTTTTATCTTAAAATGTGTACTTTAAGTTATTTTAAGTTCTAATTTGGGGAGTACTAATATAAAATATTCGTGTTTAGGTGATCACGATTCCGAGGCGGACGATTTACCTCCTCCACCTGTTCAACCCGTTCCTACATCAATTCCGAGAGCTACACGTAAGTTACTTTAGTTTAATTTTGTGTTTAAGTGATGGCTAGGTTTGTAATAAGATTTAGTTGTATTTGTAGGATCTAATTCCGTTAGACCGGGAACTCGTACAGTGCGTGGTGGACGACCTCCTCGTCGCTAGAGTTCTATTTGCTTGAGGTATGTTTCTAACTGTAATATACCTTAATGTATGTGATGTTATTGAGATTATGTGATTTCATGTTGTTTGAGGTATGTTGATATTGAGATGGTTGTGTTGCGATAAAAATAATAGGATGATTGATTAAGCTGTGAAAGTGTATGATGATAATGTTATACGTATATATATATATACCTTGAGCATGTGACGGATAATTATTGTGATTAATCTACAGTGATTGTGATTTATGGGATATAAATTGAGATTGTGTTTGAGGTATATATATATATATGATAATCAAGTGGTCATACCATTGTGTGTTCATGGGGTGAGATTGTAAGGTGGAAGAAGTGGTTATCATTCATTTTAAGGTTGATACTAAAACCACACTGCGATTGGTGACTTTGATTGGGAAAGGGTTCTGGGGAACTTTTTCACTGTGTTGGTGTGATGGAGTATGGGTGCATTACATTGTGCTTGTGTATGAAATATGATTTGTGGTTACCCTTTTGTGATATAAATTGATATGTTGATTTATAAATACATTAGGTTGTATGTACTTTAGAGACACACTGGGCTCTATAGCTCATACCTCCACAATTCTTTACAGGTAACCAGGAATTAGGAGACTTGGTATCCGGAGGCTTAGTTACAAATTTATATTATTTTAGTTTATTATTATTATTATTATTTTGATTTTGGATTATTAATATACTTTGTTAGTAGCTATTCGTTTTGGGTTTTAAATACAATTTATTTTGAGACTTTTTTTATTTTATTTTTGGGAGTTTAATTAACTTATTTTATTTTTAATTATGGATTTAAAATTTTATGTATGTATATTTATGTTTATCTTTGGGAATGAATGTGAATGATTTTGGATTGTCGAGTTGGGTGTGGGTAAATTACTTAAATAATCTTTTAGATCTGGTCGTATCATTTGGGCCGAGTATAGGGGGTTACAATCTTGTTGTGTTGTCATTGTTTACTTGAATTTTTTCACTTATTTATTTCAATTTTTCGTTGTATAGTCATGTTTAAAAACTTTAAATAAAAATAAAAATTACATAAAATTAAACAATACCAAATTAATTTTTTTAATTTCACTCGAACAAATATATTCGATTCGATTTGATTCAAATTCTATCTCACTCGACTCGATTCGTAAAAATTTCAAATCGAGTTAGGATGATGAAATAAAATTCGAAAACTTGATTAACTCAAAAAATTTTCATTTGATTCGATTCGATTCGGTTCGATCGAATGCTCACCCTTAATTATACACCATCTAGAGAATTCTCTAAATGCGTGTAAGCTCTATATTATCTTAGGATACCTACACATTGCTAACTTAAATATATTATTAAGTCTTATTAATTGAAGATTCCTTAACCCCTAAACTTTTATGAATTATCTTTAATAATTACTTGTGATTTTACTTTTTTTTCTTAGTTAGACTTCTTTTATTTGTTTCTTTAGTTGGTCTTAGGGTTAGTTTAGTAATATTATTTAAAAATGCTTTTGAGTTAAAAAAGTTTAGTAATACTATTTAAAAGTGCTTTTGAGTTAAAAAAATATTTTTGAGAAAAAATTAAAATTTTTTTTATCTCTTTTTGGTTGAAAAAGTGTTTTTTCAAAATATTTTTGGTGCCAAAAATACTTTTGAAAAACTCAAAAACATTTTGCTTAGTAATGCTTTTATCTTAAAAATGTTTTTTGTCTCAAAAGTGCTTTTGAGAAGTAATGCTAAACATGGCTTTAATATTTGGATTTGATATTGAATCCCATGTAATGATCTAATGGTAAAAAGTTTACTATTTCAAGTGTGGCTTGGGTTTAAATCGTACTTGTTATTTGAATTTTTTCCTATTATTGTAATTCACAAAAAAAATTATTTAGATTTGATATTTAGTGAGTTTAATTAATTAAGTTGTGTATATATTTCCTATTTATTTGGTTGGTTTTCAATTTCTTGTTCGATCCTCGAAATAACTTTTTTCATCAAATTATTTGTTGTAATTTATTATTTGACAACGATCTCATTTATTTGTGTGTGTGATTGAGCAAAATGATAATTATTTTGGAGTTTAAAATTCTTTTATCATATTTGTTACTATTTTCATCACCATCTTTCACAACACCATAGGAGAGTGCAGTAACATGAGATCATAGCTAATTTTTCAAATAGTGGATAGTTTGTAGTAGAATGCATAATCACTAAAAATTTGTTTATATAAAATAAAAAATATATTATATTAATATTTGACTTGTAATTTAATATATTATATTTTATTGAGTTTACGTCAAATGATATTAAACTCAATCATCCTTCGGTAGAAGAAGCCTCAACCAAACATTTTATTTGGGTAGAATTAGAAAATCTATTTATATTAACAAAAATTGTTTTTTAATACTTATTGATTATTATTTAAAAATTTGATATTTTCTAGAATTTTATGAAAGTTTTGCATGATTATAAATATATATTCTTATAATTTTAAATAATAAATAATAAATTTTATATTTTAAATAAATTTTTTAATTTCATTTAGAATTACAGTTTGAAAAAAAAAGTAACAGCTGCAAAACTAATATTTTAGCTATAGTTTAAAGCAATACAGTTGGTTCCACACCGATTTGATTATACCAATCAATGTGCACCATTTCAGTAGTAAACTGAAATGATCAAATCATTTTATCGCATTCACAAAAATTTTAATTTGTATGATTGTATCAGCTCATTCCATCCAATTTTAATTTTATCGATCGGAGTATTATGTAACGTTTAATTGATAAATAATATTAAAAATATTAAAAATTATTGTTTTTTACTATTATAGTAATAAATAGTAAAAATTAACTTATTATATTTATTTACTTTAAAATTAATAAATAATAAAAAAATAAAGAATTTATATATAAAAAGGTAAAATATTTAAAAGCTTCATGGTTACAATTTCATGTGTTTGATTTTATTACACTTCAATTTATATATTTAGTATGAGACGATCTTGTTGAGGATTGTTTTTTGAATTAAGTTGTGGGAATATTGTTGTTTAATGAGTGCCATGAATTTTTTTTTTTTGTTTATTTTGAATTTGTTAAAGGCATAATTCTAAAAAATATCCTTAATATTTATAGGTTTTTGAGATTGAATCTTTAATTTTTTTTTAAATTGACATCTTTATTATTATAATTTTTTCAAAAATCAATCTAATTTAAAAAAAAAAAAATGAATTAATCGTCAGTCAAACTCTTTCAGACTTCTCCTTCACCTCAACTTTTACATCACTTGCCGTAGCCGTAGTAAACTCCGAACAAGTTGATGTAGTAGTAGTGGGATCGATACCGTGGGGCATGTTTAACATAACTTTTTCACCATACATGGTCTTAGTAGCTTCATCATAAGCTTAAGCAGCTTGGAAAGCAATGGGGAAAGTACCGAGCCAGAGTCTTTTTCCTTTATTTGGAACTCGAATTTCAACTACGCATTTTTACCCCAAATCCTTTGTCCAACACCTCTGTAATATAAATTTGATTTTGAGGTCCTCATTTGCCTTTCATACAACCCTTTTTTGAACCCTTTGCAGGGGGTTCTATGTGTCAGCTACCGATAAACCATTTCGCCTTTTCCTTTTTCTAGAAGATTCCAAGAACAGAGGAATACCCACATTCGAATTTTGATTCTCAGAAAAACCCATGGTTTAGTTTCTCAAAACTTATGAAAATCTGCAGGTAATTTGAAGCTAGGAAAGGACCCCAAATAACCCAGAAAAGGGAAGAAAAAGGAAAACGAACCTGTGTAAAGAACAGAATCAGAAGTACGAAGAAGACCAACGACCTTATTTATTGGGTTTGTGTTTTTTTTCCTAGTAATCTTCGAAACTGTGTTTTGTCAAAGAAACTGTGAATATTGTGAGGATTTGGTGTTGCTTATGGTTTATCGACTAAGAAGAGGAAGGCAATCATCGGGGAGGAACCATGAAAAATATTTTTTTAGCAAATGTGTTTTGTCTCCGCTGTAATTGCGGCTCTGCTTTTCCTTAACCCTAAATAGGCGAAGACAAGGGGAAGAAATGATCTCCGCCATAAGATGTAGTCGGAGCTAGGACGATGCTACGTGAAAGAAATGTTAGAGATGGGCAAACTACCAGAGCAGAGGGAAAAGAAATGTGAGTTTAACTGACGATCAACTAAAGTTTCTATTAAAATTGAACTGATTTATGAAAAAATCATAATCTTGAGTGCGTCAATAAAAAAATCAAGGACACAAAATTAAAAATCCATAAACTATTTTCGATAATTATGCATTTATTAAATAATGAAATTTTATTTGTGAAGTTTATTGAAAAATATTTTATATAATTAATTAATATTTTTATATTTAAAACTTATTAAATCTCATTCATTTGATATTTTTAAAAATTAATATATACAGGTAAAATAAATCAGACCCATACCTGTACGGATGAATTCCAATAGAAAATGGATGCATTTATCTATTCGATGATTACCTTACAGGCAAAATTAGCTATTCACCTTAAGTTAATGTCAATGATATTTAAACTGGATTAGATCGGTGGATTGGTCTATATTCAAACCGAACAGTTTGAACCGCAAACTGAAATATTGGTAAAAAACCTGTCCAACCGGTTTTTTTTCAAAATTTGAGCTTCTTTCGTCTGGGCAAGCCGATAAAAACAAACAACCCGATACCCACCCCACCCAGGCAACCACCACTCTCGTCACTCGTCCATCCGGCTTCTCTGACTCTCTCAACCTCTCTTCACTCGTCCGGCTTTCAGCCTCCAGTTCAGCCGGCTTTAGCCGCTGCTTCTTCGACTACCGTCCCTGCTGAAAAATGAGAAAGTCGGAAAGATGGGTTTGGTGGTAAAGGACAAATGAGAATTGAAAAGAGTTGATGATAATTTTTTTTAGGTTTTCTTACTTTATGTTGGTTACGGCCTATGACTTAAAGTCGGTGGCCTGATTTAAATTATAACTTTAAGAGCCTAGCCCAAAGTTTATTTGAGGTTTGTTTTTTAGTTTTTTAATTATTATTATTTTATATCATTAAACAATAAATCATTTGAATCAATTAAACCGAAAATTAATGATTTAATCAATTCAATTATCAATCTAATTTCGAAAACATTAATTAACATGTTACTTCATCATCTTGTAAAGAGGTTAATGATAGTTAATGAACGATTAACCAAAATGTTACAAGTCGAAAATATAGATATATTATAACTTTTTTTATAATTGAAACTTGTTGATAGTTTTAATGATTAAATGTGTAATTTATTATAACTAAGATGCATGAGATTTAACTAATTTATAATAACACTATATTATGTCACGTTTATTATACGAATAAAAGTAAAATATTTAAATAAAAAATTATTTATAAAAAAATTCATTGAATGAATTAAAGGTGGAATACTCAATTCGATTCTTGAATTTTTTATTATTTTAAAATAGCTTTTACTTTAAAAATTTAATTAGAAAACGTCATTGTAATAATTAATTTTTTAATCTTTTCCTAATTAAAGTTGAGTGGGGAGTATTAATGAAATAGATAAATATCAATTGATGAATCATGATTAGAGTAAGGTTCGGTCTATCCAAAAAGTATAATTTTTTTGAAATTGGAATTTAGATTTTTGAATTTTCTGAGAAAATTAACAACCTACACGTGAGTCACGAGAGCCGTAAGCCGAGATGAATCAGTAAAAGAAACGGTCAAGATTAAACCAAGTGGGTGGCTGATGAAAAATACTATGGAACCGCCTTCACAGAATGAATGAAAAGAAAAAAAAATAAAATTGGACCTTGAGAGAGTCAGTCCATATCCAATTACGATTTTTTCTCTTTTTATTTTCTCATTAATGCCCCTCACCCTCATTCAAAAGGCCTAAACTCGAGATCTTTTTGATTATATATAGTTTTAGCCCTAGCTACCCCAGCTCAGGTCCAATTCCAATTTAGGGTTTTGTTTTTCTCTCCCTCGCTCGAACAGCGAACAAACAAACAAAAGCTTTAAACTTCAAAGCTCTGAACCTTTTCTTTTGCCTTTGGGTGCTTCAGCCCAATTAACCGACTTTGTTCTCCTCCTTCCTCTTCCTCCTTTGCGCTTCCCTCTGTTACCGGAAATTCAAATATATTATTTTTTATTTCCTTCGGTTTACGGGACGAAAAACGCCTCTAAATCTGTGAAACTGTTGTTTCGGATCTGCTTTCAGGGTTTTGTTGGTGATACAACGAGGTATCAACTATTTTTTTAATCCTTGATTTATATGTTGGGTTTTGTTTATTTATGTCTAATTTTGCGCTTTTAGAGTTTGTTTTCAGTTTTTTTGGATCTTGGGTTTATTAAGTATTTCTTTTTGTGAGGCTTTTTTTTTTAATTTGTTCTTGGCATTAATCAAAATCCCGTTTCTTGTTGGTTTGTATATTGGCTTACGTTAATGGAAATTATGTTTCCTGGTTGTTTTTATATTTGGCTTATGTTTTGCTTCATGTGCATCTTCTAATCAGTTATTTGCCTTTTTTTCCCCACATAATTTATTTCACTGTAATTGCTTTTCTTCTGGGCTTCTTAGTGTGTGAGACTGATAGTTATTTCCTTGTTTGTACCAATGGGGTTTCATTGAAAATTTTTCTTGGTAGAACTCATCGGATGAGTGTGGTAGGATTTATTTTGTCATTACATCCTCTGAGAAACAGTCATTTTCTGTTGCCTGTTTTCGTGGGTTCTCGTTTCTCAATTTATAAATGGTCAAACGAGGGTTTTTTCCAGCGCAAAGTCCATGTGGAAGGTAGAGATCTGGTTTTTGTTGGACTGAGTGGTAAGGAGTTGAATGTCCCTTAATTTCGATCTTGTGTGGAGAAAGAAGGTGCTAACAAAGCTTTCCTCCCATTTAGGTGCTCCGGAATAGTTTGATACTTGGGGTCTTAGGCAATAAATATATAAATAAGAGATTTGGTTTTTGTGTCTTTGGGTTGGGGACCTGTGGATTTAAGTTGTCTTTCATGTCCAGATGTGGGAATAAACTGGTCTTTAGACTTTGCAGCTTTGAGTTACCAAGTCTAGTTCATGTGAACTGTCTTGACTTGGAGCAGAGTAGCAGGAGTTGTTTCATAATTTTCTTTGTACTCGGTTTGTACACAAGCATTTCTGTAGCTGCTAATACTGTGCACCTTTTTCCCCTTCTTGGTTTGTTATAGTTACTGCAGAAATCTAGAATTCTTGGTGTTTATCAAGTTCCAACTATTATTTTTCTGGCTAAAATGCATCTGCTTTTGTTTACGGTAGACTCTTGAAGGCTTTTGGAATTCTAGGCTTGGCTTAGAATCATTTTAAGTTTGCTTTTAAGTTGATGTTGTAGTTTTAATGTTCACTGTAAAACCAGCTTCTCTGCGTACCTTTTAATATTCAATTGCTCAGTCTTTTAAGCCATCTCTTCAAATTTGTCTGATTCCTATTATCTATCCGAGGATCATAAAAATTAGTTGAACTCCTGCTCTTGTTTGTTATTTGTAAATTTGAATAACTATTGTCTCATAGATAATGGAAACATTCTAAGAAGCTTGTCGTCATTATTCTATGAGTTTTGAATCTAATGTGAATATCTAAACTTGCCTTTGGGTATCATCAATAGTATTCTCTTCTACTACAATATGCTGTCTTCATGGTGTCTGTCTTGTGTTTTTTCATTTGACTTTTTGAGAACTTTATCATCAGCTGTCTTTATTGCAGGACTGTACATTGAGATGGAGACTGCAATCATTCCGGTTACTCCTATTACTCCTACAGACAACAATGACCTTGTTAGTTCTGAAGTACAGCCCAATAAACGCAGGAGGAAGAAGTCTATTGTCTGGGATCATTTCACTGTGGAGACCGTAGGAGATGGATGTATCAGGGCCTGCTGTAATCAATGCAAGAAATCTTTTGCTTACATTACTGGTTCAAAGCTAGCTGGAACTAGCCACCTCAAGAGACACATTGCCTTAGGAATCTGCCCTGTAAGCCGTCAGAGAAATCAACAGGCATCAGACACTAAAACTGCTAATGCCACATATGAACCAAGGAAAAGACAACGAGCAACTCCTGGATTTGCTAACATCCCTTTCAACCAGGAACGCTGCAACCATGAGATAGCTAAGATGATCATAATGCACGAGTATCCCCTCCACATTGTGGAACACCTTGGCTTTATTGATTTTGCACGGACTCTTCAACCTCAGTTTAATATGGTGAGTTTCAATACTATTCAAGGAGATTGTGTTGCCATGTACCTGAACGAGAAGCAAAGGCTTCTCAATTTTATCAATGAAATTCCAGGAAGGATGAGCCTTACGTTAGATTTACGTATTTCAAATCAAACTGTGGGCTATGTTTTCATAACAGGACAGTTCATTGATATGGAATGGAATTTGCACCGCTGCCTGCTTAATGTAGTCATGGTACCTTCTCCCGATTCAGACTGTGCCTTACAGCAAGCTGTTGTGTCTTGCCTATCAGATTGGCATTTGGAGAATCGGCTATTTACACTTGGTCTTGATCAGTCCTTCTCAAATGTTAACATAAATCAAAACCTAAGAGCTCTATTCTCTATGAGGAACCCTTATATGCTGCATGGTCAGTTCTTGATTGGAAATTGCTTTGCTCGTGTTATAAGTCTTCTTGCACAAGAGGCACTATGGTCTGTGGGGGAAACAGTGAAGAAAATACGGGATAGTGTTAAGTTTGTGAAAACTTCAGATACTCACGAAGAGACATTTTTTGGTCTGAAGGAACAACTTAAAGTACCCAGCATGAAAGACATATTCATTGATGACCAAACAAAATGGAACACAACATACGACATGTTGGCTGCTGCCTGTGAACTAAAGCAAGTATTTCTTTGCTTGGAAACCTCTATTCCTGATTATAATATAGCCCCATCAATGGATGATTGGAAGCAGATAGAAATTCTCTGCACATACTTGAAGCTTTTCTTTGATGCTGTCAGCATTTTAACTGGCCCAACATACCCGAATGCCAGTGCATTCTACCATGAAGTGTCAAAAGTTCAGTTGGAGTTGACACATGCAGCAATGAGCAATGACCCCTTCATCAGCAACTTGACCAAGCCTTTGAAGGAGAAGTTTGATAGATACTGGAGTGACTGCTTCTTAGTTTTGGCGATTGCTGTGGTAATGGATCCTAGATTCAAAATGAAACTTGTTGAATTTAGCTTCTCTAGGATATATGGCGATGATGCTGGAATGTGGATTAAGATTGTTGATGATGGGATTCATGAGCTCTACCTTGAATATATTGCACAAGCACTTCCTCCACCTGAAACATTTGTTGAAGAACGGAATGGGAGCATCATCCCAGAACAGAATGGGGGTGTAATCCTCAAAACCGAACCCCCTGAAGATGGATACCTACATGAAGAAGGATACCTTCAAGAGGAACAAACTCATGAAGTAGCTCCTCAGGAGGTCTCCCATCATGAAGTAGCTCATCAAGAAGATTCCCATCACGATGTTGCTTATCGAGAAGTATCCGATCAAGAAGTAGCTAGTCAAGATATAACCCATCAGGAAGAAGCTTCTCAAGAGGTATCTTCTCAAGACCCCCTTATTTCCATTGGAGATGGACTTTCAGATTTTGAGGTCTATATCTCTGAGATCAGTGGTAGCCATCAGATGAAATCAGAATTGGATCAATATCTTGAAGAGTCGCTTTTGCCTCGGGTACAAGATTTCGATATCTTGGGCTGGTGGAAATTAAACAAGACAAAGTATCCTACACTTTCGAGGATGGCTTCTGACATTTTGTCAATGCCGTTCTCCACCGTTGGTCCTGATTCCGTTTTTGACACAGAGAGAAAAAAGATGGATAACTACCATAGTTCATTACGTCCGGTGACGCTTGAAGCTCTCATCTGTGCGAAGGACTGGCTCCAGTATGGGGGACCTTCCCAGAGTTGTGATGCAAATGTGAAGATGGAATTCTAAGTACAGATTTCGTTTTCATTCATCTGTTAACAGGATACAGTAGGTAGGCCTCTTAGTGGTTGGTGTCTCGTGTCATATAAAATCCTCATTCCCCTCGTCTTTCCATGAGATGTTTTATAGGATTGGATTTAGCTACGCTTATCATTCATGGATTCTGTGAATCAATGCCTTGAGATTCACATAAAGTTTTCAATTGTGATGCTTCTTGTTAATGCATTTCTTTCCTTCTA
The DNA here is from genome assembly GCA_039519145.1 of Kokia cookei. Classification (NCBI taxonomy): domain Eukaryota; kingdom Viridiplantae; phylum Streptophyta; class Magnoliopsida; order Malvales; family Malvaceae; genus Kokia; species Kokia cookei. Next base: position 19,680,863 of record CM076903.1, on the reverse strand, counting down.
TAACATTTTAATTTTGATAAATGTAACCTGTTTAAAATTTGTCCCGGTAATTTGGCAGGCGAGACCCCATAATTATGTTGGTGAGGTGAATTATATGAGTTATTATGTCTCAAAGTTTTGATATGTCAAAGAGTTTTTTCGTTCTTTAAATGTTTGGTATTAACCTACCTCAGATTTGTTACTTTTTTCGATTGCATAACTGATGAATTTACGATATTGACATTAATAACATCATTGATTCCGGTTTTCATCGATTAATAAATTTAGGGTGTGTTTCGCATTGATTTTCAAAATTGTTTTAGGAGATAAAAATACTTTTAAATTCATAAGCAATATTAAATATAAATTTTGGAGTCCAGAAAGCACTTTTCAACATAAAAGTTTTTTAGCTTTTGCTTTTGACAAAAGCATTTTGAAGACCAAATGATTATTTGAACTTTTATGAAATATCTTATATAATATCTATATTATATATGCAATTATTTTCTATTAAAATTTATTTTAAATAAATAGTATTATATTTAAATTCTTATTGGTTACATTTTAATATTTAAAATATAATTTATATATTTAAATTAAATTTTATAAAAAAATAATATTAATTACTTAAAAAATTTATTTTTATATATTAAAATATTAACAATAAATTATAATAAATTATTTTGTATATTCTTATTAAAATATAAAATATTAATTAATTTGAACATTATTTAAATATTTATCCGTTATTGCATAAAATCATATTTAAAATAGATATTTTATTTTTTAAAAACATTTTTAAAAACAATATTAAACTGACTTTTTACTCCTCTCTAACATATTCCCAATCAATTTATTCCGAATGATGTAGGATGAGTTTATTTTTTTAATTTTTTTTATAATGATAATAAATTTTTAATTAATCTAAAATTTTCAACAAAATAAATAAGTTGAAAGGATAATTTTAACTAAAATTTTAAAAATAAAATGATTTCTTTTTTAGAAAATCTATCTTAATAATAAAAATTATTATATTTGAGATCAAAATTACAAAATTAATCTTTTTCAAAAAACCAAAACTTTTATCAAATAAGTAATTTTTTATCAATATTCCAAATAGTTTTATTTAGTTCAGTATTTATAAAGTTTTGTGTTAATTTTTTTTTATCAATTTACACCTAAGTCTTTAAAATAAAGTTAATTATTTTTTGTTTTTAGATTTTTTTTATATAACAAGTGTCATCATCTTTTTTACGGTATGAACTTTTCTTTATTCGAATTAAGGTAATATTCAGGTAAAATTTTTCTAACAACGTGAATTTGATTCAAGCTTGATCCAAATATTTGGAAAAATTCACTTTTACTTCTTCAAACTATTTGTTAGTTTAATTTTTAATATGTGAATATTAGGAGAAATTAATTTCACGGAACCTAGTTTCCAACAATTTTTTAATTTTGTTTTAAAAATAAAAATAAAAATATTATAGATAACTAAAAGTAAAATAAAGTTAAATGGGATGGAGATGAATGTATAATATATTCAATATACATGAAAATGAAAATAATAATAATTTTTAAGTTATTCATTGTTGAGTCTGGGGGTCATACAATACATAATACCAATTATCGTGTCTTCCATTGATATTTTTAAGTTAATCAAATACAACATAGTTGAAAAAACCAAGATTTCTATGAAAATTTTGGTAAATGCATGAATTTATTACCTGGTTCATAGAAACCATAATATGAATAATGAGTATACTTATGAGTCCTAAGTTAAATGGATTTGAAGGTAAATGTGTAACATTTCATATCCGATTCAGTTCCAGTTTTGGGGGTAATCCAAAAATACAACCACTTAAGGTCCAACATTAAAAGAAGTTCAAAAAATTATTTTTTCAGTTAAAAATTTTACTCTTTTTTAACTTTTTTTAACTTATTGTTTACGTTTCATCTTCATCAATTTGACAGAAAAAAAAAAGTTAAAGATAAGAAAAAAGAAAAAGGATTTCAAATTTTACAGGGTAGTGCTACAAATCATCAAGGGTTACAAGGGAACCTGCTTCAGCAAGGTACTTTCAGTTTGTTACACAGTTTTTCATGAAACCAACATGCTACCCACATCACAAATAAATCTGAAACAGAAAGCAGAAATAGGAGAGATCTTCGGTTCCCTTAATAAGAAGCAAAAAAATAAAATAAAAAGATGTTTCTAGCATGATGCACGAAACTAAATAAAAAAAAATCTAAAAAAGAAGAAAGAATATAGACTTTTGGTTCCATAGTACCCAACACTAAATAAGAAATAAATTTGAAATAGAGATAGGCTCGAAGCATATTGTTTTTTTCTTTAATGGTTTTTTGGGTTTGCTTTTAGTTACTTGTTTTGGGGCTTTTAGCTTGGGGGGGGGGGGGGGGGAGGTAAAGAGAGAAGAGAGAATAAAATGTCAAAAAATTATGGCTGTCGAGACGGCCAAAGACGGTAGAATATGTGTGGTAACTTCAATTTTTTTTATTTTATAGATCTACGGTATTAGAAGTTGATTTAGAGAAAACTAACAAAAGAATTGAAAAAGGATGTTGAAATCATCCAAATTTGAAAATTTGAAAAAGAAAGGTTGTCAAATGATGACGACACAGGTGGTTGGTGTGGCGGTTTATGGTGGTAAACGGTGGTTTTCTAGGAAAAAGATGAACGTTCATCTTTTTCAAAGTGAGAGGGACAGAGCATTTGAGAGAGAGAATAAACTAGAGAGAGAAAGAAAAAGTCAAAAATAAAGGAAAAAATAGTTTATATATTAACTAAAAATTACTATATTTATAACCCAAAACAAGAATAAATGAAAATGTGACAAATAGTTAAAATCTCAACAGATATCTTTTAAAAAATTTTGTCCAAAACTCAAATAGTAAGGGTTATTTTTTTTTTTCATAATTAAAAAAATAATAAAATAATAAATATTTATTCTGCTTCTAACAACTACTGAACAAGTAAAAAGCAAATGACAAAAAGAAATATTATAAAAAATGATAACAAAATGGAGCCTTAATCTTAGTTGTATATTTGTGATTCATTGAGTCTTGCATTTCATTTTTTTTTACTTGCATTCATTAATTAATTATTATAATTATATTTTTAGAATTTCAATGATTCGATTTAACTTTTAGAATTAACAAATGTGAAAGTAAATACTCAACTTGGAATTCTTCTATCAAGTGCTATTGTTTTATTTTTTTGTGTTACTTGAGTATTTGATTATCTTTTATATATAATCTTACCTAAAAAATATTTATCTAAAAGTGAAAAAAGGAAAAAGGGAAAACATGTTGAAGAATTAAAAAAAAATCATGGCAAGGTGCTATTGATAATTTTGTTTTTAAAAATGTAGTTTTTAATGAAAATTTGAATAATTATATCAATGAGAATGATGAAATTAATGATTCAAATGAGCCTAATGATGTACCAAATGTATCCAATATTGAAAATATTGGTCTTAATGAAGAACAAACAAACCCTCCTGATATTAACATTGATGAAGAACAAACAATTCTTTCTTTGAATATTTATGATTCTAGAAATTGGACTAATCTTGATAACATAAAAAGGGATATTTTAGTTGAAAAAGGGCCTATAAGATAAATGAATCTTGATTTTCCTCTAGATGATAATAATAATAGACATTTTTCATATGCTTATTTTTCTAGGAAGTTGAGCAATGGTGAGATTAGCAATAGAAAATGGTTGGTTTATTCCAAACATGTTGACAAAGTGTTTTGTTTTTGTTGTAAGTTGTTCAAATCTATTAGTAACAAAAGTTGGTTAGCAAATGAAGGTTTAAGTGATTAAAAGTACATTAATGAGAGGCTCAAATAACATGAAAATAGTGCTGAGCATATGACTAATATGAATACTTGGAATGAAATAAGAATAAAGTTAGATAAAAATGAAATAATTGATAAAAACTTGCAAGAACATATTATGAAAGAGAAGATGGAGGAAATTTTACTTAGAATATTTTCAGCTGTGAAATGTCTTGCTACTCATAATTTGACTTTTCGAGGATCTAATGAAAAACTCTATCAAGATAATAATGGTAATTTCTTAGGAATGATTGAAATGATTGCGAAATTCGTTGTGATAATGCCATATCATGTTAGACGCATTCAAAACCGTGAAATTCATTATCATTATCTTAGGCATAAAATTCAAAATGAATTGATTTCTCTTTTGGCTGATAGTATTAAAAGTTCTATAATTAAGATCATCAAAGAGGCGAAATATTTTTCTATAATTCTTGATTGTACCCTTGATATTGGTCATAAAAAACAAATGACTCTAATAGTACGATGTGTGAATACGTCAACTAATAAAATAAAGTTGAGGAGTACTTTTTAGAGTTTTTAAAAGTGGATGATACATTTGGATTAGGACTTTTTAATAAACTACAAGATGTTTTGAAGTCTCTTGATCTTAATGTTGATGATGTAAGGGGTCATGGTTATGATAATGGTTCCAATATGAAAGGGAAGCACCAATGTGTTCAAAAGCGATTACTTGAAATAAACCCAAGAGCATTATATATGCCTTGTGATTATCATAGTTTGAATCTTACTCACATTCTTGCATTAGAGCTATTTCATTTTTTGGAATTGTTCAACGCATATACATTATTTTCGAGTTCAACAAAAAGATGGAAAATTTTGCTTGACATTTAGTCTTTAAATTAAAAACTTATTTACGTGAGAATTGTTTATCTCTTAGTTCTTGGACGAACTTTAGAACCTGTCAAACTTTTACGAGTTCTTTTATAACTTCACTTCCTTAAAGTATTCAAAACGATCCATTCCTTCGGGCAATTTTTCGAACATTTCATGCTCGGGAAGTCGCATCATTCGATCTAAATAGTTTGTCATTATGTAAAAAACTTTTAGTTTTTTAATTAAAAACTTAGTTACGTGATAAATGTTTGTATCTTTGTTCTTGGAGTAACTTCCAAACTTGTCAAACTTTTACGAGTTCTTTTATAACTTCTGTTGTATAAAGTATTCAAGATGATCTATTCCATCAAGCAATATTTCGAACATTCCATGCTTGGGAAATCATACCATTTGGTCGAAACAATTTGTCAATTTGTAAACAAGTTTTGGTCTTTGAATTAAAATCTTATTAACATGAGAATTGTTTCTCTCTTGGTTCATGGATGAACTTTCGAACTTGTCAAACTTTTACAAGTTCTTTTATAGCTTTGGTTCCTTAACGTATTCACGATGATCCATCGCTTCGTGCAATTTTCGAAACTATGCTCGAGAAATCGCATCATTTTGTCTAAATAGTTTGTCATTTTGTAAACAAGTTTTGGCTTTTGAATCAAAAACTTATTTCTGTGAGAATTATCTCTCTCTTGGTTCGTGGAAGAACTTCCGCACTTGTCAAACTTTTATGAGTTCTTTTATAACTTCGCTTCCTTAAAGTATTCAAGATGATCCATTTTTTTGAGAAAATTTTTTCGAACATTCCATGCTCGGAAAATCGCATCATTTAGTCTAAATAGTTTGTCATTTTGTAAACAAGTCATGGACTTTAAATTAAAAAGTTATTTACGTGAGAATTATTTCTCTCTTGGTTGTTGAAGAACTTCCGAACTTGTCAAAGTTTTACAAGTTCTTTTATAACTTCAATTCCTTAAAGTATTCAAGACGGTCCATTCCTTCGAGCAATTTTTCGAACAATCCAAGCTCGAGAAATCGCGTCATTTGATCTAAATAGTTTGTCATTTTGTAACAAAGTTTTGGTCTTTTAATTAAAAACTTATTTACATAAGAATTGTTTATCTCTTGGTTCTTGGACGAACGTCCGCACTTGTTAAACTTTTACGAGTTTATTTATAACTTCGCTTCTTTAAAGTATTCAAGACGATCTATTTCTTCGAGTAATTTTTCGAACATTCCATGCTCGGGAAATTGCATCATTTGGTTTAAACAGTTTGTCAATTTGTAAAGAAGTTTTAGTCTTTAAATTAAAAACTTATTTACGTGAGAATTTTTCTCTCATGGTTCTTGGACGAACTTCCGAACTTGTCAAACTTTTATTAGTTCTTTTATAACTTCGTTTCCTTAAAGTGTTCAAGTTGATCCATTCCTTCGAGCAATTTTCTGAACATTCCATGCTTGGGAAATCGCATAATTTGGTCTAAATAGTTTGTCATTTTGTAAATAAGTTTTTGTGGTCTTTGAATTAAAAACTTATTTACGTGAGAATTGTTTTTCTCTTGGTTCTTGGATGAACTTTCGAACTTGTCAAACTTTTACGAATTCTTTTATAACTTTTGTTGCGTTAAGTATTCAAGACGATCTATTCCATCGAGCAATTTTCTGAACATTCCATGCTCAGGAAATTGCTTCAATTGGTCTAAACAGTTTGTCAAGTTGTAAACAAGTTTTGGTTTTTGAATTAAAATCTTATTAACCTGAAAATTGTTTCTCTCTTGGTTCATGGATGAACTTTCCAACTTGTCAAACTTTTACGAGTTCTTTTATAGCTTTTTGGATCCTTAACGTATTCTACACAATCCATTCCTTCGTGCAATTTTCCGAACCACGCTCAGGAAATCGCATCGTTTTGTCTAAATAGTTTGTCATTTTATAATGAAGTTTTGGTCTTTGAATTAAAAACTTATTTCCATGAGAATTGTTTCTCTCTTGGTTCTTATATAACATTGGTTCCTTAAAGTATTCAAGGCGATCCATTCCTTTCGAGCAATTTTTCGAACATTCCATGCTCGAGAAATCGCATCATTTGATCTAAATAGTTTGTCATTTTGCAAAAAAGTTTTAGTCTTTGAATTAAAAACTTATTTACATGTGAATTGTTTCTCTCTTGGTTCTTGGATGAACTTCCGAATTTGTTAAACTTTTACGAGTTCTTTTATAACTTCGATTCCTTAAAGTATTCAAGACGATCCATTCCTTCGAGCTATTTTTCGAACATTCCATGCTTGGGAAATCGCATCATTTGGTCTAAATAGTTTGTCATTTTGTAACAAGTTTTGGTCTTCGAATTAAAAACTTATTTACGTGAGAATAGTTTCTCTCTTTGTTCTTGGACGAACTTCCGAACTTCTCAAACTTTTATGAGTTCTTTTATAACTTCGGATCCTTAAAGTATTTAAGACGATCCATTCCTTCGAGTAATTTTTCGAATGTTCCATGCAAAGGAAATCGCATCATTTGGTCTAAATAGTTTGTCATTTTGTAAACAAGTTTTAGTCTTTGAATTAACAACTTATTTACGTGAGAATTTTTTCTCTCTTGGTATAAGGACGAACTTTTGAACTTGTCAAACATTAATGAGTTCTTTTACAACTTCGCTTCCTTAAAGAATTCAAGATGATCCATTCCTTCGAGCAATTTTTCGAACTTTCCATGCTTGGGAAATCACATCATTTGGTCTAAATAGTTTGTCATTTTGTAAACAAGTTTTGGTCTTTGAATTAAAAACTTATTTACGTGAGAATTGTTTCTCTCTTTGTTCTTGGATGAACTTTCGAACTTGTCAAACTTTTACGAGTTATTTTTTAACTTCGGTTCTTTAAAGTATTCAAGAAGATCCATTCCTTCGAGCAATTTTTTGAACATTCCATGCTCTGGAAATCACATCATTTGGTCTAAATAGTTTGTCATTTTGTAAAAGAGTTTTAGTCTTTGAATTAAAAACATATTTTGGTTCTTGGACAAAATTCAGAACTAGTCAAACTTTTACAAGGTTTTTTATAACTTCACTTCCTTAAAGTATTAATGACGATACATTGCTTCGAGCAATTTTCTGAATATTCCATGCTCGGGAAATCGCTTCATTTGGTCTAAATAGTTTGTTATTATGTCAACAACTTTTAGTCTTTGAATTAAAAACTTAGTTACGTGAGAATTGTTTCTATCTTGGTTCTTGGAGTAACTTCCAAACTTGTCAAACTTTTATGAGTTCTTTTATAACTTCTATGTTATAAAGTATTCAAGACTATCTATTCCATCGAGCAATTTTTTGAACATTCCATGCTCGAGAAATCGTACCATTTGGTCGAAATAGTTTGTGAATTTGTAAACTTTGAATTAAAATCTTACTAATGCGAGAATTGTTTCTCTCTTGGTTCATGGATGAACTTTCAAACTTGTCAAACTTTTACGAGTTTTTTTATAACTTTGGTTCTTAACGTATTCAAGACGATCCATTCCTTCGTGCAATTTTCTGGACAATGATCAGGAAATCACATCCTTTGGTCTAAATAGTTTGTTATTTTGTAAACAAGTTTTGGCCGTTGAATTAAAAACTTATTTTCGTGAGAATTGTTTCTCTTTTGGTTCGTGGACGAACTTCCGCACTTGTCAAACTTTAATGAGTTATTTTATAATTTGATTCGAGTCGCAAGGCCCAAATCCAAGCTTATGAATGTGATGGGATCAAAGTTTCTCAAGGCCCAATAACGAGGTCAAAGGCCAAGCAAATTCGAGCAAGATTGAACGGGACCATCCAAGATTTTGTTACCAAGGCTCTAAATGCGCACACTTCCAAAAAAAAAATCAAGATTCACTTTCTTGTTTTCAAGAAAATCAAGAAACCAAATCTTGGCCCAAATTTTCCATTCCAAACAATTTCAAGAATTAAGAAAATCAAGATTTCAAACCTTGGAAATCTTGGTCCAAGAAACTGAAGCTGCCAATTTTCAAGTTGGGAAAATCAGCAGATTCACAATGACTTTTTGCATGGGATCCAGGAATTTATGGGTTGAGATGTCTGCATGGATTTTAAAGATCTATCTCTTATCTTCAAAACTCACTTTGAATCACTCAATTTCGAGTTTGGGAGCTCAAGTTATGATCGTTTTAATAAAGACTGCGCGGGCAGAATTTTTGGACGTAATTATGACGGGAATTACGAGTTTCAGGCTTTTAATTCGAATTTAAATCATATTGGGTTCGAGTTTTAGGTTTAATTTAAATCACTTTGGTTCCAAGCCTCATATTTAAAGGCTTACAGATGACCAGCTGAAAATGCATGAAATAATTAATCAAAGTTATACCATAAATTCGTCCAATATTCCCCATGCACTTGGATTAAATTCTGCTGAAATTCCCCAAGCACTTGGATTAAATGTGGGCGGTGCATTAATGACTTTTGAGTAACCCCGAACAGCCTCTTTCCATGTTCCCATGATCAGCCTTTGAGCATTTAAGTACCTTGAGACCTTTGATGAACCCAATCAACCGTGCATGAAGAGAACATTGAATTCCTTTGCTGATCACAAAATGCCCTTCTGGAGAGGTTTTTTTAGCACTTTAAATATTGGTAGGTGCATTAAAAGCTTGTATTGGCTAGCCATTGACATCCCTACATCATATTAAGCATGCTAGTTAGGACATATTAAATGGGCAGCAATATTTGACTAAAATTAACAACTAACTTAGGACATATTTAAAGACTTATCAAAATAACACAAAACATAATTAAAACATGGATTAAAATAATTAAATGGTTAATACTTTATTTTTCAGCAATTTAATTAAATTAAAATTAAAATTGAATGTGTAGCACATTGCATGGAATGCATGAAGTGTCTTCCCAAATTCGTTTAATTAAACTCGTGACAGCCTGATTGAATTTCTTGGCTTGTGCTAGCGTGATTAGTCCTCTAGGTAGCTCGATTGAATCGTACGAGGCTCGCCCATCCTCCATGCTCACAATGCTAGTGTTCGCAGCATTAGTTTCGCGCTGTGAGTGTTCACGACATGAGTGTTCGCAGCTCCAGTGTTCGTAACATCTTTCTTCGCATCTTCCAAGCTCGTAAGGTCCATGCTCGCATCATCTCATCCCTCTTTAAATCGATTTGTCCTCAAATCGTTGCTTACATCATAAGGGGATAAATCAACAACATTAAAGCTTGCACTAACAGAATACTCACCTAGAAGGTCCAATTTGTATGAATTTTCATTGATTCTTTCCAGCACTTGAAAAGGGCCATTGCCTCGTGGTACCAACTTGGATCTTCTTTGAGCTGGAAATCTTTCTTTTCGCATGTGAAGCCATACCCAATCTCTGGGTTCAAGGACTACTCGTTTATGTCCTTTGTTGGCTTTACTTGCATACTGCTTGGTCCTCTCCTCAATGTTTTCCCTCACTTTTTGGTGTAGATTTTTCACAAAATCAACCTTCTTTTTTCCATCTACATGCACAAGTTGATTAGAAGGTAAGGGAATTAAATCTAAAGGAGTTAAGGGATTAAAACCGTAAACAACTTCAAATGGTGAATGCTTGGTGGCCTAGTGAACAGAACGGTTGTAAGCAAACTCGATGTGCGACAAGCATTCTTCCCATGTTTTCAAGTTTTTTTGAATGATCGCTCTTAACAAGGTAGAGAGCACTTGATTCAAAACTTTAGTTTGGCCATCAGTTTGTGGGTGGCATGTCGTAGAGAATAACAACTTAGTACCAAGTTTGCTCCATAAGGTCCTCCAAAATGGCTAAGAAATTTAGCATCGTGATCTGACACAATTTTTCTTGGTACTCCATGCAATCTAACAACTTCTCTGAAAAACAAGTTAGCTACATTCACAGCATCATCAGTTTTGTGGCATGGTATAGAATGAGCCATTTTAGAAAATCTATCAACTACCACAAAAACAGAGTCTTTTCCATTTTTAGTTCTAGGAAGGCTTAACACAAAGTCCATAGAAATGTCTACCCAAGGTGCTTCGGGAATGGGTAGAGGTGTGTACAAACCATGGGGTTTAATTCGCGATTTTGCCTTCTTGCAAGTAATGCATCGATTATAAACCCTCTCGGCATCTCGTCTCATCTTAGGCTAAAAGAAATGTTCATGTAGCCTAGCTAACGTTTTGGCCACTCCAAAATGTCCCACGAGACCTCCACCGTGTGCTTCTTTTACAAGCATATCTCGAATCGAACCTTGAGGAATACATAACTTACCTTCCTTGAAAAGGTAGCCATTATGCTTGTAGTATCTTTCAAAAGGTCCCTTTTAACACGCTTTATAAACTTCAAAAAAATCAAAATCATTTTGATATAACTCTTTAAGATATGCAAAACCAAGTAACTTAGAATCTAAGCTATTGAGTAATGCGTACCTTCGTGCCAGTGCATCCGTAACAACATTCTCTTTACCCTACTTGTACTTGATCACATAAGGAAATGATTCTAGGAATTCAACCCATTTGGCACGTCTCTTGTTCAACTTGTTTTGTCCCTTGAGATGTTTCGATGCCTCGTGGTCAGTGTGAATGACGAATTCCTTAGGCCACAAATAGTGTTGCCATGTCTCCAATGCTCGAATTAGAGCATCCATCTCCTTGTCTTAAGTTGGCTAATTGAGAACAACACCATTTAATTTCTCACTAAAGTAGGCTATGGGTAGCTCATCTTGTGTTAGCATGGCTGCAATCCTTATTCTTGATGCATCACATTCAATCTCGAAAGTTTTGTAAAATCAGGTAAGGATAACAATGGTGCATTACTCAAACAATCTTTAATCAGATTAAAGGATTTCTCTTACTCCTCACCCTAATGAAAGTTAGAGTTTTTCTTGATAATTCCAGTTAAAGGAGCAACTAATGTGCTAAAATTAGGAACAAACCTTCGATGGAAACTAGCAAGACCATGAAAACTTCTTACTTGGCTTATGCTAGTAGGGTGTGGCCACTCTCGAATTGCCGTTACCTTTTCTTGGTCAACTTTAAGACCTTCAGAGATAACCACAAATCCTAGAAAAACAAGCATATTAGTACAAAATGAACACTTCTTAAGATTTGCAAATAAAGTATCCTTCCTTAATACCTTCAAAACAGATTTCAAATGATGTATATGTTCTTTCAAAGACTTACTATAAATCAAGATAACATCAAAATATACTTCACAGAGCGCATGATTCATTAACCGCATAAAGGTGTTGTGTGCGTTAGTTAAGCCAAAGGGCATAACCAACCACTCATACAAATCATATTTGGTTTTGAAAGCAGTCTTCCATTCGTCTCCTTCTCTCATTCATATTTGATGATAACATCTCTTGAGATCAACTTCGGAGAAAATGCGAGCTCCACTTAACTCGTCTAGCGTATCATCTAAACGCGGGATTGGGTGATACTTGATGATAATCTTATTGATCGTGCGATAGTCAATGCACATGCGCCAAGAGCCATCCTTCTTAGGTACCAATAGCACAGGCACGACACATGGACTTAAGCTCTCTCAAATATACCCTTTTTACTTAAGCTCTCTCGAGCATACCCTTTTTCCATTAGCTCGATAACTTGCCTTTATAGCTCTTTAGTTTCTTCTGGGTTAGTTCGATAAGCTGGTCGATTCGGAATAGTGGCTCCAAGAATAAAATCTATTTGATGTTCAATGCCTTTAATGAGCGGCAATCCACTTGGAATATCTTCCAAAAACACGTCCTCGAATTCCTTCAGTAGAGACACAATAGAAGAAGGAAGAGAGTTATCTAAATCGTTAGTACTAAACAAACTTTTCTTGTACATAAGCACAAGCAAAGGTTGCTTTAAAAGCATGGACTTTCTGATTTCTCTCTCTTTTGCAATAACACACAATTTTTCCATCTCATTTTCTTTTTTTCTCTCATTCTTCTCTCATGTTTTTACCTTGTACTCTCTGTTTTCTTTTGCTTTTGTTCTACTCTTTTCTCTCTTCTTTTGCATTTTTTGATTTTTCTTACACTCATCTTTTTCTTTATCTTTCAATTTTTCAAACGAATTTTTTAACTTAAGTTGATCTTCATACACTTGTTTGTGAGTAATTGGTGCCAAAGTAATATTTTTTCCTTGGTGTTTGGAAGTATATCGGTTGGTGTAACCATCATGCATACTCAATGATCAAATTGCCATGGTCTCCCCAACAGCAAGTGACTAGCATGCATTGGCACTACATTATAAAGAACTTCATCACAATACTTGCCAATCAAAAAAGTGACAATAGCTTGTTTAGTAACTTTGAGTTCTCCATCGTGATTAAGCCATTGAAGCTTGTATGGGCGTGGATGTCTGGTGGTTGCTAGGCCAAGTTTTTCTATCAACAAGAAGCTAGCACTGTTAGTGCAATTACCACCATCAATAATAAAACTACATACCTTTCCTTGGACATGGCAACGTGTATGAAAAAAATTTTCGCGTTACTTCTCACTCTCCACAGTTTGGATGCTCAAGCTTCGATTAACGATAAGGATTTCCCCTTCTACAGCATACTCCAAGTCATTTTCCTTATCAGTAGGTGATTCGGGCTCATCTTCTTTTTCGGGTTCAGATTCAGTCTCACCATTGTCCCTTATAAACATGGAATTTTGGTTTAGACATTGGTTTGCCATATGATCCCTCCCAAGGCATTTGAAACATTTGATGTCTCGAGATCGATTTGGTACAGTCTTATTCTTTCCCTTACTTGGATCTATACCCGGCTTGTTGGGCTTGGGCATCCCAATACTGTCTTTGGATCGAAAAGTGGTATCCTTTTTGTAGGTTCCTTACCCCCATTTTGATGTAGAAACAAAATTAGAAAGGGGTCGGGTGGTACCTTTTCTTTTCAATTGCTTCTCCACTTTAAGTGCCATGTGAAGCATGTCAACAACTTCAACATAGTGTTGAAGCTCAACTACATTGGCTACATCTCGGTTGAGGCCGGCTAAGAATCTTGCCATGGTAGCCTCTCGATCTTCCTCGACATTAGCACGTGTCATGGCTATCTCCATCTCCTTGTAGTAATATTCTACACTACGGTTTCCTTGATTGAGATTTTGCAGCCTTTGATGCAACTTCCAAACTTGTCAAAGTTTTACAAGTTCTTTTATAACTTGAATTCCTTAAAGTATTCAAGACGATCCATTCCTTTGAGCAATTCTCCGAACAATCCTAGCTCGAGAAATCGCATCATTTGGTCTAAATAGTTTGTGATGTGAGCTCGTTCTCGAGGGATGATTACGAGTCGTGTGAGTTCCCAATCGAAATTAAGAAGTAACGTTCGTAATGGCTATGTGAAGGTCGAAAATGAAAATGATAAACTTTAGGATGGTGCATGAATTGTATATGCAAGGGATATAGTTGGATAGGCTTGAATTCGGTTTTAAGGACTCAAGAATGAATCAATTTTATAGAAGAATATTAACCCGATTCCTATATTAGTTCTTAGAACGAAACCAAGGAGAACTGTGACTCTCTATCTAGCAAGATAGGAACCAATCGGTATAAGGGTGAACGCCACACTTCAAAGAAGTGATAAGTTCGAAAAGAATCAGATTGACGCCACAAGGGTTACTTGATAAGTCAATTTGAGTCAAATAAGAATAAGAAGTTTGCAAACTCACAATAAGACTAAAATTCATCAAAAGTTTTTTTACAAAATGTTTCAAGCCTCATATTTAAAGGCTTACAAATGACCAGCTGAAAATGCATGAAATAATTAATCAAAATTACACCATAAATTCGTCCAATATTCCTCATGCACTTTAAGTTAATGTGTTGGCTGCTTTAATAAACCACTATTAGGATGGATCCTTTTCCAGTCCCAGGTCCAAAAAATTAAAAACTAAATAAAAAGCAAGCGCAATACAGCTTCAATTGTTATAAAGAAAAAGCCTAATGATTCGATGATATGCAGTGCAGATTCCATACATTAATAATCATCAAGCATGGACCATGTGGGCTTTCAACTAAACAATTTTTGGAGGATTAACTGCATGCATGTTTTTGAAGTACCAAAGATAATGTTTTCGTGAGGTGAATAGAGATGAAAATGTTCATAGAGGGAAGTGAGGAGGCCTGTAATGTCTTGTTGAAGCTGATCCCAATGTGACCCCCTCCATGCTTATAGCTGAAGTTTTGGGTATCCTTTTTAAAAATCTTTGGATCATGCACCCACATCTTTCTTCTTTACCTAAACCCCCACATGCATTCCTTTAATTTTTTTATTTTTCAAGATATTTATCGGAGCGAATCCAATAACTAATCTTTCCTATTTATAAGCTCATTGAGAGGATGAATACTGGTCATCAATTTTGAAATTGCTTCATACCCAGAGCGAGGATCGAACTCTCGACCACTGATTAAGAAAAAAAATCCTTTATTTTTTTTGTTTAAGCCTTGAGTTTCAAGAGTGAAAAGCTATAGGCTGTCATTTCCAAGTTGCATTTCATGTGCCAAAACTTTGAAGAAATCTCCATGGATTATTGGTACTTTGTTTCCACTCATTTTGAGCCTTGCATTCCAAGCCTAACCCCCCAAATATTTACACAGTTTTTCCCTATTTTCTTTTTCCTTTTGAAGATTCCAAGTTCCCAATGGAGATGGAATATTACTTATGGATATTGAAAAAAGAAACTTCACACTTCTATTCAAGTCTAAAGGCTTACTTGATATTTGAGAGATTTTTAATAAAAATATTAAATTTAAAAAATAGATTTAGATAAAAAAAATATTAGATTCGTCAAATTATAGGTTGAGCTTGAATTCCAATATTCAAGCCTCGAGTTCAGCCTAATTCATTTAAAATTTTATTCTTTATATGTTATATAATTTATATTATACGGAAATTAAACATATAATACTATAATATAAATGTTAAAATTTTAATAAAAGAAAAAATATATAAAATTAAAAAATAGTAAATAAAAATATATATATATTTTATTAAAAAAATAGTATGTATAGATCTAAATAGTTTTGAGTTTTTTTTCGAAATCAGAGTATCCACATTCGATAGTAATGATTAATCTCTTCATCATGAGTGTTCTCGTTAACAATGAAATGTGCTCCATTCTCATAAGTAGAAATTAAATTCTTGACCAAATAATTTAAAGCGAGAGGTAAACAACCACCACGCCACACTTTGTGATTAAATAAATTTAAATTAACCATTTATACAATTATATATAATATTAATGTCATAAATAAATTCAACTTTAACTCAAATCTAATATAATCCATGAAAACTTTTGCAACCTACCAAGGCAGCTTTGAAATATATTTTCATATCCAAGAAAGCAAAGCTCTAAAATCCTTAAAGATTGACTCAAATTGTCCATTGCTGAACACTTTGTTTAGATTGTGGTATATTTAGCCCTGCAGGTGCCCCCACAATTGGTTGGCATCAACATTACAAGACAATGTCATGTTATTTGTTGATTAAAACCAAAAAAACAAATATGAAACTAAGCAGCCACGTTAAAAATTTGAGTCTGGATAATCTATGAAGTACTAAATGAATTTTAAAACAAAGATATATTATAACACACATACACGTATTTATAACTACAATTACATTGTTCCTTAAATTACTGATTTTGCTTGGAGATTATTCTCGGTGGCCAAAGTACGTGTGGTCATCGGAATGATTATGTACATCATTTATTGAAAAATAAAAAAACTTAAAACTTAAACAAATATTAAAAATTAATTATTTTAAAATGGTATAAAACTGTACATACTTGATCATAACAATAATAATAAAAAAAAAGCTTTCACATCAAATAATTAAAAGAAGATTCCAAATTTGTAAAAAAAAAAAAAAGGGAGTACACCTTGAGTAGCTGAAAATTCAAGGATTATTGCTTTCAACAAGGGAAGAAACAAAGTCATTGATAACATTAAATTATGAAATTAAACTACTAACACATAAATTTTGAACTAAAATTCTTCACATTGTAAATATACTCAATAATAATAAATACATAATTTGGCATTGAGAGGAGATGTAACACCTCTTGCTCGACCCGATCGTCGAATTCGAGCAGTAGGATGTTACAATTGTTATCGGAGCAATTACAAACGGTTTTTGCAACATTCAATCAATTATATATGCAATTAAGTATCATTCACATTCAAAATATGTAATGCAATCATTTTTGGGTCCCCCACGAGCTTACGTAAGCTCTTTTGTTAACAAAAGCATGAGTGAGGACCAAAATGTAAAGTTTCCAAAATTTAGAATAGACGTCACAACATCATGACTCCCACGTCACGGCATCGTCAAACAATGAGTCATGTCACGACTTCAAACATCTGAAAG